>WNGS01004946.1:18718601-18721101 GCA_020271785.1 Procambarus virginalis
GTCGTGACACCACATCCAAACAGATCCCCCGGGGACCCGTTGGTCGTGACAAGCATCCAACACGACTCCCCCGGGGACCAGGTGGTCGTGACAAGCATCCAACACGACTCCCCCGGGGACCAGGTTTTAGTGACAAAGCATTCCAAACACGACTCCCCCGGGGACCAGGTTGTCGTGACAGTCATCCCAAAACACGGACTCCGCCCCGGGGACCAGGTGGTCGTGGACAAGCATTCCAACACGATCCCTCGGGTGAAGTCGGATATCGATGTCCTTAATTTCGTTGTCAGTGGCTCATGATGAAAAGATATAGAACCTATAACTAGCAGATTCCCCAGGGACCAAGGTGTGGTCGGGCCAAGCATCCAACACGTCCCCCGGCGGACATGGGAATCACAAGGGACGAACAGCGAAAGAATACTACAGCAATGCATCCAACACCGGACTCCCCCGGGACCAGGTGGTCGTGACAAGCATCCCAACCGACTCCCCGGGGACCAGGTGGTCGTGACAAGCATCCACACGGACTCCCCGGGTACCAGGTGGTTCTGTGCGTAAACACGACGGAGATACCCGACGATGCCAATGACTCCATCTAGTCATTATAATGTTTCATTAATTTCTTAATTTGAAAACCCCGAGACAAGCCGCACATTTTGGGGATAGGTGGATAAGAGCGGATTCCTTATCTCTTCTCTGTCCTACATCTCTTCTCTCATCATACAGTACATCTGGACTAGTCTCTCTACATCTGATGACATCTCGTCTCATCTCTCGTCAGTATGAGGTCTTCTCTCTGTCTAGATCTCTCTCGCTCCGTGGAGGCTCTCTCTCTCTCTCCCTCTCTCTCTCTCGTGTCCACGACTGATCCTGCTTCTTTCATGCGGCCGTCCTCTTATGACGGCTCCATGTTCACTGGTCGATGAATAGCGTTCCACCTATACACCCTACTGACTGAATTGTGATCTGACGGGGTGGGGGAGGAGGCCAGGGTGGGGGTTAGGAGGGGAGTGAGTGGGCAGCGAGGGGGGGGCGGAGGGAGAGTTGGGGGACCTTGCCGAGGCGAGAGATAGAAAGGGTTAGCGTCCGAAGACATATGTTGGGGGGAGAAGGCCGGGGGCTGGGGGGGTGGGGGATGGGGGGCGGGGGATGGGGTGAGAGAAGAGAGAGGAGCGCGAGATAGTGTGGAGAGGGGTCTGTTTCTGCGTTAACGTTCGCAACGATGTTAGCGTTTTTTACTTTTTCTTTTCTACTCTCCTCTTCTTCTCCTTTACTACTCAATATCTTTCCCCTTTGTGAAGGGAAGGAAGATAGAAAGTAACTGTGTATTAGGCCTAAAACGGCTGAGTTGCGGAATCGAGTATGCACCCAAAGATATTGCGGTGATCCGCGGATCAGGTCCCCGCGGTCCGGTCTCTTCAGTTGGGGAAAATGGAGCAGGAAAAGAATGAGAGAGATGATGGGAAAGGGCAGGAGGGAAGGGTATGCGGGGGGGGAAGGGGGGGGGAGGAGAGGGGGAGTGGACCCATCATCCCCGGATGTGAACTCGAGCGGTTCGCACTCTCACACACAACACGTTTTGTTTTTTTTGTTTGTCTAATCCTACCCCCCCCCTCACCCGCTCACCCGCCCTGCCTCGTTCAATCCCCGCCCCGACCCTCTGACCCTCTACTGCCATAACAAACATGAAATTAATATTATTATTATTATTCTTATGACTATTATGATTATTATTATTTTATTAACAATTACCTGCATCCTGGACCGCTCAGTCCTACCCCCGGTCTCAGGGCTGTTCCATCCTCCCAAGGAATCTACCATCAAGTAGGTGATACCCCCAAATCCTTGAACCAAATGTATATCCTACTATGTAACACTACGTCACCAACGCCCAATATGTCACCCCCTTTACTTTCAGTCCATATCTACCCCACCTGCCCTCCCCTCCCACCACCCATCAAGCCCCCTCTAAGCAATATCCCTTAAAAAGGTCATTCTCCCATTGGTGTAGTCCCAGTGTTATAGAAGAAAAGGACAGGGGGGGGGGAGGTGAGGGGAGGGGGGAGGTGAGGGGAGGGGGGGGAGTTGAGGGGAAGTGGGGGGGTGAGGGGATGGGGGTTGGGGAGAGGGAGGATTCCAGGGCGTGGCTTGCTAGGGGGGGGAGAGGGGGGAGGGGAGGGGGGGCTGGGTCCCAGGCCCATCACTCAAAAATGGGGAGATAAATGTAACAGCACAAGTAAGTGCAATTATGTACGATTGTCAGGAATTGTACTTATTACGCTTAGTATTAAACCGAACTGTCAATTCGGAGGAGATGGGGGTGGCGGTCCAGAGGGAAAGAGGGGGTTGAGGACGGGGGGTGGGGGGTGAGGGGAATATGGAGATAAGCAGTGAGTAGAAAAGGCGTCATCCCCCCCCCCAGCCTGATGACGTTCACCGCTATAGATGTAAACAATGACATATTTAGTATCAATGGATTGGGTCATGACACCCTCATTCC
>WNGS01004946.1:18723601-18731341 GCA_020271785.1 Procambarus virginalis
CACACACTGTCTTTGGGTGCAGCTTACATGGTTTTTGTTGGTGTTTAATTAGCTCCGCCAGACGTTGAGAAGTTACTTTACACGTGTTCTCTCTCTCCCTTTGTGTCTCTATCTCCCCACCCCACTCTCTCTCTCTCTCTCTCTCTCTCTCTCTCTCTCTCTCTCTCTCTCTCTCTCTCTCTCTCTCTCTCTCTCTCTCTCTCTCTCAGTTCTGGGGTGACGAAGAACATGGAAGAACAACATGCTGTTCTTCAGGCCACACTAAACAAAACATGTTGCGGTGTAAAAAATATTAGTTGGTGGACCAACTTGCCGAATACATATATAACAAAACGCGAGCGTGCGCGCGTACACACATACGTCGCTCTGGGGTCGTAGTCCTAAGGCCCTGAGATCGATTCGCGGTCAAGCCAGAAACAAATGCGCGGAGTTTCTTTCACCAGATGCCTCTGTTAACCTAACAGTAAATAGGTAGCTGGGAGTTAGAGAACTGCTACGGGCTGCTTCCTGAAAGTGTGTGTTTGTGTGAAAATTTTTTTTAGTAGTTAGCTACAGTTGATTGATTGACAGTTGAGAGGCGGGCCGAAAGAGCAGAGCTCAACTCCCGCAAGCACAACTAGGTGAATACAACTAGGTTAACTTGAGGTTATCTTGAGATGATTTCGGGGATTAGCGACCGCGCGGCCCGGTCCTCGACCAGGCCTCCTTTTTTACACATCCCCAGGAAGCAGCCCGTAGCGGCTGTCTAACTCTCAGGTACTTATTTACTACTAGGTAACAGAGGCATCAGGGTGAAAGAAACTTTTTGCCTATTTGTCTCCGCCTCCACCGGGGGGATCGAACCCGGAACCTCATTACTACGAATCCGAAGCGCTGTCCACTCAGCTGTCAGGCACCTGTCCACTGTCCTGTATGCTGTCAGCTGTCCACACAGCCAGCATAACACCTCAACAGTATTTAGGAGCTTGTGAAGGCGGTCTTCATACCTGATCAACCAGGCTGGGACTCATACGTCAGGCTGCGAGCAGCCGCGTTCAACAGCCTGGTTGATCAGTCCAGCAACCAGGAGGCCTGGTCGACGACCGGGCCGCGGGGACGCTAAGCCCCGGAAGCACCTTAGGGTAACCTCAAGGTAAGGTTCACAGCCCTCTACATGACGTCTGCGAGGCCCAGTCTGGAGTATGCTGACCCAACTTGCAACCCCCATGTAAATATAACAGTAAACTATAAAATGTTTAAAAGATATCCACTGAGGCTCGTACCAGACCTGCGAGGATTGAACTATGAGGAAGGGCTGATGGAACTGAACCTCTCACCACACTTGGAGAGAGGCGGAATCGAGGAGACATGATACAGACATATAAGATTCTCATGAGAGTTGATAAGGCTGACAAAGAAAGCATGTTGAGTGAAAAGCCGGGTCGAATAAGGGACATGAATTGAACCTTGAGCCGCAGATGAATCAGTGCTACCAGACGAAACTTCCTTTACGTATAGGTCCTGCAGGCCTGGGAAAGGCTAGGTCGGAGACCGGGTCGCGGGGCTGTTGATCCCCGGAAGCTACACAAGGTAGGTAGTAGATAGGCAAAGCTTGAGAGCAAATGGAAAGGACTAGAGGGAGAGCGAATAAAACCAAGGACCAAAGCTGTTGACAATACAACAGTGTCAAGAGTCTGCATTAGACGACCGACAACGGGAAAGGCGGGGCACAGGAGTTAGTGCTCGATTCAGTAAGCACTTGTAGGTGAGAACAAGTACACACACACAACAGTTATAAGAACAAGCATAGAGGCAAGAGCAGAGAGCCTGAGGGCCTATACGTGGCAACTCTTTACTTATATCCACCTAAACTCGCTCATAAATATGTCAAACCTACGCTTGAAACAATCCAATGATCCCACGAATATTACGTTTCCCGGTAATTTATTCCATAAATCCATAACCCCCCCATTTCCAAACTAATATTTATCCCGGGCTTTTCCTGGGTTTACAGTTATCCAATTGGCATACACACGAGCCAATTATACAGAATACATCACAACACTGGCTCTGTCACCTCGTGGCACGTTTTAAATTAAGGTTAACAGGAGAACAGGATAGTTAATGCGATCGATGGTTGGAGAGTTTGAACAGCTGGTTGTCAGCTGTGCTCAAGTGACCAACAGACATTCCCTTTCTTTCTCTCGTTGTCGTTGTTTGACTGTTTCTCATCCTCTCTCCCCCTCCCATTTCTTTTATTCTCCTCAGTAAGCTCTTAGCACTCCAAAACATCCGCCCCTCTCAAGTCAGTACTCACCCCTCTCTTTTCCCCTTTTCCCACCGTTGTTGTTGTTGTAGTTGTTTTACATTCAGCTACTTATACAAAAGTCTCAAAGTAGCACGGGGCTATGGTGAGAGCCCGAAATGGACTTACCTGGCACAGGAACGGGGCTGTAACTGTGTGTGCTTTTTCCACCGTTAGCCTCAAGATTCACTCCTCCCCACCTCACCACCCCCCCTTCCCCAACCACACACAAACACCTACACAACCCCCCTCCCTCCCCCATCACCACCACCCCTCCCCCCCCACCACTCCACCTGACCAAACACGAGATAAAAAACAGAGGCGGCAGGATTTAATAACGCCTAGCTTAATGATATGACACTAGAGTATCACGGCGCTAGGGGACAGCTGCCTCCGCCTGACTTGGGAGCCACAGTCGCAGCTTTTGTCGTAACGGGACAACAATGGCAGAGTTAAGTGGGGTAGCGAGGGGAGGGCAGGGGAGAGGGGAGGGCAGGGGAGAGGGAGCGAGAAAGGGTCAAGGAAAGTGAGAAGTGGGCTAGAAGAAAACATGATTGATCAAGAGACACTAGGGTGAGGGATGATAAGGGTCAAAGGGTGTAAGAGAGGAGAACGAATTATGAAACCCGTCAGCCTCCTGTTCTGGTAGTACATATAGTAACTAAGAGCACCGTAGTATATATATATATATATATATATATATATAATATATATATATATATATATATATATATATATATATAGATAATAATTATATCCCTACAGGAGATCCCTACTAGGAATCCCTACACAGGAATCCCTACTAGGAGATCTTCAGCTAGTGAAATCTAGGGGAGAGGATTTAGTGTAAGGCCTAACTCCTCTCCCCTAGATTTCACTAGCTGAAGATCTCCTAGTAGGGATTCCTGTGTAGGGATTCCTAGTAGGGATCTCCTGTAGGATATATATATATAATATATATATATATATATATATATATATATATATATATATAATAATATATATATATATATATATATAAATATACTCGGTGCTCTTAGTTACTATATGTACTACCAGAACAGGAGGCTGACGGGTTTCATAATTCGTTCTCCTCTCTTACACCCTTTGACCCTTATCATCCCTCACCCTAGTGTCTCTTGATCAATCATGTTTTCTTCTAGCCCACTCTCACTTTCCTTGACCCTTTCTCGCTCCCTCTCCCCCTGCCCTCCCCTCTCCCCCTGCCCTCCCCTCGTACCCCACTTAACTCTGCCATTGTTGTCCCGTTACGACAAAAGCTGCGACTGTGGCTCCCCAAGTCAGGCGGAGGCAGCTGTCCCCTAGCGCCGTGATACTCTAGTGTCATATCATTAAGCTAGGCGTTATTAAATCCTGCCGCCTCTGTTTTTTATCTCGTGTTTGGTCGGTGGAGTGTGGGGGGGAGGGGGTGGTGTGATGGGGGGAGGAGGGGGGTTGGGGGTGTTTGTGTGTGGGTTGGGGAAGGGGGGGTGGTGAGGTGGGGAGGAGTGAATCTTGAGGCTAACGGTGGAAAAAAGCACACACAGTTACAGCCCCGTTCCTGTGCCAGGTAAGCCATTTCGGGCTCACCATAGCCCGTGCTACTTTGAGACTTTTGTTATAAGTAGCTGAATGTAAAACAACTACACAACAACAACGTGGGAAAGGGGAAAAGAGAGGGTGATGTACTGACTTGAGAGGGGCGGATGTTTTGGAGTGCTAAGAGCTTACTGAGGAGAATAAAAGAAATGGGAGGGGGAGAGAGGATGAGAAACAGTCAAACAACGACAACGAGAGAAAGAAAGGGAATGTCTGTTGGTCACTTGAGCACAGCTGACAACCAGCTGTTCAAACTCTCCAACCATCGATCGCATTAACTATCCTGTTCTCCTGTTAACCTTAATTTAAAACGTGCCACGAGGTGACAGAGCCAGTGTTGTGATGTATTCTGTATAATTGGCTCGTGTGTATGCCAATTGGATAACTGTAAACCCAGGAAAAGCCCGGGATAAATATTAGTTTGGAAATGGGGGGGTATGGATTATGGAATAAATTACCGGGAAACGTAATATTCGTGGGATCATTGGATTGTTTCAAGCGTAGGTTTGACATATTTATGAGCGAGTTTAGGTGGATATAAGTAAAGAGTTGCCACGTATAGGCCCTCAGGCTCTCTGCTCTTGCCTCTATGCTTGTTCTTATAACTGTTGTGTGTGTACTGTCTCACACAAGTGCTACTGAATCGAGCACTAACTCCTGTGCCCGCCTTTCCCGTTGTCGGTCGTCTAATGCAGACTCTTGACACTGTTGTATTGTCAACAGCTTTGGTCCTTGCTTTATTCGCTCTCCCTCTAGTCCTTTCCATTTGCTCTCAAGCTTTGCCCTCTACTACCTACCTTCTGTAGCTTCCGGGGATCAACAGCCCCGCGGCCCGGTCTCCGACCAGCCTTCCCCAGCCCTGCAGGACCTATACGTAAAGGAAGTTTCGTCTGACAGCACTGATTCATCTGCGGCTCAAGGTTCAATTCATGTCCCATATTCGACCCGGCTTTTAACTCAACATGCTTTCTTTGTCAGCCTTATCAACTCTCATGAGAATCTTATATGTCTGTATCATGTCTCCTCGATTCCGTCTCTCGCCAAGTGTGGTGAGAGGTTCAGTTCCATCAAGCCCTTCCCATAGTTAATCCTCGCAGGTCTGGTACGAGCCTCGGTGGATATCTTTTAAAAAATTTATAGTTTACTGTTATATTTACATGGGGGTTGCAAGTTGGGTCAGCATACTCCAGATTGGGCCTCGCAGACGTCATGTAGAGTGCTGTGAACCTTACCTTGAGGTTACCCTAAGGTGCTGTCCGGGCTTAGCGTCCCACGCGGCCCGGTCGTCGACCAGTGCCTCCTGGTTGCTGGACTGATCAACAAGGCTGTTGAACGCGGCTGCTCGCAGCCTGACGTATGAGTCCCAGCCTGGTTGATCAGGTTGAATGAAACCGGCCTTCACAAGCTCCTACATACTGTTGAGGTGGTTATGCTGGCTGTGTGGACAGCTGACAGCATACAGGACAGTGGACAGGTGCCTGACAGCTGAGTGGACAGCGCTTCGGATTCGTAGTAATGAGGTTTCCGGGTTCGATCCCCGGTGGAAGGCGGAACAAATAGGCCAAAAAGTTTCTTTCACCCTGATGCCCTCTCGTTACCTAGTAGTAAATAATACCTGAGATTAGACAGGCCGCTATGGGCTGCTTCCCTGGGGATGGTGTAAAAAGGAGGCCGGTCGAGGACCGGGCCGCGCGGTCGCTAATCCCCGAAATCATCTAAGATAACGCTCAAGTTAACCTAGTTGTATTCACCTAGTTGTGCTTGCGGGGGTTGAGCTCTGCTCTTTCGGCCCGCTTCTCAAACTGTCAATCAATCAACTGTAAGCTAACTACTAAAAAAATTTTTCACACAAAACACACACTTTCAGGAGGAGCAGCCCGTAGCAGTCTCTACTCCCAGCTACCTAATTTACTGTTAGGTTAACAGAGGCGTCTGTGTGAAAGAGAACTCCGCGCATTTGGTTTCTGGCTTGACCGCGAAATCGATCTCGGGGCCTTAGGACTACGACCCCAGAGCGACGTAGGTGTGTAACGCGCGCGACGCGTCGCGTTTTGTGGTTATATACTGTATTCGGCAAGTTGGTCACCACCTAATATTTTTTACACCGTAACATGTTTTGTTTAGTGTGGCCTGAAGAACAGCATGTTGTTCTTCCCATGTTCTTCGCGCCCCAGAACTGAGAGAGAGAAGAGGAGAGAAGAGAGAGGGAGAAGAGAGAGAGAGAGAGAGAGAGAGAGAGAGAGAGAGAGAGAGAACAGGGGGGGAAGAAGATACACAAAGGGAGAGAGAGAACACGTGTAGAGTAGCTTCTCAACGTCTGGCGGGAGCTAAGTAAGACACCAACAAAAACCATGTAAGCTGGCAACCCAAGACAGTGTGTGTTTGTGTGTGGTGTGTGTACTTACCTATCTGTCTCAGATTGGTAAGTACACACACACACACACACAAACAACAACACACCTGTCCTTTGGGTGGCGTTACATGTTGTGTGTGTGTGTGTGTGTGTGTGTGTTTAGTGTGTGTGTGATGTGTGTGTGTGTTGTGTGTGTGGGTGTGTGTGTGTGTGTGTTGTAGTCCGTCCCCGTACACCACTCAACAGTTCCACCGACAAACACACGCACAAACAGGAGCTGCAGTAGTTGTCTGTGATACTTCAAGGCGCTTGAGTGCACGCACCCAGCTGGTGGCAGGGCGAACTTCACCTCTGGGGGGGGGGCACGGCGCGGTGACATAGAGCAGCACACCGCCCTCACACGCGGGCCCCCGCTCACAAAAAAAGGCTGTGCCTCTCTTCCCGGCGCCTCCATCAGCATCTCTCGTTATGGCCGCTCGTATCTACTCTTCGTTATACCTAGTGGTGTGGTTTATAAGCCGGTGGATGTTGGTTGACGTGGTTGTGTCCCTGAGTGTTGTCGAAGTTACCTGACGAGTGATTGGTAGTTTGGTGGGTACCTGGTTTGGTGGTAGTTTGGTAAGTTACCTGACGAGTGATTGGTAGTTTGGTGGTTACCTGGGTTGGTGGTAGTTTGGTAAGTTACCTGAC
The DNA here is from genome assembly GCA_020271785.1 of Procambarus virginalis. Lineage (NCBI taxonomy): Eukaryota > Metazoa > Arthropoda > Malacostraca > Decapoda > Cambaridae > Procambarus > Procambarus virginalis. Next base: position 18,730,528 of record WNGS01004946.1, read on the forward strand.
GAGTGATTGGTAGTTTGGTGGTATACCTGGTTTGGTGGTAGTGTGGTAAGTTACCTGACGAGTGATTGGTAGTTTGGTGGTCGACTTGGAATTAACCTGTTAAGAGTTGTTAACGGCCAGAAATGCCGTTCAGGAAAAAATTACAGAAAAAACTGGATTGCTAAACTGATTGGACAAGGTACGTAGGAGCTGCGGTCTGGACACTAACACGTGCCCGGGGACACTAACACGTGCCTGGGACACTCACACGTGCCCTGGGACACTAACACGTGGCCTAGGGACAACTCAACACGTGGCCTGGGAACACTAACACCGTGCCTGGGACACTAACCCGTGCCTGGGACACTAACACGGGCCTGGGGACACTAACACGTGCCTGGGGACATTAACACGTACCTGGGACACTAACACGTGCCTGGGGACATTAACACGTACCTGGGACACTAACACGTACCTGGGGACACTAACACGTGCCTGGGGACACTAACACGTACCTGGGGACACTAACACGTACCTGGGACACTAACACGTACCTGGGACACTAACACGTGCCTGGGGACATTAACACGTACCTGGGACACTAACACGTACCTGGGACACTAACACGTACCTGGGACACTAACACGTACCTGGGACACTAACACGTACCTGGGACACTAACACGTACCTAGGACACTAACACGTACCTGGGGACACTAACACGTGCCTGGGGACATTAACACGTACCTGGGACACTAACACGTACCTAGGACACTAACACGTACCTAGGACACTAACACGTACCCTGTGCGGGACCATACAAACACGTGCCTGG
>WNGS01004946.1:18752109-18768537 GCA_020271785.1 Procambarus virginalis
ACACCCTAACCTCACAGGACCTTGAAGTAGCCATAGACAGCATGCTCATGCACTCTGGGCACGGGGTCTGCACCAGGCCCAGACTCCGGGAATTCTATATTCATAAATATTTGCAAAAAAAAAGATCATTATCACAGATCCTAAACATCTTTTGGAGACGGATACTGGTATTATCCCAGACATACTTAAAACAGCGGATATTGTGCCACTTCACACGGGACGTAGTAAAGTAGATTTAGTAAAAATAAAGTAGTAAAGCAAAAAATTATACTCCAGGAACCCTGACATTACACAAACAACTTTGAATGAGTACTGAGAAGATCACAAAACACATGTCATCACAGTGTCTACAAAATCCTCGACAACAGAGGTTCAGAACAGGGCGCTCCTGCCTCTCACAAGTGCTAGACCCAATTTTTCTCATCCACATATCAGACATAGACAAGGATGCAAACTATAGTACTATTTCATCCTAACAGATGACACGGATTAACATGAGAGCGTCAACAATATACGTGTAGAGGACACAGCAAACATATGATCTGATGATAATCAGGCCTTTGAAAGGGACACACAAAACATGTTTAATGAGGATAAATTCCAGCGAAAATAGGCAAGTGAAAACGGCGATGTATCATATTTTACGCAAATCCACCTGCAGTTTGAAAAATACGACGAATATTGGAAATGTGACTCTTGGCGGTTATTTTTTTAGCGTAATCAGGGTGATTGTATTTTATAACCCCACCTGGACAATGAGCAATCTTGAAAACTCCAGCGGCGGGCTTTTCCCACCGGCCTAGTTACTTGGGTTCTATCTGTGCTGGCCTATCTTATGTAGGCCTACCGAGAGCAGTGGTGGAACTCCGTCCTTACGCTAAACCACTTCCCCTCTGTCCCTGTTGTAACCACAGGCGAAGGGTGAGACTGGTGACTTATATTTTATGGTTCCAGGTGGTTGTAACCTGAACGCCTTGAGGAGTCCAGAGAAGGCATGGACGAGTAATATTTATAGCTCCGTACCCACTAGCTGATATCTGAGACGGACCAGAGCATGTAGAGAGGAGGGGAGGAGGGAGAGAAAAGGCGGAGAAAAGGAGGATAACAGAGAAGAGGGAAAGAAGAGAGAGGGAGAGAGGCCTAGTGTCTGACCATTACAACAACAACATCAACCAACATCACTCCAAAAACAATTGAAGTCCTGTTGGGCGTCTCCTGACGGGACTGTGAGATACGAATTATGAATTAGAAGGTAGCACCCGTCTTAATGAGTCGTCTGAGTGGGCAAGATTGACGGTACCCATTGGAGGAGGGGGGGGCGAGAGGGGGCACCCGTGGAAGGCTGGGAAAGAGGGTAGGGTGGGGCAAATTCCTTTGAGTGAGGGAGGGGATGAGGGGGGGTGTAAAGGAAAGAGAGATACAAGAAATACGTTCGGAAATGGGGGAATATAGTAGCGGGTACTTTATACGTTGGGCAGTGCCAGTCATACTTTGGGAAGTGCCAGCAGTGCCAGCCAAAGTGCCAAGCCATATTATACTTTAATATAGTACCGGCCAACAGGTAGACAAGTCAATGGTGGCGCAGTGGTAGCACACTCGCCCCGCACTTTGAAAGCAATTTGGTCCGAGTTCGAGTCCTAGCCAGGGAGGATTGTGTGGCCGCCAAGCTCGAAATGTTCGCCACTGTTCAGCCAGCAGTAATTGGTTGCCTAATTATTAACCGATTGGCTTACCTTTAACTAAGGGAGGAGGCCTGGTCAGAGACCGGGCCGCGGATACGCTGAGCCCGGAAATTATCGCAATATAAGGTACCTATGGGAAGGGAAAGCTCCCGGCTTTTCTAACGAGAAGGGAAGGGAACTGGCAAGGGTAAAGCGGCAAGCCATTTTGACTATATAGCACTGGGAAGGGGTCAGGATAAGGATTTGGGATGGGACGGAGGGAAGGAATGGTGCCCAACTACTTGGACGGTCGGGGATTGAACGTCGACCTGCATGAAGCGAGTTCTGCATGAAGTCGTCTGTTCCTGCACCCACCAGTGTATAAAAACAAGACGGAGCAGTCGGGCTGTCCGCCTTGCTGACACGATTTGTGTATGTGATTGGTAGCTAAGCTTGCTCGGTTTTGCAAGCAGCTGTGTGTGGTATGATATGTATACCTGTATACATATATCATATGTAAACAGATGTATACATATGTATATCATATGTATATACATATGTATACAGATGTATATCATATGTATACAGATGTATATCATATGTATACAGATGTATATCATATGTATACAGATGTATATCATATGTATACAGATGTATATCATATGTATACAGATGAATACTGTGTGGCATCCACATATACGCACTCAGATGCAAAAATAATCACAAACAACACGTGATTCAATTATGCGTAAGTATCCAGGTGGGGAAAAATGAAACGAAAATTCCGAACGTTTTCGTTCGGAACACACTATCAATTATCAACACTATTTATTATCAACACACTATCAATTATCAACACTATCAATTATCAACACACTATCAATTATCAATACACTATCAATTATCAACACACTATCAATTATCAATACACTATCAATTATCAACACACTATCAATTATCAANCCTCTGATGTTTATACAGTGTTCTCTGATTGTGCCTATGGCACCTCTGCTCTTCACTGGTTCTATTCTGCATTTTATTCCTCATCGTTCACTCCAGTACGTTGTTAATTACTGTTTAGATTTTGGTACCTGGCCCTCCAGTATTCTCCTTGCGTGTATATTTGCTATCTTTTCTAGGGAGTACATTAAGAGACCTTCGAGACGATCCTAATAATTTAAGTGTTTTATCGTGCCTATGTATGCCGTATATGTTCTCTGTATTCCCTCTATTTCAGCAATCTCTCCCGCGCTGAAGGAGGAAGTGAGTACTGAGCAGTGCTCAAGACGTTACAGCGCAAGTGTTCTGAAGAGTACAACCATTGTGTTGGGATCCTTTGATATAAAAGTTCTCGTAATCCATGTTATCATTTTTTTCTGGCTGACGCAATATTTGCTTGGTTATGCTCCCTAAAGGTTAGGTTGTCGGTCATCATTATTCCCAGATCCTTTACATGTTGCTTTCCTACTATGGGCAGACTTGATTGTGGCTTGTACCCAGTATTTTGTTAAGTTCTCTTTTTTATCGTGCCTGAGTATCTGGAATTTATCACTGTTAAACATCATGTTATTTTCTGCTGCCCAGTCGAAAACTGTATCTACTTGTAGTTTTTTTCAATGTCATCAACGGAGGCAATTTTCATGCTGATTTTTGTGTCATCTGAAAAAAACAGGACTGCTTAGAGCTGCCACAATTTAACCAGATAAGAATACCTTACGAAATCAATGTCAAGCACACCCGCCAAGCCTATACTCTCTACACCCCGTCAAAACCATGCTCTCTACACCCCGTCAAAACCATGCTCTCTACACCCCGTCAAAACCATGCTCTCTACACCCCGTCAAAACCATGCTCTCTACACCCGTCAAAGCTACCGTCTGTACACTGTGTGCAAGGGACGGTAAACACACAGAACAGCAAGCAGCCTACACCAGGCAAACGGTCCACCACCCGCATCAAACAAGTGCTAACCAACTCTCGTAAAAAAATAACACCCAAGCCAGACAATCTCAGCCACACTCGCGAACTAATTACCAACCCCACCAGGACACACGGAACAAAAAAAAAATAACAATAATAAAACTGGTGTGAAAGCTACGCCAACCGCTCCAGATGAGAGATATCCCAACAATTCCATTAATCAAATATTTACACAATATATTGAGCGTGAAGTGGGTCGCGTCCCGCTGGGAGAGGAGCTGACCATTCACCCTGTGGGTACAATATCCATAAGTGGCGTCGGTTCCACGCTTAAATCATCGATATCAACGCTGAATCAACGTTGGACCAGTGGTATTCAAGAGTATCAAAAGCATGGTATTCAAGAGTAGTAGCAAGTCCCTGCACGGCGATAAAGAGTAGTGGTAAGTAGAGTGTAGAGAAAGAAGGAAGCAGTGAGGCAAGCACCGTCCACATCCCCCACACAACACCTGTTAACACCTGTCTCTCTCTCTTGCAATCAGCGTCAGCTTGCAGGGGTCGTCTTGTCACTGCAACCCGTCGGTCAAGATGTTGCGTGTTGAGTACCTTGCCGGCATTATCACCGGAGCGCGAAGACGGACAGGCACAAGTGTGTGAGGGTTAGTGTGAGGGGGAGGACGTGGTGAAGGAGGGCCAGACACACTCACAAGTATGAGGACACGCGTGCACAGGTGGAAACTGAGCGCCCAAATGAGCCACAGAGATATTAGAAAGAACTTTTTTTAGTGTCAGAGTGGTTGACAAATGGAATGCATTAGGGAGTAATGTGGTGGAGGCTGACTCCATACACAGTTTCAAGTGTAGATATGATAGAGCCCAGTAGGCTCAGGAATCTGTACACCTGTTGATTGACGGTTGAGAGGCGGGACCAAAGAGCCAAAGCTCAACCCCCGGCAAGCACAACTAGGTGAGTACACACACCTGTACCGAACACTAAGTACAACAAGGTCAGTACACACATTCTTCGCACCCCTGGCCACCAACAACAGCCTCGTCCCTCCAATATTCTCCACACAACTAATAATAGCATTAATGCTCATTTTTATCAATCATTTACGTCAATCTAACTTTTATTATATTGAAAATTAGTAAATTTTATTATGTCTTTGCCTGTATCAGTAAAGTTTATGCAGACTATAATTATTATTATTTTGCCAACCAGGCAAATATATAGCCAAATATATAGCCAAATATATAGCCAAAAAAATCTTACTCTCCTCCATTATTTCTTTCCCTTCATTTTTCCTTGTAGGAAGGTAGACCTCTAGCAACTATGGATAGAACGTACAAAATATGGACGGTTCTGCCCACAAAAGTCCCACGCTTTGTGCTATCCACAACAAAGGAAACAACCAAACCTAACTTGTAGGCCTAGTATAGTACATATATGTACTAATTTAGGCCTAACATGGCCTATGACGCCATGTTAGGCCTAAGATTGCATATTTAAGTCTAGGACAGGTAAAGTTTATGGTTCGAGTCTGTGTGTGTGTGTATTATGCCTTTAGAATTAGTCAGTAATATGGGTTACTATTCTTTCCGGTGGATGGGTTGGTATTGGAGGAGGAGGTTGGCATGGGAGGCGATCCAGAGGTCGGGTCTAACACCTGAAAAAGGTTAGGTTAGGTTAGGTTAGGTTAGATTAGGTTAGGTTAGGTAGGTTAGGTTAGGTTAGGTTAGGTTAGGTTAGGTTAGGTTAGGTTAGGTTAGGTTAGGTGTATACACATCTTCATCATCGCTACTGTAAACAAACCTTAACCAACCCAACCTAACCCATCCTACCTGGAGTATACCTGGAGAGGGTTCTCCTTCATACCTGCTTGATGGGGTTCTGGGAGTTCTACTCCCCCAAACCCGGCCCGAGGCCAGGTTTGACTTGTGAGAGTTTGGTCCACCAGGCTGTTGCTTTGAGCGGCCCTCAGGCCACAGGTCTGTTCTGGTAGTTCTTCAACTCCCCAAGCCCGGCGATAACTTGGTCCAACAGGCTGTTGCTTAGAGCGGCCCGCAGACCCACATATCCACTACAAACTGGTTGGTCCGGCACTTCTTGCAAGAACTTATCTAAGTGCCTCGAATACATTCACCTTTGCTCCAGCAATATTTCTAGTGCTTGCTGGGAGGGTGTTGAACAGCTGTGGACCTCTGATGTTCAGACAGTGCTCTCTGATTGTGTCTATGGCATCTCTACTCTTCACCGGTTCTATTCTATTCTATGCCTAACCTAACCTAACGAAAATAAGATATAGAAGTGCGTGTTTTATATATGGAGTGTACGAGGTGTGATGCCGGTACAGGTTTTAGACCCTACTGGAGAGGAGAGGCATCGAGCGGGGGTCATCAGTGACATCCCGGCTATCACACGTCCTTGTTCGACGGAGTCCATAGCAGAGAAGAGGGCAGCTAGGCAGGCAAAAACTGGCCCTGGGCCTTACGATACACATTCCTTCACATCTCCATATTGCACCAGGCGATAACCCTGACCTCCCTCACACAACACCTGGTCTGCCACACTTGCACCTGGATTGTACCTAGATGGAGTTCTGGGAGTTCCTCTACTCCCTAAGAGCTTGGTCCAACAGGCTATTCCCATGCTGTCAAATCATTCCAAAGAACGAAAAGTAATGTAAAGGATTTGAGTGTACTCATGTCGGAAGACCTTGCCTTTAAAGATCACAATAAAGTAGCCGTCACAACTGCAAGAAAAATGACAGGTTGGATAACAAGAACTTTTCACACTAGAGATGCTGTACCGATGATGATACTTTTCAAGACGCTAGTGCTCTCTAGAGTGGAGTACTGCTGCACAATGACAGCCCCTTTCAAAGCTGGAGAAATTGCTGACCTGGAGAGCGTGCAGAGATTCTTTACTGCTAGAATCCACTCATTAAAACATCTAAACTATTGGGACCGACTAAAGAGCCTAAATATGTATTCTCTTGAGCGCAGGCGGGAGAGATACATAATAATTTACACGTGGGGAGACATTAGAGGGGCTGGTCCCAAACCTGCACACAGAAATAACACCACGTGAAACCAGAAGACATGGCAGGAGGTGCAGAATACCCCCTGTTAGAAAGCAGAGGTGCAATAGGTACTCTGAGAGAGAACTCTACACGCTTCCACTACACATAAGGGACATAACTGGCCGACCCCTCACAGTGTTCAAGAGAGAATGAGGTTCAAGAGGTATCCTTTGGAGGTGTTGGATAAACACCTCCAAAGGATACCTGATCAACCAGGCTGTGATTCATACGTCAAGCTGCGAGCAGCCGCGTCCAACAGCCTGGTTGACCAGTCTAGCAACCAGAAGGCCTGGTCGAGGACAGGGCCGCGGTGACGTTGAGCTCTGAAATCATCGCCAGGTAACCACAAGGTAGGAGCGGCCAGCAAGCCCACATATCCACTACAGCCCGGTTGGTCCGGCCCTTCCTGCAGAAAACAGTCCAGTTTTTTCTTTAAGGCTTCCACTGTTGTTCCGGAAATATTTCTTATACTTGCTAGGAGGATGTTGAACAACCGCGGACCTCTGATGTTCATACAGTGTTCTCTGACTGTGCCTATGCCACCTTTACTCCTCACTAGCTCTATTCTACATTTCCTTCCACGTCGTTCACTCCAGTACGTTGTTATTTTACTGTGCAAATTTGGGACTTGCCCTTCCAGTATTTTTTTATGTATTATGTGACGACTCTCTCGTCTCCTTTCCAAGGAGCACATTTTGAGAGAGTAGAGACGGTCTCAAGATTGAGGCATGAAAGGTCCGGTAGGTGTGTAATGACCATCAACACGGAACAAAACCAATGATCCTTTTTAGCAGCAGATGAGGCAGCAGCATCCTCCGTTAGCAGAGCGGAGTCATCAATTACCACGGCCATTTATCAAAGACAAAAATATACAGGAACACGTGTGGATATAGGAGGCCCAGCGGCTGAGTGGACAGCGCTACTCGGGAATCGTAGTCCTAAGAGCCCGGTAGAGGCGGAAACAAATGGGCAGTTTTTTCACCCTGATGCTCCTGTTCACTCAACAGTAAATAGGTACCTGGGAGTTAGACAGTTAAGTTACTACAGGCTTTTTCCCTGAGGATGTACTCACCTAGTTGCACTCACCTAGTTGTGCTTGCGGGGGTTGAGCTCTGGCTCTTTGGTCCCGCCTCTCAACCGTCAATCAACAGGTGTACAGTTTCCTGAGCCTAATGGGCTCTATCATATCTACATTTGAAACTGTGTATGGAGTCAGCCTCCACCACATCGCTTCCTAATGCATTCCATTTGTCAACCACTCTGACACTAAAAAGTTCTTTCTAATATCTCTGTGGCTCATTTGGGCACTCAGCTTCCACCTGTGTCCCCTAGTGCGTGTGCCCCTTGTGTTAAACAGCCTGTCTTTATCAACCCTGTCGATTCCCCTGAGAATCTTGAATGTGGTGATCATGTCCCCCCTAACTCTTCTGTCTTCCAACGAAGTGAGGTTTAATTCCTGCAGTCGCTCCTCGTAGCTCATACCTCTCAGCTCGGGTACTAGTCTGGTGGCAAACCTTTGAACCTTTTCCAGTTTAGTCTTATGCTTGACTAGATAGGGACTCCATGCTGGAGCCGCATACTCCAGGATTGGTCTGACATATGTGGTATATAATGTTCTGAAAGATTCCTTACACAAGTTTCTAAAGGCCGTTCTTATGTTAGCCAACCTGGCATATGCTGCTGATGTTATCCTCTTGATATGAGCTTCAGGGGACAGGTCTGGCGTGATATCAACCCCCAGGTCTTTCTCTCTCTCTGACTCTTGAAGTATTTCATCTCCCAAATGATACCTTGTATCTGGTCTCCTGCTTCCTACCCCTATCTTCATTACATTACATTTGCTTGGGTTAAACTCTAACAGCCATTTGTTCGACCATTCCTGCAGCTTGTCCAGGTCTTCTTGAAGTCTCAAGCTGTCCTCCTCTGTCTTAATCCTTCTCATAATTTTGGCGTCGTCAGCAAACATTGAGAGGAATGAGTCTATACCCTCTGGGAGATCATTTACGTATATCAGAAACAGGATAGGTCCAAGTACAGAGCCCTGTGGGACTCCACTGGTGACTTCACGCCAGTCTGAGGTCTCACCCCTCACTGTAACTCTCTGTTTCCTATTGCTTAGGTACTCCCTTATCCACTGGAGCGCCCTACCTGTTACTCCTGCCTGTTTCTCCAGCTTATGCATCAACCTTTTATGGGGTACTGTGTCAAAGGCTTTCCGACAGTCCAAAAAAATGCAGTCCGCCCACCCTTCTCTTTCTTGCTTAATTCTTGTCACCTGATCGTAGAATTCTATCAATCCTGTAAGGCAAGATTTACCCTCCCTGAACCCATGTTGATGGGTTGTCACGAAGTCTCTTCTCTCCAGATGTGTTACTAGGTTTTTTCTCACAATCTTCTCCATCACCTTGCATGGTATACAAGTTAAGGACACTGGCCTGTAGTTCAGTGCCTCTTGTCTGTCACCCTTTTTGTATATTGGTACTACATTAGCAGTCTTCCATATTTCTGGTAGGTCCCCCGTTTCCAGTGACTTACTATACACTATGGAGAGTGGTAAGCAAAGTGCTCCTGCACACTCTTTCAATACCCATGGCGAGATTCCATCCGGCCCAACAGCTTTTCTCACATCCAGCTCCAATAGGTGCTTTTTGACCTCATCTCTTGTAATTTCGAACCTATCCAAGGTCACCTGGTTTGCTGCCACCTCTCCCAGCGCCGTGATATCTCCCTGTTCTATTGTAAAGACCTCCTGGAACCTTTTGTTGAGTTCTTCACACACCTCTTTGTCATTCTCTGTGTACCTGTCCTCGCCCACCCTAAGTTTAATCACCTGTTCCTTCACTGTTGTCTTCCTCCTGATGTGACTGTGTAGTAGCTTTGGTTCAGTCTTGGCTTTGTTAGCTATATCATTTTCATACCTTTTCTCAGCTGCTCTTCTCACACTGACATACTCGTTCCTGGTTCTCTGGTATCTCTCTCTACTTTCTGGTGTTCTGTTATTACGAAAGTTCCTCCATGCCCTTTTGTTCAGCTCTTTGCTTTCATACATTCCCTATTAAACCACGGATTCTTCCTTTGCTTCTCTGTTTTTTCCTGTTGGGCTGGGACAAACCTGCTTACAGCCTCCTGACATTTTTGGGTGACATAGTCCATCATGTCTTGTACGGACTTGGTTCCGAGTTCTGTGTCCCAATGTATATCCCATAGGAATTTATTCATCTCCTCATAGTTTCCCTTTCTGTACGCCAGCCCTTTGGTTCCCAGTTCTTTTTTGGGGGTGATAATTCCTAGCTCAACCAGGTACTCAAAGCTCAATACACTATGATCACTCATTCCCAAGGGGGCTTCCAACTTAACTTCCCTTATATCCGACTCATTTAGGGTAAATATCAAATCCAGCAAGGCTGGTTCATCCCCTCCTCTCATTCTTGTCGGTCCCTTATGTGTTTGTTTGTGTGTGGTGTGTGTGTGTGTGTGTGTGTGTGTGTGTGTGTTGTGTGTGTGTAAGAAAGCAATATGTGTAGTAGACATAATAGAGAAAATATAGCTTGGATAGAAAGACGGGGTCCAAGAGCTAATAGATCGATTCTGCAGGCATGAATAGTAAATGCAAATAGTAAATACACCCACACACCCACACACCTTCAAGAACCTGTACACCAGTTGAATGACAGTTGAGAGGCGGGACCAAAGAGACAGAGCTCAACCCTCGCAAGCACAAATAGGCGAGTACACACCAAATTCGCAAAGTACATAAACAACAATTAATTCTAAACGAGTTGCAATACTTCACCAGACAGTTTAACAAACACGTTGACGTTAAAATAACAAAATAAAAAGCAGCTCACTCATAATGTAAATCTACAATACAAGCCCACTACAGGACTCTTTTTTTAAGTTTTTCTCCAGAATTCCCCGCCAATATTTCCAAGACTGAGACCTGGGCAACCTTAAGGCGTCATTTTGAATATTAAGATAACAAGCACGAAAGTAATGGCCCGTCTCCCTCTCCCTCTCCCCCGAGGGCCGGCGTGCCCTGCACCACAGACCTTGACATGAATTGAACTCAAGTTACGCCTTTTTAACCATCTGGTTTATATATTCGTCCAAAAGGGCCCGAAATAACGAATATTAGGTCAGAAAAACTTTTAAACTGGCTTCAATACACACCTATGGTACACAGGGATAGATCAAATGTAATGATGATGTAACAAATATATATTTAAATGTCATACTATGCTCTCTTGAGATAGTGAAGTTATCCCCTAAATATACTGGGTTTTCTACAAACAAATGACCTGTAACAGAAAATGCTTCGGTGAAGGGAGTAACTAAAATATTTTCAATCTTACTCTATTTCTGTAGTGATTCGACTTTTTTACCCAACAGGCAAAATGTTCGAGCTTTAACTTGACGTTAAGTCAGCTTTATTTACATTGAATGAACGTTAAAGACGTTGATTCAGCGTTGTATTGCCATTACTCTTGGATATTGTGCCCACTGGGTACATTCGTGAAGATAGAAATGATAAAAACATTGTATTTCTTATACTCTGACAGAAAAATTATGTGATTACTCTTGGTCCTTAAAATATTTTAGTATACATTACGAAGGAATTGCCAGAATGGAATAATTACTGCACTGATCCCTTGTCAACGCAAAAGAACATTGACACAACCTTCTGTACGCAACTACACAAGGATCTAAATTATGCATAAATATTTAAGAAGCTAAACAAGCAGTAGTTGTAATTACATTTGAGCGAGTATACTGTGGGCAGAGTATCTCTTGGATACTTTGCCCACTAGTGATACGTCTACTCTCCATGCCAAGCCGGGGCTTGACTTGTGAGCATTTGGTCCAACAGGCTGGAGCGGTCCGCAGGCCCACATATCCACTATAGTCCGGCACTTCAAGAAAAAACTGGACAGTTTTCTGCAGGAAGACTTTCCACTTTTTTCCGGCAATATTTCTTATACTTGTTGGGAGGATATTGATATAGTGTGGTATACATTTTATATGACTCGATTAAAATTAGGTGAGCGTGGATCGTCTTATTTTCCTGTGCTCTAGTGGTAGCTACGGGGATGGCAAGTTCCATTGGGTAGTAGTTACCTTGGGATCCTTCCCATTTAAGGCTAGTCCAGTAGCACAGTTGATAGAGCGACTGTCTGCCATACCGGAAGGCGGCCGTTCGAGGCTCCTAGTGCCTAAGGCGAATGAAATAATCGATTGCCCGAGTTGACCAAAGCCGACCCGACCAGACAAAAGCCCGACCCGACCCAACGACAACCAACCCCGCCCGAGTCAACACTTCCCGTCTCCACTTACCACCGTCACCTAGCAGGCTGACGGAAGCCCATCTCAGGGCAAATGTGCTTCTTTCAACGACCTAAAAACCACTTACGGGTAATAGCAACGGCGGTAATCTGGCAGTGCGAGACCGCTAGTACCGCTCCCAAGTAGCTAACGAGACAAGAGACCTGAAGAGCATGGTGGCGTGCAAACTGAAACCGCAAGAGGATTGACGTGGATTTAGAGCGTAGGCACATAGTCAAGATTCCCGTCGTGCCTTGCTGCAGGGGCCTCCTCAACGCTTACAAATGACTTGTGGGGGCAGCAGCTCCTCTTGATTTTACCGTTTTATTTGAGTTCCTTCAGACATTTTATTATTGGCATCTGTGTAGCAACGTCTGTGGCAAGGGTAGATGAAGCAATACACCTGTGGCGACGAGGGCAGCTGTAGTCAACACCTGTGACGAGGCCAGCTGTAGTCAACACCTGTGACGAGGCCTGCTGTAGTCAACACCTGTGACGAGGCCTGCTGTAGTCAACACCTGTAACGAGGCCAGCTGTAGTCAACACCTGTGACGAGGCCTGCTGTAGTCAACACCTGTGACGAGGCCAGCTGTAGTCAACACCTGTGACGAGGCCAGCTGTAGTCAACACCTGTGACGAGGTCAGCTGTAGTCAACACCTGTGACGAGGGCAGCTGTAGTCAACACCTGTGACGAGGCCAGCTGTAGTCAACACCTGTGACGAGGGATGCTGTAGTCAACACCTGTGACGAGGCCTGCTGTAGTCAACACCTGTGACGAGGCCTGCTGTAGTCAACACCTTAACGAGGCCAGCTGTAGTCAACACCTGTGACGAGGCCTGCTGTAGTCACACCTGTGACGAGCCTGCTGTAGTCAACCCCTGTGAATTAGGCCAGCTGTAGTCAAGAAGAAGACGAGACATACAATAACGTCAGCAAACTCTTAGCTAGAATAAAAGCGTCTCAGGGAGCCCCAAGCCAAGCCAGCTGGTGTTGTAGATCTGACCAAATATAAACTCGCCTCCAGTCCATTATTGTCACACCCTAAATGTACAGACGACATAAGTGTTCCACAGAGTACAATAAGCTTAGTCCAAAATTAATTACCTTAGTACACTCCACAATGCATATATAATATTGATGCAATGTGATAGGGTACCCTCCTCCAAGGAGTGCCGACCACCGGGCTGTGGTGGGTATGTGGGCCTGCGGGCCGCTCCAAGCAACAGCCTGGTGACCAACATTTACAAGTCAAGCCTGGCCTCGGGCCGGGCTTGGGGAGTAGAAGAACTCCCAGAACCCCATCAACTAGGTATCAACCAGTACCTGGAGTAGCTGCTAGGATTTCTTCCATTACTTGTCTTGCGAGAACTTGATCTTGATACACCTGGTTATGGGGTTCGGGAGTTCTTCTACTTCCCAAGCCCGCCCGAGGCCAGGCTTGACTTGTGATTTGATCCACCAGGCTGTTCTTTGGAGCGGCCCGAGGCCCACATACCTACCACAGCCCCTTGGTCCGGCACTCCTCTACAATTCGGTTCTTATCACATTGGCTTAGTATTTTCGCAAGTTAGTAAAAAGCTTTACCGAATATTCTATAGTTGTCCGCTGTGTGTATGGACTTGTGCAAGCTTGCACTGCCTCTTGGCGTTGGCCTTACTGCCTTACTAACTGAATATGTATTACTTGTTTCAAATACAGGACTTCATTTTGCTGTAACTTAACTAACACTGAGGTTCAGTTCCTGAACCCATTATGTTGTCCATAACCCCAGCCAGAGTGGTAATATTAACTCTTGCAGGGGTGAGGGACGGTGGGGGGCAGGGGTGAGGGACGGTGTGGCAGGGGTGGGACGGTGTGGCAGGGGTGAGGGACGTGTGCAGGGGTGAGGGACGGTGTGACAAGGGGTAGGGACGGTGTGACAGCATGGAGACAGGTGTGGGAGAGGGCAGTCACTACGATCCCTCTTAACCCTGACATGAGCTCCTGTAGCGGGCATGACCCCGTGACCTCCAACTCCTCCTCATCACTCATCCCATCCCCCCACCCGTCCCCCCCTCCCCTCCCCCATCCCTCCATCCCCTCCCCCACCCGTCCCCCCCCCATCCCTCCCATCCCCTCCCCTCCCCCCCTCCCCCACCCATCCCCTTGGATCAAGCAGTCTCACGCTAGCTGGCTTCTGGTCAACTTGTGCTCCTTACAAAGGTTATTTACCCACATCAGAATGCCTCAAGCTGAGTCCAACAGCTTCACTGACCTGACCGTTAACCAGGAGGCCTGCTGAGAGACCGGGCCGTGGGGAACACTGATCCACATATCTGGAGCGTACCTGCAGAGGGTTCTGTGAGTTCATCTGCTCCCGGAGCCCAGCCTGAGGCCAGACTCGACTCGTGATAACTTGGTCCAACAGACTGCTGCTTGGAACGGCCCCGCAGGCTCACATATCCACTACAGCCTGGTTGGTCCGGCACTTCTTGCAACAACCCGTCCAAGGAAGTGAATTATCAGGGGAATGTGCCAAGCCACTACGACTATATAGCACTGGGAAGGGGGGTCAGGATAAGGATTTGGGATGGGACGAGGAGAGAAGGAATGGTGCCCAACCACTTGGACGGTCGGGGATTCAACGCCGACCTGCATGAAGCGAGACCGTCGCTCTACCGTCCAGCCCAAGTAGTTGGGACAACCTGTTCCAAGTGCCTCTTGAATACATCCACCTTAGTTCCGGCAACATTTCTAAATGCTTGCTGGGAGGGTGTTGAACAGCCGTGGACCTTTGGTGTTCAGACAGTGCTCTCCTATTGTTCCTATGGCACCTCTACTCTTCAATGGTTCAACTCTGCATTTCCGTCCGTATCTTTCGCTGCAGTATGTTGTTATTCTACTGTGCAAATTTGGGACCTGGCCTTCAAGTATCTTCCAGGTACATATTATTTGCTACCTTTCTCGTCTCCTTTCCAGAGAGTACATTTTGAGAGCTTCGAGACGGTCCCAATAATTTAGATGTTTTATCGTTTCTATGCGTGCCGAATATGTTCTCTGTATTCCCTCTAATTCAGAGATCTCTCCCGCTCTGAAAGGGGAAGCGAGTACCGAGCAATACTCAAGACGGGACAGCACCAGTGATTTAAATAGTGTTAGCATTGATGTGGGGTCTCGGTCTCATAATCCATCCTATCATTTTCCTGGCCGCCGGTATATTTGATCGGTTATGTTCACTAAATGTCAGGTCGTCAGACATCCCAGGTACTTTACATGTTGCTTTTCTTCTATGCGTAGGTCTGATTGTGTCGTGTATCCTGTGTTTAGTTTAAGTTCCTCGTTTCCACCAACCTCAGCACCTGGCACTTATCACTATTAAACTTATCACTGGGGAGCCGGTCGGCCGAGCGGACAGCACGCTGGACTTGTGATCCTGTGGTCCTGGGTTCGATCCCAGGCTCCGGCGAGAAACAATGGGCAGAGTTTCTTTCACCCTATGCCCCTGTTACCTAGCAGTAAAATAGGTACCTGGGTGTAGTCAGCTGTCACGGGCTGCTTCCTGTGGGTGGAGGCCTGATCGAGGACCGGGCCGCGGGGACACTAAAAGCCCCGAAATCATCTCAAGATAACTCAAGAAGAAGATAACATCATGTTATTTTCAGTTGCCTAGGCGGGGTTTATTTTCAGAAAGGTCAAGCAGGTTTGTCTATACTTATGGGCAAAAATTCTTCTTCTATTTTCAGAAAGGCGGGGTCCAAGAGCTAACAACTCGATTCTGAAGGCACAAATAGTAAATACACCTCCATACACACTCCACATCCCCACCCCCCCCCACCCCTCAGCCACTGCATATACACCACCATAGTTTTCAATATACTACAAAGCGTCATTCAATACAAGGCTCGACTGTTGGAAAGGTGAGGACTAGGGACTGAAACTGAGCCCTGTGCACACGCTGGCAGGGAAGTTGTGAGCCAGCTTCCCCCATACTACACACACACTCACACACACCACACACACACACACACCACACACACACACACACACACACACACACACACCACACACACACACACACCACACGCACACACCCACACCACATTGGGGGCCAGGTAGCCTGGTGGATATCGCGCAGGACTTGTAATTCTGTGGCGCGGGTTTCGATTCCCGCACCCGGCAGAAACAAATGGGCAAAGTTTCTTTCATGTGTGTGTGTGTGTGTGTATTCACTTAGTTGTATTCACTTAGTTGTATTTACGGGGGTTGAGCTTTGCTCTTTCGGCCCGCCTCTCAACTGTCAATCAACTGTTTACTAACTACACTAACTACTTTTTTTTTTTTTTTTTTTTTTTTTTTTTTTTTAATTTTTTTCCACACACACACACACACCCCAGGAAGCAGCCCGCTGACAGCTGACTAACTCCCAGGTACCTATTTACTGCTAGGGTAACAGGGGCATTCAGGG
>WNGS01004946.1:18820433-18832921 GCA_020271785.1 Procambarus virginalis
GAGCTGCAATAATTTGTGCAAACGGTTCGACCATTTCTCGAATAGATGATTGAGGCAAGTTCGCAATAAGCGTTCAACAATGGTTCGAGTCTTATGTGCCCGTCAAGTGCCTTGCCACATCCACTTTCAAGCAATCAATCTTTATGGGTTCATTTACCTTTGAATATCAAAAACCCTACCTTGCAAAAAATACGTAGAACATTGGACCGATTTCCTCAATCTACATCAATGACACAAGGGAGGACAGTGGCCTGGGAATATTGATAAACCAATGGAACCAGAACCCTCCCTCCCTCCCTCCCCGACTGAGAAACACGAGACTAAGAGCACAGGAGGAGAGTTCGCTCTCCGGCGCCGTATACCTCCAGAGGCATTGTCTGGTGGACGGCGCGTCACCCAACCAGCGACAGTGACATTGAGCCGCTTTACGCTATCCTAGCAGGGACATGGCAAGGAATATGAAATTCATGGCGTATGGCATTCAAAGAATACTCACCAAAGGCATAAAAGAAGAATAGGTTACAATGCAGACAATCAAACACACAGTGCAAACATCAGAGGCACACGACTCTTCAATCTCCCGCCAACAAATGTAAGGAATGTCGCTGGAACAACAGTGGAAGCTTTCGAGAGAGAACTGGTCTAAGTTTCTGCAGGAGTTACTGGATCAGCCAAACCGTGATGGCTATGTGGGGCCTTCAGGTTAAGCAAGACAAATAACCTCACCTGGAGCATACCTGGAAAGGGTTTCGGGAGTTATTCTACTCCCGACAACCCGGTCTGGGACCAAAGGCGCGAAGACCAGGCACTCACCAAAGAGAGGCAGGCCAGAGACCAGGCTGCGTGTGTAGAACTCTCGAAATTGTCAAAAAAGCAATCTCAGAAATACAGATCGCTGAAGGCTGGCTTTAGGTAATACACGACTGACGTAGACGCCGCACAATAAGGCACTTGCAAACAGGATCACAAGAGCGCGACTGATAACACAAAGCTTTTGAGTGAGGTCCAGTTGACACCCAGCTATACATAGAGCTCTGAGAGGGGGTCCAGTTGACACCCCAGCTATACATAGAGCTCTGAGAGGGGGTCCAGTTGACACCCAGCTATACACAGAGCCTTCAAGTGCCCTGCTGGTGCGTATAACTGAACATTTAAGACTATCAGTTACTATACAGCTCAATAGCGAACATGATACTGCCCACTTAGCCTGATAGTTGCGTCGCTGAGAAGCGGTTGCTGGAGTGATTCTGAAGGAGGGGAGGTTGCAGGAGTAATATGGGGGATGGGTGTTGCAGGAGTGATATGAAGAAGAATGGATGTTGCAGAATTATTATGGATGGGAGTGTTGCATGAAGCATGTCGATGGTGGTGGAGTGTTGTGGCCTATTGATGATATAGTCAATGACTATACCGGCTTGCACTTAGAGTAGGCTGTATGATGCCGATTTTGATTTCTATGCTGCTCGCGTGTTTCATTTATGTTCAGGCCTAGTAGGCTTCTTCTATGCGGTTTCAAACTTGCTGTGTTGTTTTGAATTTTCGGTTGCTAGTGCAGCTGCTGAGTGCAGGCAGTCAGGCAGGTCACGAATATTCACACTATTCCCAAAATAGTAAGCGAGGAAATAGTGTTAGACCCCACTTCCACGTGGTCGCTGGCAAGTAATCACTGATAGGCCAGTACACAGTTCTCATTCTTCCTCCAATGCCCCCTTCTTCCTCCTCCTCCTCCAATGCCCCATCTTCCTCCTCCTCCAATGCCACATCTTCCTCCTCCTCCTCCTCCTCCAATGCCCCCATCTTCCTCCTGGCGGATCTATACTTCCCCCCAACAATACACAGACCGTCCAACCTCCCCTCTGAACCCTCCAGCACATGTGGGTGAACTTAGCCGGCCAGCCATCTATCTAGTATAGTATTTCCACACCACCCGACTCCTGCTGCTCCTCCTGCTCCTGCTGCTCCTGCTCCTGCTGCTCCTGCTCCTGCTGCTGCTCCTGCTCCTCTCCCACACTTGTTAGGTGCTCCTTCAACCCAGGCCGCACCCGGGCGTCCCTCGGCGTTACTTACACCATGCCCAGCGATATATTTTAGTGGTTGTGGCCGCTGGGAACACTAAAAAGTCATCAAAATGTTTTGATGTATTGTATTCTTGAGGTGTTGTGAGACACGTGAATATGGTGTTGTTCGTGTGTTCTTGTTACGCTTGGTACTAATAATCCTTAGAACAACAAAATAGTTTACTTGATTTATACGGAGTAGGAAAAGGAAGTGGGAAGAAAGAGGAGAAAGAGAGGGAAAAAGAGAGGGGAAGGAGAGGAGGAAAAAGAGGGGGGGGGAAAGGAAAATAATGGGGGAAGAAGACACTAAAAGTGGGCTATAGGAGATCAGACGATCAACACCACAAGACCACTAACAACCACATATATGCCAATGGCATGCACAGTGGCTCTTGCTGCACACCTGACTGTGGTTGTGGTGGGGGAGTTGTGGTGCCAACTCAGCAGGCTGCCACAACACGCCACAACTTGTTCCCACCTCCCAGGGGGGGAGCTAAGGGTCAGACCTGCGTCACCCCTACCCCCTCACCCTGCACCCATACACTCACCATAGCTAATATATGGGGGGCCCCTGTGCATATATTATATATTTTATTAATAAAAGGTTATAGGTATCGCATCCAGCTTTTTATTGCAATTTGTTGCCCGTCTCCCAATCATACGCGTATACTGACTAGCCTGGACGGCCATTTTATTACGATCACAGGGATTACGGGTTATTCATGCCCGTGCCGCCTCTTGGGTGGCTTAATCATCATAATCATCACACGGAGGAAAGATCTAACGACCGTGATGAGTTAGGATGAGGATTGTCAACCTGTTCTCTCACCTAATACGTCACATTTGTTACGGATTCGAGCAATCCGTTAGAAATCCGACGTACTATTAAAATTCACCGTGATAGTGATATATACTATGTATCGGTGTCGATAGGTTTGGTGGGTTGCTTGGGATAGGTTAGATTAGGGTTATCAGTCTTTACCTCCCCCACCCTCACGTAGCCCTGAGACTACCTTCCCCCACCCTCACGTAGCCNTGTCTAGTTTCTGGAGCCGTTTGGAAGGCCATTGGCCTTTCGGAAGGTCTTTGGCCTTTTGGAATGTGTTTGGCCTGTTTGGAAGGTCTTTGGCTTTTGGAATGTGTTTGGCCTTTTGGAAGGTCTTTGGCCTTTTGGAAGGTCTTTTGGCCTTTTGGAATGTGTTTGGCCCTTTTGGAAGGTCTTTGGCCTTTTGGAAGGTCTTTGGCCTTTCGGAAGGTCTTTGCCTTTTGGAATGTCTTTGGCCTTTGGAAGGTCTTTAGCCTTTCGAAAGGTCTTTGGCCTTTCGGAAGGTCTTTGGCTTTTGGAAGGTCTTTGGCCTTTTGGAAGGTCTTTGGGCCTTTCGTAAGGTCTTTGGCCTTTAATTTTCATAGTTGTTTTTAATTGTACCTGCACCTCTGCTTTACTTGTCTCGTTAGAAAATACTTTCGTTGTGGTAGAATCGGAAATAGATAGAAGACCTGCATAGTAGGAGTAACAAAGAGGTACAAAGGAATTGAATTATGGAAAAAGATATAGAAAATAATTAAAGAATTCACGAGAGCAGGATATGGTAAGTCAGGATTAAAGGGGATATCATAAGGAGTCAAGATCTAATTAGAAAACTAAGAAACTAACATAAAAGAGGGCGATGGAAGGTCTTAAGATGGAGGCCCGGTGTAAAGGAAGTGCACATCAGTCTTCCAATAGACGTGATCAACCTCCCTCCCACTTCATTCCTTCGCGCCTGCCTTCCCTCCTCCTCCCTCAATGTCTCACTATTCCTTCTATGATCCCCAGTATCCTCCCTTCAGTGACACTGATTGATTGATTGATTGATGAAGATGAAGCCACTCAAGAGGTGGCACGGGCATGAATAGACCCGTAGGAGTGCTGCTCCTGATAGCGATGCTTCACTTAAAAGGGTTAAATGTGCCACAACACACACACTCATCCTGTTTGCAACACCTTGCCCGTTGCTGCTGCTCTCTGCTTACCTGCAGGTGCAGCAGTAGATGCGCTTGCACGCACAAACACACACCGACATATATGAGTAGATATAAGAGGAAAAAAAGATTGGTTAGAAAAGCGGGGTCCAAGAGCAATACATCGATTCTGCAGACACAAAAAATAAATACACACACACACTCTCCACTCTCTCTCTCTCTGTACATCAGTTATTGACAGTTGAGAGGCGGGAACAAAGAGCCAGAGCTCACCCCCGCAAGCACAACTAGGCGATACACACCCACACACACACACACACACACACACCACACACACACACACAACACACCCACACACACACTCTCTCACACACACACACACACACACACACACACACACACACACACACACGCACACACACACACCACACACACACCAGCATTACCATCAAGTAAACCCTACAGAAACAGTGAAGTCAGGAAGAACGCAGGATATAAACTGCCTCAAATCTGAGGCAGTTTATATCAACCTTGACATAAACCCTGAATTTATCCATCAACCCTTGACATAAACCCTGAATTTTATCCATCACCCTTGAATTAAAGAATAGGAAGAACAAGGTAGATGGCCTGGATACTTCCAGAGTACCAGGTCTTCAACCTAACTTACCAACCTGTCAGCGGCTGCCAAGTATCACCGCTGCTGTGAACCGCTCATCTGTGACCGGGCCACTTGACCTCGTACGAAGGACTTCGCAGTTTTGTCAAGTTCCCTTCTCAACACAACTGGCCACCTGGTAACGCCCATTATATTCAGCGGTAAAGTGTTGAAAAGCCTTGGACCCTCTATGATTATAATTAGCGCTTTATTAAGTGCCTGCAGCATAAGTGCCTGCAGCATAGGACATAGTCAACACGTGCAAGATAACAAGAAATGTTTATAAGGTAGACAGCGACAGAACATCTGGCACGAGACGTACATTATAAAGGGTCTAGAACGGTTACCCAAGAGGTAGAAGACATTCTACCTCTTCATTCATTCTACATTCTACCTAATACATTCCATCTGTTAACTACTCTGACACTGAAAAAGTCCTTTCTAACGTCCCTGTGGCTCATTTGGGTACTCAGTTTCCACCTGTTTCCCCTTATTCGCGTACCACCCGTGTTAAACAATTTATCCTTATCTACTCTGTCAATTAATCTGAGAATTTTGTAGGTAGTAATCATGTCTCCCCTTACTCTTCTATCTTCCAGTGTCGTGAGGTGCAACTCACGCAGCCTTTCTCGTAACGCATGCCTCTTAGTTCTAGGACTAGCCTAGTGGCATACCTCTGAACTTTTCCAGCTTCGTCTTGTGCTTGACAAGGTACGGGCTCCATGCTGGGGCTGCATACTCCAGGATTGGTCTTATATGTGTGTACTCCGCCTAGTTGTACTCACCTAGTTGTGTTTGCGGGGTTGAGCTCTGGCTCTTTGGTCCC
This sequence comes from Procambarus virginalis, assembly GCA_020271785.1. NCBI lineage: Eukaryota > Metazoa > Arthropoda > Malacostraca > Decapoda > Cambaridae > Procambarus > Procambarus virginalis. The sequence goes on from WNGS01004946.1 coordinate 18,825,937, forward strand.
GCCTCTCAACCGTCAATCAACATTGTACAGATTCCTGAGCCTATTGAGCTCTATCATATCTACACTTGAAACTACTGTGTATGGATTCAGCCTCCACCACATCACTTCCTAATGCATTCTATTTGTCAACCACTCTGACACTAAAAAAAAGTTCTTTCTAATATCTCTGTGGCTCATTTGGGCACTCAGTTTCCACCTGTGTCCCTTGTGCGTGTGCCCCTTGTGTTAAATAGCCTGTCTTTATCTACCCTATCAATTCCCTTCAGAATCTTGAATGAATGAATGAATGAATGAATGAATGATGAATTGTGTGTGTGTGTGTGTTGGTGTGTGGTGTGTGTGTGTGTGTGTGTGTGTGTGTGTGTGTGTGTGTGTACACACATTTGAGCCAAATGTATTTGAATGTAAATATGTAAATTACAAAATATTAACCATACATTACTGGTAAACACCGAGGCCCATTTGTTAGTTACCTGGGTGAAGGTTACCCGAGGAAGCTCACCTGGAATGATGTTAATTGGGCTAAGCTTAACTGGCATAAGGTCAACCAGGATAAGGTCAACCAGGATAAGGTCAACCAGGATAAGGTCACCAGGATAAGGTCAACCATGATAAGGTCAACTAGGATAAGGTCAACCATGATAAGGTCAACCAGGATAAGGTCAACCATGATAAGGTCAACTAGGATAAGGTCAACCATGATAAGGTCAACCAGGATAAGGTCAACCAGTATAAGGTCAACCAGGATAAGGTCAACCATGATAAGGTCAACCAGGATAAGGTCAAGCGGAATAAGGTCAACCAGGATAAGGTCAACCAGGATAAGGTCAACCAGGGTAAGGTCAACCAGGATAAGGTCAACCAGGATAAGGTCAACCAGGATAAGGTCAACCAGGATAAGGTCAACCAGGATAAGGTCAAGCGGAATAAGGTCAACTTACACTTAAGAAGGGAGCGCCAGCTGCCGCCGAAGGTCCTCATGGTAGTGCGCTTGACGCCGCCGCCGCCTCCCAGAATGTTGACGCCGCTGCCGCAGGTGGAGGCGGCGCTGCGGGAGGAGGCAGTGGAGGAGGCGGAGGAGGAGGAGGAAGAGGAGTGCGGGGAGGTGCAGTGGGCGCTGCAGGGGAGGCGCGACGGGTGGAAGCAGAAGAGGCGGAGGTCCTCTGCGGAGGTGGCGGCGGAGTGGAGGTCTGTGAAGGAGAGGGAACGCCCCGTGCTGCTGTACAGCGAGGACTTCCCTAACGACACCCTGTCCAACGACACCCTGCCCAGGGTGGACACGACAGACATCTCCAGGTCGTCGTCGTCGTCGTGGTGAGGGCGGGTGATGGGCGTGCCCGCCAGAGAGGCCCTCAGCTCGGCGACCAGGGCGGCGGCTTCTTCCCCCGCCGCCCACATGAGCGACTCGTCGCTGCGGGCGCGACTCAGATCCAGGTAGGAGTAGGTTGGTCCGGTGTCAGCGAAGCTCTGGTAGGTGGACGACAGTTCCCGCGCCTTCCCCGCCCGTGTCGCCATTGTGTGGGCGTGTGTGGGCGTGCGCGGGGCGGCAGGTGTGGGCGTCAACCCCGGGTGTTGTGTGGCTCACACACGCGACAAACCACCTGTTCGCCTCCCTTCCAGCTATCCATTTCTCCTCCTGCACGTGCTTGTGTCTTCCTGGTCTCACTTCTACGCCACTAGCCACGGCCTACGGAACTAGTCTAGCCATCCACTCTGCACTAGTTACCTACTGTGGCGCTAGTCCTTATGAAGCACTGGTTATCAACTGTGGCGCTAGTTTAAGTCCCTCTGCTCATGGTTGAGTGCGTGTCACTCGAGGCCCTCACCTTCAAGCTGTAGGCAATAGGGCCCGCTTCACTTACTACAAAAAAATATACAAATACATCAGAAGAGTTTCGTGTATGCTTCCTGCAGTCTATCGCCAGCCTTGGGCTAATCTATTAATTCACGCAATTCGGTGAAAGAAAACGGGCGGAATTATGACAAAACGCCACCTTAATTGGGCTATCATCTGTAACATAAATCTGAAGATGTGCATCAGTAGGTAAAGTTAAACTACCAACAACAAATAGGGGAAAAAAAGGAAAATTTTGGTTTAAAAATGGTAGGCGTCGCCCGCGGCCTGCTGACACCACGTTTTAACAAGGCCTAATTGATCCTCTCGCTCCGTATATAGCCTAGTTGTAACTAACAGTACGGGTTCACTGTAGCAACAACAGTAATAGTTCACCGAGGAACCCGTCCTCTCGCATAGTACATCGTATTTTGACGCACAAATCCCCCTAAGACCAAAACCAAAAATGTACTAAAATTCATAGCGGCTCACAAAATTACAACCTGTCCTCAGAGAGAGAATCTGCTCACGGTAATGGATTCAGAACGACTACGTAAAAAGTGTTAGTATTTACTCTCTCCATGGTTAGGTTAGGTTACTTTAGGTTAAGATTAAGGCTTGGTTTGGTTTCATTACATTTAGCTTCTTTAATACGGTGTAACATTGCCCAATACGCGAAATATTGAATTTGAAAACTATTTAAGTGTACCCTTGAAAACTAGTATCTAAATAATGATTGATTACTTTAGCCAGATGAGCGAGGCCAGGCGTCAACCAGCAAGTCCGCCAATATGTTCGGAACCTGTATACATCTTTCTTTAATCATTGCGACTTTGTTTATGTTTATTAAGCAGTTTACGAGCTATGAAACTTCACAAGCCACAACTATTATTATCAACATCCTCCTAGTGCTTCGGGGTTCATAAACTGTTTACTATTTGTAAACAAAGCCGCCATGATTGAGAAAACATGTACAGTTTTCGTAATTTATTGCGTAAATGCTTGATGAATATACACGTTATCCCAAGACGTCATGCCTGTAAAGGTCCAAGTAAATATTTATACATTCAGGAATTTGGCAGTTAAGCTTTAATCTAAATTACATAGCGACTAATGCATTTGCACGGTTGCAAGTGCAAGTCAATAACAGGAATATCTCAAACTCCTCTGTGGCGTGTTCACATTGCAATTAATAACTCTTAAGGATCAAAATGCTTGTTCAATTCACACGGGAACATCGCCCTTATCTTCGTTGGTGATTGATACCATCTTGCGGCGCCCCCTGCAAGGAGGGGGCGCCCTCCCCACTGGCAGAAGGGAAAGGGTGGTATATCAGCCTCCCCCCCCCCCACAGCAACTTATCCCTCAACCAGTTAATAAATTTCAGTTGCTTTCCTTGACGTGTCGGCATGATACCTTTCTTAGATTACACTTTGGATCTCTCCTTATTAAGCTCTTTGTCTATCTTTGTTACGTCTTAGTTATTAGTCCTAGTGAGTCTTTGAGGGATAGACTATTAAATGTAGCTCTGAAGGAGTCTACTAAGGAGTTCGCTAGGCCTAAGCTAATTTTCTTACGAGCTGGAAAAATTGCTCATGATTCTACTCTATGTTCAAGGCGATGGGCCACGTTGGCCCTCAATGTTGTAGACATTTATCCTCTCTACTTTTTATATTATTTGAACCGACAATTTAAATAATTTCCAGTTAAGCTAACTATCATATCCACGCAGATAAAACAACTTACTTTATGACGACTACAGATATATCCTAGCGATATCTGAGAGGTTGCAACCTGCTCTCGCACAAGACAGCACATATATGACTTATAGTCACTAGTTCGCTTGTAAATAAGTATATATATGACATTCTAAGCCATATTTTTTTTCAAGGCACTAACTTTTTCTCTCAGTTTTATTAAACTATATAGAGCTTTATACAAAAGTTGACAATATCCTGAGTTACTTTATAATTTATTTAAATATTTTAGTTTTGTTTTATTATTTTTATAAAACTGTAATATCAATATAGGTATAGGTTCAGTACTATTGTAATATCTTTACATATTAAGAAGGTTAGGTTAGGTTGTGGTTTTCCATTCAGCTTTTCAAGGTAAACTCAAATATTCACAATAAATTAATGTCACATATGCACTTATTCATAAGCAAGATATTGACTATATGCAAGTACGAGAACGGGTTGGAGGGAAATTAGCATGGCTCATGTTGTATATGTTGACCTTCCCACGAAACCTTATCAGGAAGTCGAGAATAACCACATCAACTCTCTCATCATTACAACAAGAACAATTTAGATCAGCACCCTAAAACTGACCTGACTCGTTCAGGGCCGTGGGTCTAAATAAAAATGCTGACTCGATCACCGGCCCTGTCTTTCATACATACGCTTTGCGTAATAGTGGCTTTAGGCATTGTATGTACTAGCTCTATCTATAACTCCATCACTCTGTACAATCACTTGTATGTATGTAACTTACCTAAATCAATATTTTGATTTTTTTTTTGATACACAAATGCACTCCCTGGTACAGTTTACTCGCTTTACCGAGCAAAGATTGTTTAGCGTTCGCCCTGACGCTAAACAATTAACAGAGACTGAAGAGAGAAATGGGCGACTACTCAAACTCTTCCATCCAAAAAGAGTGTTCCAACAGAGCAGACATATTCGTCGGTACCTCGCATACTGGCGGCGAAGATACACACACTTTTCGGTACAGGTCTGACCAACGCCGGTGAAAGCACCACCATTTGATCAAATTTTTTTTTACCTCCGAACAAATATATTTGAAGCCAAAACCTTCAGAAGGCGCGGAACGTGAAATCTGGGCCGTGGTGGAAGCCCTTCCTGCCTGCTCCAACCCACTTACTCCAGTACCGTATGTCCCAGAGAGGTGTGGTGTTGGCCTATCAACCGCGGGGCGGACGTTATCTGCCACCGCAAGAACTGACTGGCCAACCAGCAAGTATACTGTAAACCTGAACAGTCAAAGACTGGGGTAAACTCTCAAGTGAATATACTGCAAGAAGCGGACTACAACACCCCCTGATATACATATATATATATTATATATATATATATATATATATATATATATATACCATGCTTCAAGCCTGGACACCACACCAAACGATGGAACACAAGCACAAACATCAATACTTTACAAACAACCAAACGAGACAAGCCACAACCCGCACAACCGTGACCAAATAGGGCAGTAATGGGCACAACCGAACACCACAATTCTGAAATGGGACGCCAAGTGGTGCTCAATACAATGACATTCAGCTGTTATTCTATTCCTTTATCTCTCCTGCTGCACCTGCCCCATCCCCTGGCGTTTCAAGTGTGTGGTAAGTCTGACTGGCTAGCTGACTGGCTGACTTGAATGGCTGATTTGGCTGGCTAGCTGACGTAAATGGCTGGCTGGGTGGATGATTGACTGAAATTCTGGCTAATGGTCTACAAGAGCTGCTGTAGGAAAAAAACAATAGTCTAAACCTTTATATAGAAATGTAACCCAAAAGCTACAGTCAAACCGGAGAGGATAAGGCTCATCCCTAGAGTAGTTCTCTTAGTCTATCCCCCTCCTACTCTTTGACCAGGAGGCAGCATTCCACGAGGAGGATGTGGAGATAATTGATACAGTTGAGTAAGCTATCTGATTATGGATGAACCGTTACAGGTACAAATAAGGCTTGTTTTAACGCACGTTTTCTCTCTCTCTCTCTCTCTCTCTCTCTCTCTCTCTCTCTCTCTCTCTCTCTCTCTCTCTCTCTCATTCTCGCACACGCACAATTATATCAGACCAATCCTGGAGTATGCAGCTCCAGCGTGGAGTCCGTATCAACTCAAGCACAAGACTAAATTGGCGGAGGTTCAAAGGTATGCCTCCAGACTAGTACCCGAGCTGAAGGGTTTGAGCTACGAGGAAAGACTACGGGAACTAAACCTCACGTCGCCGGAAGATAGGAAAGTTAGGGGAGACATGATCACCACATAAAAGATTCTCATGGGAATTGATAGGTAGATAAAGACAGATTATTTAATGCAGGTGGTACACACGCAGGAGAAACAATTGGAAACTGAGTACCCAAATGAACCACAGGGTTGTTAAATTAACTTCTTCAGTGTCATAGTAGTTAACATATGGAGTGCACTAAGCAGTTATATGGTGGAGGCTGACTCCATACACAGTTTCAAATGTAGATATGATAGACCCCAATGGGTTCAGGAATCTGCACACACACACACACACAACACACACACACACACACACACACACACACACACACACACACACACACACACACACCCACCCACCCACCCACACACACACACACATTACCAAGACACAATCGTCCTGGGAACCGTAGTGGAGTCAGCTGGTGAGGGCTCCCACACCCACTCAGCGTCCACAAGTGAGCGTCCAAACACAACACCAAGTGGAAGACTGCTCCCCATGGCACACAGTACGTGGGAACCCTCCAACACAAGTACCTTGAAATACATGTACCTATAACAGCACTTACTCCCTCGCTCTTCAGTTATCCTTTTTCTCATACATGTATGAATGTATCTATGTATGCCTGTATATATATGTGTATATATATATATATATATATATATATATATATATATATATATATATATATATATATATATATAAAATGTTTCTATCTGTTTATATATGTATGTTTAAATGATTGTGTCTGCTGTCTGTCACTCACTCACACACACACACACAAACACACACACACACAAACACACACTCACTCACACACACACACTGTGTGTGTGGCGGAGAGGAATTGGTTGTAGTTAGTAACAGTTGATTGACAGTTGAGAGGCGGGCCGAAAGAAGGGGATTCAACCCTCGCAAGTACAACTAGGTGAACACACACAAAGACTGTCAAGCTAATTTTTAGAAGTTTAGCCTACATAGCTACAGAGGCGTGTCCCACACACACTCTCTACCCATCCCTTCCCCTCTCCCCCATTCCTTCCCACGACCACCGCCGGCTCCCTGCCCCCACGTCGTGCAGTTAACCACAACACACCTTAAAAGGTCACACAGTTCCCCCTGAGAGCTATTACTTGCAGGGAGCATTGCCCATGTTCAGGAGATTAAGAA
>WNGS01004946.1:18867933-18928685 GCA_020271785.1 Procambarus virginalis
TTAAATCGTGTAGGCGTTAACATGACGTTTAGGACGAGAGTCCTTAAGTACAAGAATATCCCTCGATGAATTGTTTATCGAGTTATAACTCATTTATTCTTTTTCTTTTGCACGACTTTGCACTTCATCATTTTCTACCCTATTTGGAATCACTTTGAAATAAGCCATATTACGTGTTATACTATGATCTCTATTACTCGCTGTTACCATAGTTCCTTTTACACTAATCACTTTATATGGTTTTGTATCATACGGCATATCTAGCTTTCCCTCTTTTTCTTTTTAACGAGAACAGTATCTCCAACCTTTATGAATTGTTCCTTTGCACGTTGATCATGAGCAATTTTCATTTTGCCCTTCGCTAGTGCATCCTTCTGAGCGAGACGTTTATCCGTTACTTGGCTGGCATGACAGGTAGTGCGATTCTCATAGGACGTCCAAATAAAAGTTCGCCAGGCGACTTGCCCAGTGTTCCATGCGGTGTTGCACGGTAGTTCCTGAGAAAAGCATACATAGCTTGTTTCCAGGATCGTCCTTCGGCATGAGCACAGCGTACAGCTTTCATGAGAGGTTGCATGAATCTCTCGACTTCTCCATTTGCTTGTGGATGTAGTGGCATCACACGGCGGTGTTTGAATCCAATATGCTCAGCAAAGTTGACAAAGTCTTGTCCATTAAATGGCGGTCCATTGTCCGTCTTGACAACTTCAGGAATGCCAAAGTTTGAAAAGATCTTGTCGAGTTCGGGATGACAGCCTTTGCAGATGTGGAAGTGATGATTTCTACTTCTGGATAACGTGAGTGATCATCAATGACTACCATCAAGTACTCTCCAGTTGGTAGCGGTCCGCAGAAGTCCATCGATACTTCCATCCATGGTGCAGCAGGTAGTGGTGAAGGTTGTAGAGGTGTTGGTCTTGAAGTATCCACTGCAGCTTGGCAAGGGACACAGGCATCATGCATGTCCTTAGCTTGACGATCAATGCCAGGAAACCACACCTTTTCTCGTAGCAGCTGTTTGGTCCTTACAAGACCTTGGTGTCCTTGATGTGCAAGCTTCAGAGCACGTTGCTGGAGAACAGCTGGAATAACGATACGAGTACCTCGCAGCACGGTGTCGCGTTGTTGCGTAACACTTAATTCTGTCTGGATGCGTTCAAGTGCTTTGAATGCATCTTGGTCAACTCCTGAGGGTGGGATGCGTGGAAACTTTTTCTTAGTCAATGCATCCACTGTTGCTTGCAGAGTTGGGTCCTCTAGGGTTGCAGTACGTATTTCATCAAGAGTGAGAGCCTTAGGGACTGCATCACAGGTTACAGAGTGTACATATTCCTCGGCAACTTGCTGATGCTTGGTGATGGTGAAACTGTTGGCAGGATGTCGACTGATGTAATCAGCGGGATTGCCTGCACCGGCTTGTATTTCACCGTAAAGTTTATGGTTGCAGACGAAGAGCCCATCTCTCAATGCGAGCTGGTGGTTTGGACTTTGGATTATTGAAGATGGTCTCCAACGGTTTGTGGTCAGTGACTATCGTGGTAAAGGGTGCACCAAGCAGATACACATTGAAGTGTTCACAGCCCCATACAAGAGCAAGAGCTTCCTTCTCTGTCTGACTGTATCGTTGCTCAACATCTGTGAGAGAACGGCTGGCATAGGCAATTACTACTCTGGAATCTGGTTGACCAGGTTTGTGTTGGGCTAACACAGCACCTAAACCAACAGGACTAGCATCCACCGTTAACTCAGTGTCCATTGATGGATCAAAGTACGCAGCAGTCGCATTTTCTACTAGTGCATCTTTCACAGCATCAAATGCATTTTGCTCGACATCGCTCCAGTACCATGATGCATTTTTCTTCAGGAGCTCACGTAGAGGCTTCGTAATGGTAGCAAAATCTGGAATGAAGCGAGAACAGTAGTTTGCCATTCCCAGAAAACTATGTACTTCAGTGGATGTTGAAGGAGGTGCAGCATTCTTGATATCTGCAACTTTCTTAGGATCTGGAGACAGACCTTTGTCACTAAGTACATGTCCAAAGAATTCAATTTTATGTTTATTGAACTCACACTTTGCTCGGCTTAGCGTCAAATTCTTTTCTCGTAAGCGTTGCAATGTTGCACGAAGAGCTTTGTCGTGTTCAGCTTGGGTACGGCCATAAACAATGATGTCATCAGACATGTTGTCAGCATTAGGTATATCTTGCAATACCTGGCTGATGATGTGCTGGAATACCTCAGCAGCACTGTTAATACCAAAACTCAGGCGCTTGTACCTATACAGACCTCGATGTGTCGTAAACGTTGTGATGAATCGACTCTCATCATCAAGTTCAAGCTGATGATAGCCCTTGTTTAAATCTAACTTGCTGAATACAGTTGCACCATTCAAGCGGTAGATCATATCATCTACAGTGGGTGTAGGATGGCGTTCACGCATTATTGCCTTGTTGGGAACACGCATGTCTACACAAATGCGTATCTCATCTGGATTCTTCGGCTTCGGTGGAGTGACAATTGGGCTTACCCATGGTGTTGGGCCTGTTACCGGTTCAATGATATCTAGTTCTATCAGCCTATCCAGTTCGGCATCGACTTTCTTGCGAGTATGGAATGGTTGTCGGCGATGTGGTTGGGCAACTGGAATTACATCTGGGTTGATATGCAGATGTACCTTGCTATCAGTATAACAACCTATGGATTTAAACCGATCAGAAAATTCAGCAACAATAGCATCAACATTGTTTGCAGATTCCACTGCTACAGCATTAGAAAGCTGAAGTAGCCCCAATTTGGTTGAAGTCTTGTAACTGAGTAAAGACTCCTTTGCATTCCTAACAACATGGAATGTAGTAATGAGCATTGCATTCTTTGACTTAATCTCTGCAGTGAAAGTTCCAATCACTGGTAAGGCTACCTTTGAAGCATAGGCAGTGGCTTTGCCATTGTAGTTTTCAAGCTTTGGGAACTGTTTTTTAAATTTTCATAGTGGCACTCAGCAATGGTGTCAATGTTTGATCCAGTGTCAATGAGAATTTTGAGACAAATGCCAGCAATGTATACTATAGTCTCTGGGTTGTTTGGAAGATCATTCCATTCTGTGATTGCTTGTACTCCATAAATGTAATCACATTCACTGTCATCTGAGACTGGTTGTAATGAAATGTTGTCTTGTATATTATTAACATTCTTGATTTGAGGTGCAATATTGTGTTTGCCACCTCGACTCCTATGACTTGATCCTCGTACATTGCTTTTATTTATTGATTGTGGTTTCTTTAGTGCGGAACGACACATAGCACCAAAATGACCTAGTTTTCTACACTCATAGCACTTCTTACCTTGTGCAGGACAAACATTATCTTGGTGTGGGTAGTCTCCTCCACAATTGTAACATTTATTGTTGACAACCTCTGATGTGACTCGTTGTGACTGCTTGAGTCTTGTTCCATGACTCCAGTTGTGATGTGGTTCTCGGCTCAATTTAATGTTAGGTTTGGCATATCTTCTATGATCATGGTGTCTTCCCTGAACCTTATATACTTCATGACTGTTAGTAACAGTGGCAGAACCGTTGTTGGCACTGCACTCCATGACACGAGCATCACGTGCAGCATCTTCCATTCGACGAGCCATATCCAGTATCTTGGTAAGAGAACTTTCATCATCAACAAGTTCTAGAGCTCTTCGACGGAGACGTGTAGATGTGCATGTTTCAATTATTTGCTGTTTGATTTCTTTGTCAACATCAGCAAACTCACAATGGGTTGCTAAACCCTGCAGACGTGTATGGTATTGATCAACAGTTTCATTAGAGAGTTGTTTTGCTCTCCTGAAATGCATAATTTCCATAGCAGTATTTTGCCTTGGTTTGAAATGCTCAGTTAATTTGGCCTTGGCAGTGTCATAATCTTTGGCACCACCAGTGTCTTTCAGTGTATCAAAGATGTCACAAACTCTATCACCTGCATAATGAAGTAGAAAGGCACGCTTTCTTTCAGCACTTTTGATGTCAGAAACTATCAACAAATTTTCAAACCTTTTAAGCCATTTGACCCACCTCTGTGACAGGTTTGTCTGGTCACAGTCAGGATCAAATGCAGGAAACTGAGGTATATTTGCCATTTTTACTGAATAAATGTAAACTTATCACTTAAAATGTTCCTCAGAATATATAACACTTACTGCACTGTATATGTTATTCAAGAATTCACTGTAATTACTTTAATTTTGCAAAGCACACAAGCATTTTAATGCAAAAGTTCACAACAGTGCACAAACAGCAGCAACTGATTTCTTACCTAGCCCTTGTGTACATGTGTTGTTCCTACTCACAGCAACACAGCAGTTGTTAGCAGTTGGTACAGCAGTTGTCCAGTTGGTACAGCAGTTGTCAGCAGTGGTACAGCAGTTGGCAGCAGTTGGTACAGCAGTTGGTACAGCAGTAGGCAGCAGTTGGCACAGCAGTTGGTTCACAGCGTGAAGAATTTTGTAGCACGGAGCGTCGTTTCATAACCAAAACATCGGGTTTTGTACACTGCATGAAAGCGTCGTTTCGTACACAGCGTCGGCAGATCCTCTATTCACAGCTTGTCAGCACAGCTTGGGTAGCACACAGCATTGGCCAGCACACAGCAACGGCCAGCACACAGCAACGGTCAGCACACAGCAATGGTCAGCACAAAGCATGGGGTAGCATACAGCATCGGGTATGGTGCTCACAGACAGCTTCTCCTTCCTCCTCTGGGCGAGACAGCATGCCTCCTTCCTTGTGTTTGAAGTTAAACAAATACCTGCGTTCCCAGTTCATCGTCGTCGCCAATGTGGTATCTGTATATAGCTGAGATAGTCTTGGTAGTAAGGTTGATGTAAAGTCATTTTGGTTACTGACTTTAATACTTATAAACGATTACATGACTAGAGCTCCCAAGCTTGGCAGGCGTCCTGTGCTTTGTTTACCTTCTCTCTCCGTGGCGTCCAGCCGCCGCACATAGAAAACGGATGGTACCATTTTCTGTGAACATGACAATATTCAACTTCTCAGTTCCAGTTCCAATGGCAGGGAGATGCTATGTCATTTACAGGAGGAGCAACGTGATGAGTTCAGGTTCTGCTGGACAACCATACATCTCTGTTTGGGGAGGTTCCCACTCAGACCCACCTCATCACCACGACATTCAGCTCCTGGACAACACAACCATTCGACAACATCCGTACCGAGTGAATCCCGAAAAGAGGAAGATTCTACAAGCAGAAGTGGACTATCTGCTCCAGCATAATTTCATTCGGCCAAGTCAAAGTACTTGGAGCTCTCCGTGTTTATTAGTGCCAAAACCAGGAGGAACCTGGAAATTGTGTGTTGATTATCGTAAACTGAACAAAAACACTACTGTGGACTTTTTCCCTTACCTCTGTTAGAGGAATGTATTGAATCAATTGGACATGCTCAATATGTAAGTAAACTTGATTTGTCTAAGGGCTATTATCAAATTCCATTGACTGATTACGCAAGGGAGGTTACTGCTTTTGTGACACCTGATGGGTGCTTACGAATTCAACGTGATGCCGTTCGGTCTGCGAAATGCACCTGCTACTTTTCAGAGATCATGAATTCTTACTCAAGGATGTGCCAGATTGTAGGGCCTACCTTGATGACATTGTTTTATACAGTAGATTCAGATCATCTCTTAGGTCTTAAGAACTTGTTTACAGTGTTGCAAAGTGCAAAATTAACCATAAATATGAATAAGTGTAGTTGGGCAAGAGGTACTATAACCTATCTTGGACATGAAGTAGGACAAGGTAAGATTATTCCATTACAAGATAAGGTTCAAGCCATTGTGGACTACCCAGTGTTAACTAGTAGAAAAGGAGTCCAACGGCTTATTGGTATGTGTGCATACTATAGGCGTTATTGTAGAAATTTTTCAACAGTGGCTGCTCCTTTGATAAATTTGTTACGCAAACATGTAAAGTTTCAGTGGACACAAGATTGTCAGAATGCTTTTCAGAACTAAAGGGCATATTGTCTACATCACTTGTTCTTGCTAGTCCCAATTTGATAAACCTTTCATATTACACATTGATGCGTCAGATGTTGGTATAGGGGCTGTGTTGATTCAAGTTGGTCTAGATAATATTGAACATCCTGTGTATTATTATTCAAGAAAATTTAATACAGCTCAGAAAAATTATTCAGTATATATATATTATATATATATATATATATTAATATATATATATATTATATATATATATATATATATATATATATATATATTAGGGGTACCACTCTGGTGCAATTGCAGGACCCCATCCTCGAAGAAGAAAACAAAGAGCATTAGAGAGATCTGTGGATTCTCACTGAATACTTAATTTTTCTTCTTCTTCTTCTATATATATATATCTAATATATATATATATATATATAATATATATATATATATAATATATATATATATATATATATATATATATACACACACACCAATAAGTGTACTCAAGTACATATTATATAAACACAAGATTTACTATGTTTTTGTCACTGCTGAATACAGTAGTGGTAGATTAAGTAGATTATGGCCATAAGGAGCCCCGCGGTAGATAGGTCTCAAGACTACACGTTTATTTCAATATGGTGCACTGAAGGAGGGCAGGTATTCCTGGGGAAGGGTACAGGTTAGGGCACGTTTACCTGGGAAGGGTATATACACGCTCAGGTAAGCGGGCTATCATGCCCGTGCTCCCGCTTGGGTGGCTAATCTTTATCAACCAATCAATCAAGAGGTGTACCTGGTGGGGCGGGACAGGGAAAGTAAACTGCTGGTTGTGTAGTGTGAGGGAGAGCTGTTGGTGCCAGCAAGCTGCGTGCCGCCACCACCGCTACCAGCCGTCCGTGGTCACACACACCGCCTGCAAAAAAAAAAATAAAACATGAATTTATCATATTATCAGAGTAGTTAGCCCACACCTCCTCCCTACTACACACACACACACACAAGTAGGTACACACACAAGGTGTGTACTCACCTATTAGGTGAGTACACACAAGATACAAGGTATCATCTGGGAGAGGAAATTCTTCAGGAGTCAGAGAAAGAAAAGACTTGGGGGTTGATATCACGCCAGACCTGTCTCCTGTAGCCATATCAAGAGGATAACATCAGCGGCATATGCCAGCTGGCCACATACGAACGGCATTCAGAAGCTTGTGTAAGGAATCATTCAGAACTTTGTATGCCACATATGTCAGGCCAATCTGGAGTATGCAGCCCCAGCATGGAGTCCATATCTAGTCAAGGATAAGATTAAACTGGAAAAGGTTCAAAGGTTTGCCACCAGACTAGTACCGAGCTGAGAGGTATGAGCTACGAGGAGACTACGAGAATTAAACCTCACTTAGTTGAAAGACAGAAGAGTTAGGGGGACATGATCACCACATTCAAGATTTTCAAGGGAATCGATAGGGTTGATAAAGACAAGCTATTTAGCACAAGGGGCACACACACTAGGGGACACAGGTGTTAACTGAGTGCCCAAATGAGCCACAGAGATATTAGAAAGAACTTTTTTAGTGTCAGAGTGGTTGACAAATGGAATGCATTAGGAAGTGATGTGGTGGAGGCTGACTCCATACACAGTTTCAAGTGTAGATATGATAGAGCCCAGTAGGCTCAGGAACCTGTACACCTGTTGATTGACGGTTGAGAGGCGGGACCAAAGAGCCAGAGCTCAACCCCCACAAGCACAACTAGGTGAGTACACACCATCCAACCACGACCACAACTATTCCAACAACCTACCACCACACCAGCGGTGGCGAGGAATGGAGGATAATAGAACAAATCAGTGAATCTGTACGATGGTACAACATGGTTACAGCTGGCAATCCCAATCATTATGGACGAAGAGGAGGTGGCCGCGGGAGAGAATCAGTAATAGGTATATCCGTCTTGGATACAAATACCGTGGAGATTTGGAATGGAAGCAACAGTTGAGCAGTGGAGTTGCAGAATCTGTGGTGAGAGTGATGGACACCGCCTTGACCACTCTCTGAGTGAATGTGAACACCTGAGAGACATTAGAAATATGTGTAATATAATAAACCCCACATTGAATTATGAAAATACTATTTGTCAAATATTGATACTGTTCTTAAAAGTTTTCCCCATTTTGCACCCGGAAGATAACGTAAGATTTTAGGGTTGACAGATGTTAATCTTCTTGTTTGAGGAGCTGTTCACTCGAGACAGTTAATGCAAGTCCCAGCTGTGTCTGGGTACAAGTGACAGGATGAACAACCCAGCGGGATTTTTTTCCTATTGGGGAGTGTTGTACACGCTGCTATGGCGGTATGTTCACTCACAAGATGAGTGGCGCTGCCCAATACTGTCACTATGGCGGTGTGTCCACTCACAAGATGAGTGGCGCTGCCCAATACTGTCACTATGGCGGTGTGTCCACTCACAAGATGAGTGGCGCTGCCCAATACTGTCACTATGGCGGTGTGTCCACTCACAAGATGAGTGGCGCTGCCCAATACTGTCACTATGGCGGTGTGTCCACTCACAGGATGAGTGGCGCTGCCCAATACTGTCACTATGGCGGTGTGTCCACTCACAGGATGAGTGGCGCTGCCCAATACTGTCACTATGGCGGTGTGTCCACTCACAGGATGAGTGGCGCTGCCCAATACTGTCACTATGGCGGTGTGTCCACTCACAGGATGAGTGGCGCTGCCCAATACTGTCACTATGGCGGTGTGTCCACTCACAGGATGAGTGGCGCTGCCCAATACTGTCACCATGGCGGTGTGTCCACTCACAAGATAAGTGACGCTGCCCAATACTGTCACTGTGGCGGTGTGTCCACTCACAAGATGAGTGACGCTGCCCAATACTGTCACTGTGGCGGTGTGTCCACTCACAGGATGAGTGATGCTGCCCAATACTGTCACTATGGCGGTGTGTCCACTCACAGGATGAGTGACGCTGCCCAATACTGTCACTATGGCGGTGTGTCCACTCACAGGATGAGTGACGCTGCCCAATACTGTCACTATGGCGGCGTGTCCACTCACAGGATGAGTGACGCTGCCCAATACTGTCACTATGGCGGTGTGTCCACTCACAGGATGAGTGGCGCTGCCCAATAAACTCGCCCCTCGGGGCAAAATTAAAAAAAAAAATAACCAGCGGCGGCAGCCTC
This sequence comes from Procambarus virginalis, assembly GCA_020271785.1. Classification (NCBI taxonomy): domain Eukaryota; kingdom Metazoa; phylum Arthropoda; class Malacostraca; order Decapoda; family Cambaridae; genus Procambarus; species Procambarus virginalis. The sequence goes on from WNGS01004946.1 coordinate 18,877,141, forward strand.
CGCCCCAACAGACGTAGGGGAGGATGGGGGGGGGGAAGGTGAGGCTGTCAGGAGAACCGCTACGCAACAACCGACCTTGCGTTGGCAAATCTCGAGATGGACATATTAGGATGAAATGTATTCACCCTGGGACAGTGTTAACTGGAATGCGGCGCCCGTGGCCCACCAGGAGGGGAGGGGGTGGGGGGTAAGAGGTGGACGGGAGGGGGGGGGGAAGATCGACATCGCCTTGCTGACATCGTGTCAGCAAGGCGGACAGCCCGCCTGCTTTCATACCTCTCACTGTACTTCCCACTTCTATACTTCCCTTCACCTATGCCTCTCCTTCCTCTTTACTCCAAAAAAAAAAAAAAAAAAAAAAAGTGGTCACGGGCTCACTATAGTCCGTGCTACATGGACATTTCGTTCCGAGCAGCTAAATCTAAAACAATAACAAACCCACAGGAGGGGGGGGGGGAGAGGGTAACGGGGACGGTTGAATATTCGAGTTCCCACAACTTGAGCCTTCCTGAGGTTAATACATTTACATACATTTACACAAGTTCATACAAGCTGCTGCCAACGACCGTTCTGAGAGGTAAAGTGACCAATTATAGCTATATACAGGTTAGCGCCTTATGCAAATGATCTCCTTTTCCGTGTCGTCGTTGTCGACGACCTGTATCGTCGTCCCACAACAACCCCTTAACCCCCCCTTCCCCTCCTCCCTCCGTTCGTATTACCTTCAGACACTCGACGGTGTATCGTCAGCATAATAATGCAAATGAAATCATTTTTTTGTACCCCAGTGTGAGAGCTGCGCTGCTGAGGTTCCTGTGAGTCAGTCTTCGCTGCTTCCAGATGCGCTGGAGGGTTCTATTTCGAACCTGGATTGTACCTCGATGAGATCATGGATGAGTTCTACTCCCCAAGCCCGGCCCTGGACCAGGCTTGACTTGAGGGAACTACCAGACACGCTGGAGGAATCCGCCTGGAACCACCGGACACGCCGGAGGAATTGAAGCCTGGAACCACCGGACACGCCGGAGGAATTGAAGCCTGGAACCACCGGACAGGACCGTTGGAGGAATCCGACTGGGACCACCAGACACGCTGGACGCCACAGCCTTCACTTCACAAACTGGATGGAGACTGGAAAAACGAGGAATACCAGAGTAACGCCATAGGCCTTCAGCACACCGTTCCCGAAACTGCCTGCCTGCACATCGACAAATTCCCTTTCTTCCAGCGGTTGGGAGGCTGGGGGGGGGAGAGAAGGGAGGAGCAGGGAGGGGCAGGGAGGGGCAGGGAGGGGCAGAGGGGGGAAGGGAGGGGCAGGGAGGGGCAGAGTGGGGGGGCAGGGAGGGGCAGAGGGGGGAAGGGAGGGGCAGAGGGGGGAAGGGAGGGGCAGAGAGGGGAAGGGAGGGGCAGAGAGGGGCAAAGAGGGGCTGAGAGGGGGGAGAGAGAGAGAGCGAGCGAGAGCGCACGAGCACTAAACTGATCACGGATTTACCATTAATCACGTTCTGCCGCCATGGATTTTATTGCCGCCGGAGGCAGCAAGCTTATTGTTCACCCCCTACTCATCCTGTGGGCAACAGCGCAAAAAATAAAAGGATTACAGAGGGCGCAAATGGCCTTAGAGGGAATTATTTTTACATTAAGGATTACATCTAGCCAGCACACCTAGTAATTATAATGACACCCTATAACTGCACATGTTGCACCTATGCCTACAATGTATTATTATACATTAGAGTATGTCTTTTCTTCTCTTTCTTCTCCCCTTCTCACCCTCCCAAGGCAGACGCCCCACGCTGGTGCTTGTCTGGATCCACGCAAGACGTGAGAGAGGGGGGGAAGGATACAGTGGTTACAAAATAGAGGGATTAGCAGGGAAAACTAATAAATGACAGAAAAAGGGAATACAGAGGCTTAGAAGAAACAGTAGGATAGACACGGTAGAAGAGAAAAGTTAGGAGAGACATGGTAGAAGAGAAACAGTAGGATAGACATGGTAGAAGAGAAACAGGAGAGACATGGAAGGACATATGTAATGACTGGACTGGAGAGACCAAGCGCAGGATGAAGGGTGTCTGGGGGGGCGTTGAAGTCACCACCGCCTCGCCCAGTCTCACTGATAAACTACTTCCACTCTCCTGGCTGTTAGCCACTCACCACAACCACTACCACATCACCATAACCATCACCACATCATATTAACCACCACCACATCACCATAACCACATCATCTAAACCACCACCACTTCAGGACAACCATAAATAAATCTATCATTTCAAGCAAACTATAACCTTCACATTCACTCCAATACCCCCATGACCACACTTTCTACATGAAAGAGTGTGGGAGGAAGAGGAAGGGAGGGAGAGAGAGGGGGGGGGGCAGAAGAAGGAGGTGCGAAAGAGATAAATAATTAGAAAAAAGTCAAGAACTTAAAAGTGATACGAAGGGTTTAGGCCTAGAGGAGAAAGGGGCGAGCAGGGGAAGGGGTGTATATGGAAAGGGGCGCGTGAAAAGGGGGGAAAGAGGAGAGGAGGAAGGTGTCTGCTAAGGGCCAGACGCCAGCAAGGGGAAGAAGACAGCCGCGGCTGCCAAACTCGCCAACCAGGAGCACGTGCTACGCCCAAGGGACCACTGCAAGGAAGATGCCGCCAATTATAGATCCTCACACTTGATGGAAAACAACAACCAACAGAATTGCAAGCTCCACTCTACACTAGAGTGTAAGCTCCACTCTACACTAGAGTGTAAGCTCCACTCTACACTAGAGTGTAAGCTCCACTCTACACTAGAGTGCAAGCTCCACTTCAGTTTCTATCCACGACTATCCTCCTCACTCACTCGTCAGTGTGAACGGTTGTATAACATTGCGTACTGCACATAAGTAGACAAATAAAACTTATTACCCAGGGGACAATAAATATATATTTATTACGTAGTATTACTGATCAGAGGCCGGCCTTACTGTCAGGCCAAAACGTCAAAGGGCGACTTTAAATGAGGTAGTCTGACCGTAATGGATTGCCCATTGGTAGCAGTGTGTAACTGTTGTGCTTGCGGGGGTTGAGCTCTGGCTCTTTGGTCCCGCCTCTCAACTGTCAATCAACTGGTGTACAGATTCCTGAGCCTATTGGGCTCTATCATATCTACATTTGAAACTGCGTATGGAGTCAGCCTCCGTCACTACCTAAAGCATTCCATTTGTTAACTACTCTGACACTGAAAAAGTTCTTTCTAACGTCCCTGTGGCTCATGTGGGTACTCAGTTTCCACCTGTGTCCCCTTGTTCGCGTACCACCAGTGCTAAACAGTTTATCTTTATTTACCCTGTCAATTCCTCTGAGAATTTTGTAGGTAGTGATCATGTCTCCCCTAACTGTTCTGTCTTCCAGTGTCACCTGCCAGCCTTCCAGTTCCAGCGTATAACCTGCCTCTTAAGCCGGCGAGTGAGGAGACGCAGCTGAATCATACACCTGACTGGACGACCTCCACACCCCTGATAATGGTCGTACTTGAGAAGACTCGGCCTCGCCACCCCTGATAAGGACAGCCGCTACCCCTGGGGGACACCAGGGTACCGTTGCTGGACATATATATCTATCCTGAGACACCCAAAATGGTGGCTATACAATCATCCTGGAACTCTAAGGTCCCATGGTCACTTGTATAGCCACTTACACATGTATACACACCTGCATATCCATCTACACCCCATCTTCACACTACCTTCCTAAGCACATGTAAGATTAATAAAGCAGTTTCCGCGCCCACAGAATGTTCACAGAAATCAGAAAACGTACACAAGAGAAAACGTAACACCACAGAGAACGAACCAAACGGAAAATCTACATGGGGAAACCAAAATATTAAGCAGAACGCACAGCATGAACACAGCGGACAGAAGGCGCAGCAAGAGGTGCTCCCAGCGGACAGAAGGCGCAGCAAGAGGTGCTCCCAGCGGACAGAAGGCGCAGCAAGAGGTGCTCCCAGCGGACAGAAGGCGCAGCAAGAGGCGCTCCCAGCGGACAGAAGGCGCAGCAAGAGGCGCTCCCAGCGGACAGAAGGCGCGGCAAGAGGTGCACCCAGCGGACAGAAGGCGCAGCAAGAGGCGCACATAATACAGGACTCTCTAGTACACTTTTGGGTTCGTTTCCGACTCACACTCTGGAATCCCGTATATTCACGCGGTTAAGTATGGACACAGCGTAGATGGCAAGATATGTGAGATACATATGGCAAGATACACATGTGAAGACAAGATATGACAAGACTGTCTGTAGTTGGCTAATCAAAGATACAAGTGTTTTGTTCCATTCACCTGGGCTCGAGGAGACTCGAACCGCGGAACCCACGCGTATGAGGGACCAACCGGGCTGTGGTGGGTATGTGGCCCTGCGGGCCGCTCCAAGCAACAACCTGGTGGACCAAGCTCTCACAAGTCAAGCCTGGCCTCGGGCCGGGCTTGGGTAGAAGAACTCCCAGAACCCCATCAACCAGGTATCAACCAGGTATCATATGTATCCGTCAAAATGTGAACAGAACACGGACTATATGTTCAAAATGATTCCAAAGAAGCCAGAAGGGAATAGTTACGAGTACATAAGCAATCCGTTCTCTTGCGTAATATATACAATTTTTACCAAAAACGACCAATCTGTTAAAAATGCAACGTACTAGGAAAGCTTAAGGCACCGTAATATTAACGTTTTCTATACATCGGCTTCGATAGGTTAGGTGGGTTGCTTAGGTTTGTACTTTTCTGGTTAAGTAAAACGGCTGTAATTTTTTAATAGTGGCAAATTAAGAGAACGAGCTGGTTAGGCTTGTGTAAACACCAGAGGTTATCTTGAGATGATTTCGGGGCTTTAGTGTTCCCGCGGCCCGGTCATCGACCAGGCCTCCACCCCCAGGAAGCAGCCCGTGACAGCTGACTAACACCCAGGTACCTATTTTACTGCTAGGTAACAGGGGGCATAGGGTGAAAGAAACTGTCCATTGTTTCTCGCCGGCGCCCGGGATCGAACCCGGGACCACAGGATCACAAGTCCAGTGTGCTGTCCGCTCGGCCGACCGGCTCCCGTACAGAGGCCTACGACTCTTCCACCTATCATCAAATAAGACAAAGTAACCCAAGAGGCAACTAGACAACTTGCTACAATAAGAGTCTGATCAACCAAGTTGTGGTGGCCACGTGGGCGTCCAGGTCGCGACAAGCCACCATCTCACTGATCAAGATAACACCATAGCACCTCGCCTTAGAATCCCTGAGGACCAATCACAGGCAAACCACGGGTAAACTCGCAACCCCGGTCCACAACCTCGGTGAACCTGCCACCACTTCTAAACAACCCAATTACCGTACCTTCCACTTGTGCAGCTCTGAACAAGTATGTTCAGAGCTGCACAAGTGGAACAATAAGAATACTAAACTCACGCCCGCAACTACGGGAGACATCTCCTGTCCACGAGGCTAACCATAGCCCGTGCTTCTTGCCCCGCTCCTGTGCCAGGTAAGTTACGGGCTCACCATAGCCCGTGCTACTTGGAACTTGTTCCGAGTAGCTGAATTTATAACAACAACAACAACAGCCCGCAACTGTAAAGTTGATTTTTTAAGTTAATGCTCTATGTTAAAATCTTTTGATTAAAAAANCATCTGTGATTGCGAGGGGAGTAAGCCATCGAGAAGAGGACAAAAAGCCAGAACCCAATTAAACAGCTAAGAATGTTCAGAAGAACTAAATGAGTCAACCAACAGTAAAATAAAAAATTGCCCAAGACAGCTTCACAAAAAAAAAACATATTGACTACAACTGCAAAACAAGAGAGGTTCCGCCAAAGTTAAAGTACTGTACAGTAGGTGACAATACAGTATTAGGCATCAAATGGCAATCCACGAAAAGTCAAGAAAGAAACGACATAACAATCACCACAGACACAGAATAAATGCTGAAGAGGTAAAGATGGAAGGCCTGCTAAGTAGCCTCATATGGTTTTCAGGGAAAGATGCAAATGTGACACTGAAAGATCTGTCACCTGACTGGCATAAACCCAAAACAAGGCCTAAAAATTCCATTCATGCAAAAAATGGCCAGGAGTCTCAACACATTCAAATTGGTTCAGGAACCAATCCTTTGAAAGGGGCCTGGCAAGGCTTTGCAGAACCAGTGCTTAAGCACAGAGAATTTATTGTTAGGATAGTTCTAAACTATCCAGATAGTTCTAAACTATCCAGATAGTTCTAAACTCAAAACCATTTGTAACAATTCTGAATTGGGGATTTTCTTTTGTATTTTGAATGGTTGCCTAATGTACCTTTGAACCAGAAAGGTTGCCTTTCTGTGGATAGGACATTCTCAGAGGAAACAAGGAAATCATCTATCCACCCCCCTCTAGGAACAAAGAAAGGAAACAGACACAAGGGACGCAAAATATACGTGTCTATGCTATCACATACACAAAATCAAAGTCAAAAACCTCCACCAGTATTGAACCTTTAATTACAACTGAAGGTACATACACAGAGGGTCAACAAAGAAATTAGTGAAATTCTAAGAAGCCAGTATGAGGCTATGTTTAGCACACCAATAAACAACATGAAAGTTGATGAGCCAGACAGCTACTTTATGAATGACATTCAAGCTGCAGATAATTTAACAGATATTAACACAAACTCAGAAGACTTTGAAAGAGAAATTGACAATATGCCCATGCACTCAGCTCCTGGGTTGGACTCGTGGACTTCAATATTCATTAGAAATGTAAAGTACCAGTAGTGCGAGCGCTCAGCATAATATGGAGAAGGAGCCTGGATACAGGGGAGATACCAGCTGCACTTAAATCAGCAGATATAGCTCCGCTGCACAAGGGGGGGTAGTAAACCAGGAAAACAAAAAACTATAGACCAGTTGCACTAACATCTCACATAATAATAACAGTTTTTGGAAGAGTGATTAGGAATCAAATTTCTAGTTTTATGAAAAATAATGAACTACACAACCCAGGAAAACATGGATTTAGAGCAGGAAGATCCTGTCTGTCACAGTTACTCAACCACTATGACAAAATCACAGAAGCTCTAGAAAAAAGCAAAATGCAGATGTAGTATACACAGACTTTACAAAGGCATTTGACAAATGTGACCATGGAATGATAGCACACAAGATAAGGTCAATGGGAATAACTGGTAAGTAGGATGCTGGATACTCAGTTTTCTGTCAAACAGGACTCGGCGAGTAACGGTCAACCATATAAAATCTAGTCCAAGTTTAGTTAAAAGCTCTGTACCTCAAGGTACAGTCCTTGTACCACTGCTTTTCCTTATTCTCATATCAGATATAGACAAAAATACAGTCACAGCTTTGTGTCATCCTTTGCAGATGACACAAAAATCAGCATGAAATTACTTCTGCGGAAGACATTGAAAACTACAAGCTGATATCAACAAAGTTTTCGATGGGCAGCAGAAAATAACATGATGTTTAACAGTATCGATGGCCATGGACGAAGTTCACGTCTTCTTTTATTCTCTTGAGTCCTAGCCGTGGACAGCGCTCGCGTCCAATACAAAAGTATTGTAATAACATTCATTTTTTATCCATCGACTTCGGGATAGTTTAAAAATAAGTGCCCTTAAAGTGCACACAATTTGATACCAAAATGAAAGATGTAACACAAAAATTTATGTCAGAACACTAGAAAGATATAAATAATTTGTAATGAGAGTACAAAATTAAAATATTGTTAAAATTCCAGTTATTGCTCTATTATTATGGGACTAGTTTTAAACTACGTGCCTTCATATTGCGAACAATTTGATACCAAAATGAAAGACGTAACACAAAAATTGATGTTATCAAACTGAACGAGTATACACATTAGGTTGTGGTGTGCCAATTGGTACTCGTTTACGGGTAACTTTAGGCTTTCCCCGGCGTGATTCCCCGCAGGAAAGCTTTCCTGCAGGGAATCACGCTGGGCTTTTCTACATTATATGCATATACACCTGCAGGGAATTTAACTGCAAACACAATGATACCAAAACAAACGACATAGCACGAGAATTAAGGTGAGAAAACTGAAACGAGTAAACACATTTTACTGAGTTTGTGCGCTCACGGGTAACTTTTGCCAACTTTAGGCTTTGCTGTTGGGAGTCACACCAGGCTTTTGATTATTATATGCATATAAACCTGTAGGGAATTCTATTGCGAACACAATGATACCAACGAACGACGTAGCTAGAGAATTAAGGTGAGAAAACTGAAACTAGTATACACATTTCAGTGTCGCCGTGTGCTTGCCCGCATGCTCGCTCGCACGCCAGGGGCATGACCTCTAAGTTGGCGGCGCGCATGCCCGGCGCACGATAGTGTTAACAGTGATAAATTCCAGGTACTCAGATACAGCAAAAATGAGGATTTGAAACATAATACAGGGTACAAAACACAATTGAATCTGCCCATAGTAGGAAAACAGCATGTGAAGGATTTGGAAATAATGATGTCCGACGACCTAACATTTAGGGAGCATAACCAAGCAAATATTGCGTCAGCCAGAAAAATGATAGGATGGATTACGAGAACTTTCAAATCCAGGGATCCCATCACAATGGTTGTACTCTTCAAGTCACTTGTGTTGTCCCGTCTCAAGTACTGCTCAGTACTCACTTCCCCCTTCAGAGCAGGAGAGATTGCTGAAATAGAGGGAATACAGAACATATACGGCACTCATAAACGCGATAAAGCACCTAAATTTTTGGGATCGTCTCTAAGCACTCCAAATGTACTCGCTAGAAAGGAGACGAGAGAGAGATAAAATAATATACACATGGAAAATACTGGAGGACCAGGTTCCAAATCTACACAGTAAAATAACAACATACTGGAATGAACGATATGGAAGAAAATACAGAATAGAACCAGTGAAGAGCAGAGGTGCCATAGGCACAATCAGAGAACACTGTATAAACATCAGAGGTTCGCAGTTGTTCAACGTCCTCCCAGCGATTATAAGAAATATTGCTGGAACAACCGTGGACATCTTCAAGAGAAAACTAGACTGTTTATAAAAAACGTGCCGGACCAATCGGGCTGTGGTGGGTATGTGGGCCTGCGGGCCGCTCCAAGCAACAGCCTGGTGGACCAAACTCTCGCAAGTCAATAATCCTGGCCTCGGGCCAGGCTTGGGGAGTAGAACTACTCCCAGAACCCCATCAAGCAGGGAAAATACATCCTTCAGTTTGTGAAAGCTATTAAATGAAATAGAATATCATATGTTATCAGTACATGGTAGGGTAAAGTAATGTTCTAGCATATGGAAGATGCTGGATAGCACAAAGGAGCAAAAACATAAACAGGTGAGATATGAAATAAGTTAAATTGTGACTTTTGCATATTATGCATGATCTTTAGAATCGATTATAATGTCTCCCCACAGTCTCCGTGGTGTAGTGTAAGACACTCGCCTGGCTTCCGCAGCTATGCATGGGTTCGTACCTGGCCGGGGAGGTTTACTGGGCGCAATTCCTTACTGTAGCCTCTGTTTAACGCAACAGTAAAATGTGTACTTGGATGAAAAAACGATTCTCGCGGTGGGATCGTATTCCAGGGACTGCCCGAAACGCTTCGCGTACTAGTGCTGTACAAGAATGTAACATTCTTGTATATATCTCAAAAAAAAAAAAAAATGTGTGGCATACAAGAAACACATACAGCCTTGTACTGTATAATCAAATAACCAGCGTTGAAGGTAATGAAATGCCATTTTCTGGGCGAGTCCCAGAGGCTTCACGAAGCTATCCAGGCTGATATGGATATCCCTAACTTTGGCATCAGTTGATGTGGGTAGAGTTCTAGGCTTACCGACGACCACGACCCATAACCTGCCTCCCCTCAGAGAGGCACGAAGAGCAATGACTAGTAGAAATGCACATGTGATTTTGGAGCATTCTGTATCTGCCATCGACCGAGACAGGCACCCAGAAAGGTAAGCGCTTCTAAACAAGCCCTTATTCTGGCTAAAACGACGAAAATAGACAAACGAGTGGACAGAACTCCCCAAATGAAAATGAGCAAACGAGCATGATGTCACATGAGCTGTGCCGCATGTCTGCACAGCTCCCTGGGACCCGTGAAGGAACAACAAGTCCGACAGCAAAAGACAAGAAAAAGCCACTTGCAGAAACTGCCGAGCCACAGATTCTGTAAACAGCAAGGACAAAATGGTAACAAAAGCCTATGCACCCAGGCCCAGGCAGAGGCTAACAAGGAAGTGAGCGCCACGCGTCAAAATGCGAAGCGAAAAACAGTGACACCGCAACCCACAGGAGCGGCATCACCAGCCCCAGCAAGGCAGAACGACGCACGTATCGCAGCAGAAGGAATGAGAACTATGTAGGACACGTACTGCACTAAAACAAAAATATACTGTCCAGAAAAGGAACACAAAGAAAAAGCTGTAGCCAGGGCCAAAATCCTAGCTCACCCTGTCCAACGAAAAGGAACTGTAGGGGCAGGAGTGGGTGATTGAAAAGCAACATCCAACAGCAAATGCTGCAACACACAAGCTGTTGCAGAGGCCACCAAACAACCCCCCCCCCGGCAGGGTGCCAGTGGCTGACTGGACAGCACGCTGGGCGCGTGATCCTGTGGCCGCAGGTTCGATCTGCTGTGGTCGCAGGTCTGGGGGTCTGGGCCCCGGGCCTAGACCCCCAGACCCCCGGGCGCAGACATGCGACACGGCTCGTGTGACATCATGCTCGTTTGCTCGTTTTCATTTGGGGAAGATCTGTCCACTCGTTTGTCTATTTTCCTCATTTTAACCTGAATAGAGGTTTGTTTTGGGGCGCTTACTTTTCTGGGTGCCTGTCCTGGTCGATGGCAGATATAGAATGCTCCAAAATCACACACGCACTTCAATAGGCCATTGCTCCTTGTGCCTCTCTGAGGTCAGGTTCTGGCTTGTGGTCCCCGGTAGGCCTAGAACTCCACCGACATCGACTGATGCCAAAGTCAGGGATATCCTTATCAGCCTGGATAGCTCCGGGGAGCCGTAGGGGCTCCCCCCAGAAAGTGGATGGACTAAAGCTTGGTAATCCAAATACACGAACATGGTCAAGTTGGCAAAAAATTTCAGCAATCTTAACACTTATTTCATGTGACATTTCTCGTAACATACTGCATTGTATTTAAAATGAAATTAAAATTAAATGCATTACAAGTTCAAACTAATTTAGCCTCATGTTCAGATGTCAAATACCAGCAGATAAAAGAATGATGGCATAATCTGTGCATGTAAGTTTTCTTTGCCTTCAAATTGTAAAAGAAAAATTAGGATGTAATTCCAGAGATGTGAGCAAGAAGCACCAGAGTGCAAAATTAATGTTTATATAAACAAGTGGTTTCCATGTTGGAAACAATGACATTACCTCAAGTTTGATTTGATTTGTCCAGTAGATTCTGTATTAGCGATAGGATTTTGTCGGAGAGGGGGCTGAGCGTCCTTCCGACGCAAAGCAGGAGAGGAGCGCGGGGAAGAATGCGGAGAGTTTCGAGTATCCAATACAGTCAATCCTGGATGAGGACGGCAAGCTCGCTGCTTAATAGTCCCAGCATTTTCATTTGCAAATGGCAAGGATTCAGAATCTGTACTGGAGGTAGACTGCAAAATAAATAAAAATATATATTTTAATTAACTTTCTACCTTATATTTTTATTGTGTACTGTTTCACTGTATTGAACTGCAACTACCCATTGATAGTTCTTCCTATTCCTTACACATTATCTTCCAGTACAAATAATAGACAACTCTTTCACTTTTACACTAACCAAATAAGCATGTGGAAATTTTCAAGAAATATTTAATTTCAAAATGCTAAGGCAGGGGGTGGGGGATTCTTTCTGTGGCCATCCCCCTCAAAATATGAGTAGGATATAGCATATGGCTACTCTCAGAAAATGGGAAGTTCCAAAACAGCACAATATGATAGATGAAAAATATTGGGTTCAATATGAATGATAAAATGAGGTCAAAGAGTGAATGGGCCATAAATTTAAACACCAAGTCATAGCCAAGATCCACACAACTAAGTGTATGTGTATCTGTCAAGGATCAGCACATACATCTGCTCTTATCATCTTCTGAACAAAACATTTATGCATGTGTTTGCAACTACAGCATAAACATTTTAAAGACCTATGTGTAGGTCTGCCGGTGTCAACTTAAAGCAAAACATGAGATAAATAATAATAATAAAATAATATCCCATATTTTATCTAAAGCCTTATCAAATTGATTTTTTTTAGCACAACAAATGAAAGTCCTAATGCATTCTTATTGTTATAACAATGATAGAATGGGAGCCAATGGACATGCCTCACTAGTGAGAGGACAGGGATTCAAATTATGAGTAGGGTAGGATGATGGGGCACTGTTCCTTTACATTCTTTGCCTTTGTTTACCCAGAAATCATGTTCTACAGAAAATATGGTGCCTTTCCAGTACTCAACTTGAGGCCTAAATCTCAAATTAAAAATATTAGGCAAGAAATTGTGATAAAATTAAGCACACAATGAATTTACCTTAAAGCTAGCATTGGAATCATTTCGCCTTTGCCGAAACCCTGTCGAAACATCATCTTCAGATGAAGTTGTTGAAGTCTGCGATGTGGCTAGGGAGTCGCTGGTAATAGACGAAGTCGTTATTGTTGAACTGGCTGTAATACGTGTAGAACTGGCCATTGTAACACATGTTAATGGAGGTGGTGGTGGTGGGAAGTCGTCGGGTAGGTGTTGGTGATTGGCACTATCGGGTGGTGCTGGTGGAGGTGGCAGGTCTGGAGTGACATCAGGCTGTAAATTATTCTTAATTCCCATGTACCCATATGACAACCCCCGTCGCAGATACCCATACTGGCTTTCTTGTAATGCTGCTTCTTTGGAAGTCTCACTAATAGAGTTTGAGCGGCGAGGAGGAGGAGGAGGAATTTTCTTAGGTGTTCCCTGGGGTGTGTTATTGCTACTTCCAGTACCTTGACTGGTATTATATATCTTCTCAGAATTTTGACGATTTAGTGCTTTTAAGTTTATTCCTTTATATTTAAATCTTTCATGTTAATTTCTTCTTTTTGAGAAGGTTTCTTCAGGTTCATTCCATCTTTAATAAACTGTGGTACTTCATGGACATCCACACGGGTCTTTGCTGTAACTTTAGCAACTGGTCGGAGTTTGTTAGCAGTACGAGGTCTGGGTAATGTTCCTCCACCCTCATAATTATTCGCATATTCATTTGTGGGAGTAATGTCACCATCATCCATTGACCGTTGTGGATTTGGTGTCCCCATAGATGTTGGCAGGAAAGGTCTTGGTGGTAAACTACCAAGTGACATAGGCCCTTGAACAAATTGTAGTCTACTGTCTGGATGGAATGTATGGTATGTGCCATAAATTGGCTCTTCTAAGCTCTCAATACTCCTTCCTCTTCCACCTGGTCGGACCTGAACTGCAACTAAGTCAGGCCGATATTGAACCTGACCAGGACCAGGGAGAGGGGAGGTGGAATATTTGCAAGTTTTGATCCTGGAGGTGAGGGGCCTTGTGGAGCACTAAATTGGTTGGATGGATGAAATGGTCCGGTTTGCTGAGACATAGGATGCACATGTGCTTGTGGAGGAGTGGCATAGGACCATATTGAACACCAGGAACATAATGAGTGCCACACCATAATGAACCCCAGAGTCTGCAGGGCCACTAAGGTCGGTATGCTCCCCATTGCCATAGTGTCCAGGACCAGACAACGTACGAAATTCTGGCACGCTGGCATATTGATCTCGTCCTCTGAAGCTTCTCTAGAAATCATATTTCATGTGCTCCATAATGTGTCTGCTGCCGTGGGTCTTGAGTATTGGTGAACTTCTTTCCAGCCATTATATCCTTCAACGTTTAATAGCCAACATCACTAAACAATAAGAGAAGTCTGAGCTTTTTTCTATAAATATAATCATCATTGCAATATGCTTTCCAAATTAGCTAATTTGGTGGCAAATAACTTTGTAACTGTATACCTTAAACATTATGGTATAAATTATTATTACCCCCATTCCCACTTTAACAGGGGCAGAAAGCAATGGCCTGAAATGGATGGAAAAATAATTAAGGCAATGTAGTCAAAACCATAACATTCATATGGTCAAACCCTTCAGAGACTACAATGAAATACATTGGACAGTGCAAAAGCCTGGCTTACTCTCCCTTATTATGTAACAAGTTGCCCCCAAAATACTGCACTGTAGTCTTTCTTAAACTTGCCTTTGCTGTGAATGCTATTTCCATCCATGTTCCTAGAAAATATTATAAGCCACGTATGTTCCGCCAGGTCTTCTGACCTTTAAAACAGGTACATGACCTGTTAACTGCTGTCATCTATGGTGACAATCTAATTTCACGCTCATACTTCAAATGTATAAAATGCTGTTTACATAATTAAGACAGGTAATGTGATATTAGAATAAACAGAAACAAATAAAAAGATATATTTGCAACATATTGAGAGCTACAGAAGTAAATGTACACATTACATTTGCTTCTGTATTATACTACAGCTGTGCAGNAATGGCCTAATTTAATTTACGATTAAACCTTTCTAACTCGACCTACCATAGAAGGCAAGGGCTAGACATTTTTTTTTTAACCCTCTCCACCTTTGATAATTAAACAAGAACAAAGACATTTTGTTTAGGCCAACTTCATCTTCTACACAGCCAGTTGTTTGCTAAGTTTACCTCAGCTTTAGAGATTATCGAGGCTGCGTGCTTTTAGTTCCCTTCTTCACTGGGAAGGGTTACGAGAACTACGTAAACATTTCTTAAACATTTGTAATAGTTGTCTCTGAGCTCTTAAGAGTTGTTTCACATTTACATAGTTCCTTAAGTTATGAAAAGTTTTTTGCTGATAGTTTACATTCTGTCAGGAGTCATAACAAATGAGTATAAGAGTAAATATAAGAGGAATATAAGAGAAATTAGTCGGGGGAATAAGAGGCGCTTTTTAATCGGAAAGGAAGATTAGAGTTAATAGTAATTCTGAACTGTGATTGGTTCAGAGAATCTATAGCTGGCACTGTTATATTAGTAATGTCAACAGAATAAGAGTGGCAGTGATATGCAAACCACCACAGAAGTCCAGACTCGAATGTGAGAAAATATAATGTATAGGGATTTTAACGAGGCAAGATTGATTTGTAAAACGTTGACTATCATCGAAATATGGAAGCAAAGTAATTGGAGGCCGCGGCGAGGAATTTCATAATGAGTTTAAACAGAGTTTTTGCCCTCTGATACTGCAGGGTCATTTTGGTCATTCGTGTTACCAACAACTCTTGGAATTATTAATTTTTTTATTAACACATTTAGATACATCTGCTTTTGTGCAGCTACCCTAGACTATGAAGGTGAGTACAGAGTGTATCAAAAAACTAGCTACGTGATGCTAAAAATCCCCATCACACAGGATGGTTAGTCATATAGAGGCATATGATAGGCAGTCTGCACTAGCAGACTCTGGGTCCATTATGAGGATATCGTGAACACAAGAGTGAATAAGGTAGCAGTAATACTAAAAGTCCCCATCTCGCAGGATGGTTAGTCATACAGGTCATGTGTTCAGCAGCCTGCACTGGCAATAGAACTACGGCCAGTGCAATAGACAACTTTGTCTCTGAGCTTTTGGATTTGTTCACATTTACAAAGTGCCTTAAGTTATGAAAATAGTTTTGCTGATAGTTTACATTCTGTCAGGAGTCATAAGAAATGAAGTATAAGAGAAAATAAAAGTGTATAAAAGGAATTAGTCGGGAGAATAAGAGGCGCTTTTAATCAGGAAGGAAGATTAAGAGTTAATAATAATTTTGAACTGTGATTGATTCAGAGAATCTATTGCTGGCACTGTTATATTAGTAATGTCCAGAATAGTGACAGTGATATACAAACCACCAGAAAAGGTGATTAAACGTTTTCTTACGAATTGCGTATTGCAGCCCAATGTTTCTGTATCAGTGTCAATTTGTACAATCTCATACACTTCTGATATTTTTGAAGGATTCAGTTTCGAGGCTGATTATCATCCTATTTTGCGTCAAGATTCTTTGTTCTGTCAAGATTTGTATACCGAGCTAGAAGTGCCTTCATCCTGGACAGGTCTGTTGTAATAATGCCAGGCTGGCACATGGATCAGCTGAGCTTCCTTCATCATGATCTCCTCGGCGATACCTATAGCATGAGAGATAAGTAAATGACAAGCTCACGAGTACAAAATCTTAACATACATTTTAAGGGTCATTAAGATGCACCCGCACCATTCGCTTCATTTCCAACACAAATGTTAATGTTAACATATTAAGCGATCTTAATCGCTCGGAAACCTCCTACATTAAAACAAACAATAAGTTTAACTCTACACGGATACCTATATAATCACTGGGAAGGGAAACCTTGTCATTTTAATGAAAAGTGATGAACTTTTAATTAAATTTCTGATGTCTCTCAACCTAAGGGGAAAGAAATTTTTTTTAATCAATCTACCTTTAATCCTCGCGGTTTTGTTGCCATAAGCCAGATCGAGCTGATAGCAGAATGCGAAGGTCATGGGAACCAGCGGGTAGAGAACGACTACAGAGCGTGTAACGCGGTACCCAGCATAGAGGAAGGCAGCGGAGGATGCGTAGAAGGGAAGGAACCATCCTAGGCGCTCTCTAATTGACGCCACCTGCAGAGCCACCTGCCGCTGTCCCATCCTCCTGACTGCCTCTCCTTGTCTTCTATTCTGTGAGGGAGATGGAGTAAGGGAAGTAGTTATCTTGAGATGATTTCGGGGGTTAGTATCCCCCACCCCCAGGAAGCAGCCCGTGACAGCTGTTTAACTCCCATGTACCTATTTACTGCTAGGTAACAGGAGCATCAGGTGAAAGAAACTCTGCCCATTGTTTCTCGCCGGCGTCCGGGATCGAACCCGGGACCACAGGATCACGCGGCCAGTGTTCTGTCCGCTCAGCCACCGACTCCTCAATTTGAGTTTCTCAAATTGAGTACAGGGCCCAGGTTCCTGCCTATCCTCTCTAGTTTCTCAATGACGCTCGTGCCATCACCACAACACGGGCGCCCACATAACCTGCATCACGACCCGACAGTATCCATTAGCACATAACCATTTTCACTTACCATCTCCTCCATCATCGTCTGTCTGGTCCTCAACACATCCTGCTTCGTCTTCCCGTCTACATTCTGGACTAACATGGCGGCTTGTGTGTGATGCCAACAAACATTTGCAACACGGCTCACACACACACACCCACACTGCCTCCTCGGCACAATAGCTGACCAGTGGCGAGGCTGGTCATGTGATGCACTCTGATAGCTAGTTATCAGATAATTGGTCACTTGAATAGCGATTGTTTTATCAAGCTTACATATAAACACGCTAAACGGGATTCCCGACCTTGCTTGGTGATAGAGGTTACATCACCACCGATTATTTTTATCACTATAACTATATTCACGTAGTACCATCACTGTAACCCTCTCTGTTATAAGGATCTACATCTACTACCATTATAACCACAAACACCTCGCTCCTTCACCTTCTCCCCCCCCCCCCCCTTCACCACCTTCCCTCCGCCCCCCCCCCTCTTGCTCCTTCACAAACTTCCCCTTCCCTCTCTATCACCTCCCCCCATTTCTACCATACCTAAGTACAGGACCTGGTACTTAACATACACACAGACATCACAATAGCGTGATATATCAAATGAACAAATCCACAAGGTCCGTGATGACGGTTCGAACCTATGCATGGGATGTTCCCAGCTGTGCCTTAGTCAACTGTGCCACGACGTGGTTAAAAAAGAAATGCCCCCTGAAGTTCTGCTGCCCTTACTAAGATCCCGAAGCTTCTACAAAGCCCAATCGGGTTTTCAAACAAGTCTTCCCCCCCCACCCCCAATGCACCCGGGCTTGACATTTGGTTGACAGAGCCCGGGTGCATGGGGGAATTGTGTGAAAACCCAATTGGGCTTTGGAGAAGCTTCGGGATCCTAGTGAGAGCAGTGGCATGCCAGGTTAAAATTCTTTTAACCATGTTGTGGCACAGTTCACCAAGGTGCAGCTGGGAACATCCTGTGTGTTGGTTCGAACCCTCATCACGGCCCTTGTGGATTTGTTCACTGTTAACATCGTGTTATTTTCTATTACCCAATCGAAGAGGTTATTCATGCTGCCTTGTCGCTTTTGTCTCTTCTACAGATATAATTGTTATTCTAATTTTTGTATCATCTGTACAGGATAACAGGCTGGGGTTTGTATTTTTATCTATCTGGTATGAGTGAGAAAAAGCAATCGTGCAAGGACTGTGCCCTGAGGTACATTTTTTTTGTTTTTGCTGTGTTTAGACCTTATTTGTGATTTGATTGTTAAACTTTGTATTCTGTTTAACAGGAAGTTGATTATCCATCACCCTACTTTACGTGTTACTTCTACATATCTCATTTTATGAGTTATCAGTCCATCGTCACACTTTGCAAAGTCTGTGCATACCACACAAGCATTTTTTATTCTAATACTTCCATGAATTTTTCACATAGGTCGAGTAATTGCAAAGGGCATGATCTTCCCACTCCAAATCCACGTTGACCTGGCTTGTGAAGGTCACTGTTCTCCATAAAACTAGTAATGCGACTCCTAATCACTCCTTCAAACTTTTGTGCGAGATATTAGTATAACTTTGCTATAGTGTTTAACTAATGCTTTGCTGCCTCCCTAGTTTAGTGGAGCTAAATCTGCCAATTTAAGTGCTTCTGGTATCTCACTTGTATATATAGCACTAAATAGTTTTGAAGACTTGGCATCTTTTTTTATAATTGTTTAAGCAGTGTGAAAACTATGCCCAAATAAAAGACTGCACCCAGGTAAGTTACAGTAAGCAGAGGATGAAATGAAACACACATATGAAAACACTAATGGTTATAATTCTTGATATCATTAAGATACATCATGTACATACAGTAATGGAAAAGAAAAGACTAAATGACATCAGGACTAAAGCTGCAGAGGCTGACAGTGACCATCATATTATTGGCAGGTGGGCAGCTGCAGAGGCCATCTTATCAGTGGCAGGTGCACATTATTTCACCAATGACTGGAATAGTAAGCACTATGTTGCCCATTAACATCTGAATATAACTATTTAGATACTGTACTATAAAATTTAATTGAATTGGTGTCACATGCCAAAACAATTCTGACAAGGCTTGTAACGTCTTGTATTTTGCAAAGATAATCTAAAAATTACATTAAACTCATTTGATGTGAAGTACTGACAGTTAAATTTACTAAAATTTTGAGATTACAGAATATCATAAATACTAACCACCACATAGCAACCCTTGCCCATATGCAGTTCGTGACGCATCCTCATATCGGGGCAGATGAGGATGTGTATTTGTGGAGAAAGTGGGAGATGGAGATGTGTTTGTGGGGGTGGGAGATGGGAATGTGTTTGTGGGAGGGGGGAATTAGGGATGTTTTTGTGGGGGAGGGGCAGGTGGGGAATGTGTTTGTGGGGGGAAGGGCAGGTGGGAGATGTTTTATATATACCTGTATATATTATTTGGTTGAAAATGACTGCATGCTAATGTTGTTAATTTTGCTGTTCATTCGATGCGTCCAATAAGCTTTGCATCAGCGTAGAGTTCAGTGATTAGTTCATCAAAATTCATGGTCAGTCTGGGTTTTAGGAGAAAAAAACAATAATTGCTATATGGGCAGGTTAGGCGAGTTAAGCCGCATAGTTCAGGTGCCGGTAAATCATGTCGTATTCTGTCGAGTGGGGTGTAGGCCTCGGTGGTGGCAATGAAGCAAAGTCGTTGTTTTCATTGTTTATATTAGGTCTTTTCTTCCATGAGGATTACTTTTAGAATTTGTATTCTGCTGCCATCAGTTGCAGAACCAAGCATCTCTTGTGTTCCTCAAGCATTTTCTAGCAAGTGCCACATCGTGATTGGTTCTCACATGGTTTTTTGGGGCTCCTGCTTGTAGGTGACCAAGGCAACTTCCTTGAAAGCGTAGTAGTGGTCAAGCTGACTGAAGGTTACATCCTTAATAAGGGCAAGTGTACTGGTATACCATGTTGGCATTCTGGAGGGTTGCTTGTTCTGTTTGGGGTGTTCTTCATTATTAAGTTTGTTGTCTTTTTGATCTTATATTGATTATGAGTTCAAGTTTTTGTTTTGTTCAGCTAGTTTTACTCCTCTGGATATGATGTCCTTCATAATGTTTTCATCTGTCTTGTTTTGTGTGTTCATGATGGATTTATAACTTGATGGGTTGGGGCATCTGCTGGAGTGGTTGGTTTAAGAGTTTTACCATGTATCTAGATACTAACTAATGCAGGTGTTCACTTTTTTGTTAGTGTATCCATTGTTTATTACGGCTTGCAGACTTCTCTCTAATTCTTTTTGCACTATGCCCCAGATTGTGCAGAGGTTAAGAGCTCTTATGTATGTACAAGTTCATCACACTTGTGATGATTGGCTGAAGGCATTCAAACAATGATGTTTGTTGGTTCCATGTAGACTTCAGAGGTGATGGTGGTATCTCTGGCTTTCACTGAAGTCTACATGAAACCAACATCAGTGTCTGAATGCCCTCAGCCTTTCACACACATACCAATATGTCTGAATGGCTAGTAAGCCCTAGTAAACAATGGATACAATAACAAAAGTGAACACCTGCATTAGTATTTACATAAATGGTACAACTCTAACCAACCACACTAGCAGATGCCCCAACCCATCAAGTTATATTATAAACACCCCCAATACAAGACAGATGAAAGCATTATGAAGGACATCATATCCAGAGAAGTAAAACCAACTAAGCATAACCAAAAACTTGAACTCACAATCAACTATACGATAAAAATTAAAAAATTAATAATGAAGAACACCCTAAACAGAAACAGCAACCCTCTCCAGTAAGACAATGTGGTACACCAATACACTTGCCCACATGAAAGATGCAACCTTCAGTCAGCCTTTATTAGCATGAGCACTACTAAGCTTTCAAGACTTGTCACCTACAAACAGCAGGAGATCCAAACCAATACGAGAACCAATCACAATGTGGCACTCACTAGGAAAATGTTTCAGGAATGCAGAGATACTCGATTCTGCAACTGATGGCAGGGGATTACAAATTCTAGAAGCAATCCTCATTGAAGAAAGATCTAATATAAACAATGAAAACAACAACTCTGCCTCATTACCATCACCATGGCCTAGTCCTTACCCAATTTAAGATATCATTCAATGGTGCCAGAGCTCTGTGGTTTGACTCTCCTAAACTGCACCTCACTTCTACCTGAATATTTATCTCCCTTACCAAACATCCAAAAGGCTATATCTCATGTGAAGATATTCCAGGCAGGAACAAAAATTTTTACACTTACTACATCATATAGGCATTCTTGCTGTGTTATTCTCCTAAAACCCTAATTGACCAAAAATTTCCATAACCTAATCACACAACTGATTTGCATTGTGCTGATGCAAAGAAGCTTAAGACACATCACCTGAACAGCAAAATCAACAATGTGATTTTTCTTCACGTTGAAAGTGAGATTTTGTTTCACATTGAAAGTTTGGATGAAAGTGACCGCAACAATGTTGTGGTCACTTTCAGCCAAATTTGCTTAAAGTAATGCTTGCTGCCACGCTTCACCAATACATAAAATTTGCCAATTCTATCTTGGTTGTATAAAGCAAAATAAAAATCATTCATATACTCTAGAGATATTCAAATAAATGCCAAATATTTTGCTTGCTCTTAATATCTCAATTTCAGCACCAAACCAACATTTAATGGACATTTTAATAACTCAAATGCATTGCACATGTTAAAGTGACCATTCAGCAGAGACCCCAAATGAAGAGGAATGAGAAGGGTTGTAAAATGGCTAGCAGCCAACTGATATTTGTGATTGAATGAATATATAATATGAGAGAGAGAGAGAGATGCTTCTCCTGGGAGAGGGCCCAAACAAAGATACTTTACACTATTACTGCAAACGCCACCAGCACCTGCCTCACTTCAACTACATTGAGAACCTAAAAGATTACGACCCCCTCAGTATGAGCTTTAATTTATCAAAAGCTCAATGAGACTGTAAAACAATGAAAGCTATGCATAGCCCTGCCATAAATATGAGTTCGGGATTTTTATATTATCAATCATCCGTTTAACGAGCTCTGCCTCTTTTAGGTCTGATATTTAAAACTCAAGTATAAATGACATAGCTATATATAGTATTCAGTAAACAATGGTCTGTGAGGCTCACACTTGATATTTACAAGTTCTGTACACATTGTATTTACATAAAAATTAAACAAAATATTTCCTACCCCAATTATTATTATATATTATCACTTAATGCAGCAGTCAAGCCAATATAAGTGACTAGTGTATATATATACTGTATATATATATATATATATATATATATATATATATATAATATATATATATATATATATATATATAATATTATATATATATAAAATTTATATATTTAAAACATAAATTGTGCTTTATAATGGTTAAGAAGAGTAGCAAGGGAAATTACATGATACCACACGACACTTGCTATCTAATAAAATAAAGTTGCCATTTGTGAGTTCTGCACAGGAACATTAAGGGAGCTCAAATTATCACATCAATATGGGTAGACTTACTAAAAAAATATGCAAAATTTGTACCACTCCCTTCTTGGGTAACAAATGTCTTTCACGTTTCTGATGGACGAGGCTGGGCATAGTACAACTATTCTAGTTCTACCCTACCTACAAATATCTACTTGACTATGACATAAAACAAAAATAAATTTGAGCCCAAGACAGGAAGCTCATTTAAAGGTACCAATCACAGTCC
Organism: Procambarus virginalis; assembly: GCA_020271785.1. Classification (NCBI taxonomy): domain Eukaryota; kingdom Metazoa; phylum Arthropoda; class Malacostraca; order Decapoda; family Cambaridae; genus Procambarus; species Procambarus virginalis. The sequence goes on from WNGS01004946.1 coordinate 18,900,114, forward strand.
TCAAATTATGGGGAATAATAGGGCATTGCTTTTAATGAAAACAACCCCCTCCCCCATTCTTCAGTCTTATTTTAGGGCTTTAGAATATTATATTTGATGTTATGATGATTTGCCTCCATGTAGAGTAATAAAATATCAATTACAAATTTGTCTACATGGTCAAAAACTTATAAGTACTTGGGCAGGAATAAATGTTTTACATTGTGTGCTTTTGTTAGTAAAACGTTTATCATTTCTTATTCAATGCAATAACACATTTCATCATAAAAAGCATCCTAAAGCAAGTGGTAAAATTGTTTGTTAAAAGCCTAAAGTGTGGTTGGTTTCATGATTGTCTGGTTTATGGCTGACATGCAGTTTTTTTTTTAACTTCTACTCTATCTTCTAACCCCATTTGGCAGAGCACAGAAAACCTTTTCGATTACACATATACAGTATTCATACTATGGTTTCATGTAGCCTCAATAGTTGTCAGTTATGTACTGTAATTACTGAATCGCATATGTACAGTATTACAACATACTAATGCTTTTGAGATCACATTGCATATGTTTGCAAAAATATTGCAAATGGATTAATAAACACTGATGTAAGTACCTTTTCAGTCTATAAGATGACATGTTTATAGGCTATGAGCCAAGTATTCACACAAATACAAACAGCTATTCAGCAGGTCTTCTACATTAACAAGATCTATCAGTCTTAACATTTAGCTATTATCCAAAGAACAAGATAAACCTTCTATCTCTTTTTTTTAAGTTGGGACAAATTGTTGAAACTGTCACTATTCCTTTAATCAAGACTGATAGAGTACTATCAAACTGAGATATGTTATTGAGGTCTGCTGAACTAAGCTTGCAATCAACTTTATAAGCAATGTCACCAAGAAAGTCTTCTAACGACATTATTACATGCTACAAATTTACTTAAACTTATTTATGTTCTCTGTATTCTTTCTGTTGCTCAAAATTATAGTTGATTGTATGGTTGATCTCTAAAAATTTTATTTTCTTAACTGATCACTATATTCTTAATAATTTGGAAAATTGTGCCACAAGCACCAAAACTAACCATATGACTATACAATGGTTTAAATTGCTTTTTTTCTAGTGGATCATTTAATTTTTCAGAATAACTTCCTGTTCAAGCATTGCATCTAGTTCATCCGTGAGGTTTGCCAGCATATTTCCGATGTCATTAAGGACATCGCCTGTGCCATCTGGAGAACTGTGAAAGAAAGTTTTTATTAAAAAATCATTGCATTTAAACAATTAAACAAACAATTGTCTTGTATAACAACGATACAAAATATTCAATAAAATTTTTTTGCCTTTGCTGTTAGTTTGTTCAGGTTTTGAGCAGAATAAAATGAGAAGCTCAGGAGAAAATAGTACACGATTCAAGAAGGAAGCCTGAAATATAGCATCATCTGTGATTGCGAGGGGAGTAAGCCAATCGAGAAGAGGACAAAAAAAGCCAGAACCCAATTAAACAGCTAAGAATGTTCAGAAGAACTAAATGAGTCAACCAACAGTAAAATAAAAAAAATTGCCCAAGACAGCTTCACAAAAAAAAACATATTGACTACAACTGCAAAACAAGAGAGGTTCCGCCAAAGTTAAAGTACTGTACAGTAGGTGACAATACAGTATTAGGCATCAAATGGCAATCCACGAAAAGTCAAGAAAGAAACGACATAACAATCACCACAGACACAGAATAAATGCTGAAGAGGTAAAGATGGAAGGCCTGCTAAGTAGCCTCATATGGTTTTCAGGGAAAGATGCAAATGTGACACTGAAAGATCTGTCACCTGACTGGCATAAACCCAAAACAAGGCCTAAAAATTCCATTCATGCAAAAAATGGCCAGGAGTCTCAACACATTCAAATTGGTTCAGGAACCAATCCTTTGAAAGGGGCCTGGCAAGGCTTTGCAGAACCAGTGCTTAAGCACAGAGAATTTATTGTTAGGATAGTTCTAAACTATCCAGATAGTTCTAAACTATCCAGATAGTTCTAAACTATCCAGATAGTTCTAAACTCAAAACCATTTGTAACAATTCTGAATTGGGGAATTTTCTTTTGTATTTTGAATGGTTGCCTAATGTACCTTTGAACCAGAAAGGTTGCCTTTCTGTGGATAGGACATTCTCAGAGGAAACAAGGAAATCATCTATCCACCCCCCTCTAGGAACAAAGAAAGGAAACAGACACAAGGGACGCAAAATATACGTGTCTATGCTATCACATACACAAAATCAAAGTCAAAAACCTCCACCAGTATTGAACCTTTAATTACAACTGAAGGTACATACACAGAGGGTCAACAAAGAAATTAGTGAAATTCTAAGAAGCCAGTATGAGGCTATGTTTAGCACACCAATAAACAACATGAAAGTTGATGAGCCAGACAGCTACTTTATGAATGACATTCAAGCTGCAGATAATTTAACAGATATTAACACAAACTCAGAAGACTTTGAAAGAGAAATTGACAATATGCCCATGCACTCAGCTCCTGGGTTGGACTCGTGGACTTCAATATTCATTAAGAAATGTAAAGTACCAGTAGTGCGAGCGCTCAGCATAATATGGAGAAGGAGCCTGGATACAGGGGAGATACCAGCTGCACTTAAATCAGCAGATATAGCTCCGCTGCACAAGGGGGGGTAGTAAAGCCTTGGCAAAAAACTATAGACCAGTTGCACTAACATCTCACATAATAATAACAGTTTTTGGAAGAGTGATTAGGAATCAAATTTCTAGTTTTATGAAAAATAATGAACTACACAACCCAGGAAAACATGGATTTAGAGCAGGAAGATCCTGTCTGTCACAGTTACTCAACCACTATGACAAAATCACAGAAGCTCTAGAAAAAAAGCAAAATGCAGATGTAGTATACACAGACTTTACAAAGGCATTTGACAAATGTGACCATGGAATGATAGCACACAAGATAAGGTCAATGGGAATAACTGGTAAGTAGGATGCTGGATACTCAGTTTTCTGTCAAACAGGACTCGGCGAGTAACGGTCAACCATATAAAATCTAGTCCAAGTTTAGTTAAAAGCTCTGTACCTCAAGGTACAGTCCTTGTACCACTGCTTTTCCTTATTCTCATATCAGATATAGACAAAAATACAAGTCACAGCTTTGTGTCATCCTTTGCAGATGACACAAAAATCAGCATGAAAATTACTTCTGCGGAAGACATTGAAAAACTACAAGCTGATATCAACAAAGTTTTCGAATGGGCAGCAGAAAATAACATGATGTTTAACAGTATCGATGGCCATGGACGAAGTTCACGTCTTCTTTTATTCTCTTGAGTCCTAGCCGTGGACAGCGCTCGCGTCCAATACAAAAGTATTGTAATAACATTCATTTTTTATCCATTCGACTTCGGGATAGTTAAAAAATAAGTGCCCTTAAAGTGCACACAATTTGATACCAAAATGAAAGATGTAACACAAAAATTATGTCAGAACACTAGAAAGATATAAATAATTTTGTAATGAGAGTACAAAATTAAAATATTTGTTAAAATTCCAGTTATTGCTCTATTATTATGGGACTAGTTTTAAACTACGTGCCTTCATATTGCGAACAATTTGATACCAAAATGAAAGACGTAACACAAAAATTGATGTTATCAAACTGAACGAGTATACACATTAGGTTGTGGTGTGCCAATTGGTACTCGTTTACGGGTAACTTTAGGCTTTCCCCGGCGTGATTCCCCGCAGGAAAGCTTTCCTGCAGGGAATCACGCTGGGCTTTTCTACATTATATGCATATACACCTGCAGGGAATTTAACTGCAAACACAATGATACCAAAACAAACGACGTAGCACGAGAATTAAGGTGAGAAAACTGAAACGAGTAAACACATTTTACTGAGTTTGTGCGCTCACGGGTAACTTTTGCCAACTTTAGGCTTTGCTGTTGGGAGTCACACCAGGCTTTTGATTATTATATGCATATAAACCTGTAGGGAATTCTATTGCGAACACAATGATACCAAAACGAACGACGTAGCTAGAGAATTAAGGTGAGAAAACTGAAACTAGTATACACATTTCAGTGTCGCCGTGTGCTTGCCCGCATGCTCGCTCGCACGCCAGGGGCATGACCTCTAAGTTGGCGGCGCGCATGCCCGGCGCACGATAGTGTTAACAGTGATAAATTCCAGGTACTGTACTCAGATACAGCAAAAATGAGGATTTGAAACATAATACAGGGTACAAAACACAATTGAATCTGCCCATAGTAGGAAAACAGCATGTGAAGGATTTGGAAATAATGATGTCCGACGACCTAACATTTAGGGAGCATAACCAAGCAAATATTGTGTCAGCCAGAAAAATGATAGGATGGATTACAAGAACTTTCAAATCCAGGGATCCCATCACAATGGTTGTACTCTTCAAGTCACTTGTGTTGTCCCGTCTCAAGTACTGCTCAGTACTCACTTCCCCCTTCAGAGCAGGAGAGATTGCTGAAATAGAGGGAATACAGAACATATACGGCACTCATAAACGCGATAAAGCACCTAAATTTTTGGGATCGTCTCTAAGCACTCCAAATGTACTCGCTAGAAAGGAGACGAGAGAGAGATAAAATAATATACACATGGAAAATACTGGAGGGCCAGGTCCCAAATCTACACAGTAAAATAACAACATACTGGAATGAACGATATGGAAGAAAATACAGAATAGAACCAGTGAAGAGCAGAGGTGCCATAGGCACAATCAGAGAACACTGTATAAACATCAGAGCTTCGCAGTTGTTCAACGTCCTCCCAGCGATTATAAGAAATATTGCTGGAACAACCGTGGACATCTTCAAGAGAAAACTAGACTGTTTTATAAAAAATGTGCCGGACCAATCGGGCTGTGGTGGGTATGTGGGCCTGCGGGCCGCTCCAAGCAACAGCCTGGTGGACCAAACTCTCGCAAGTCAATAATCCTGGCCTCGGGCCAGGCTTGGGGAGTAGAACTACTCCCAGAACCCCATCAAGCAGGGAAAATACATCCTTCAGTTTGTGAAAGCTATTAAAATGAAATAGAATATCATATGTTATCAGTACATGGTAGGGTAAAGTAATGTTCTAGCATATGGAAGATGCTGGATAGCACAAAGGAGCAAAAACATAAACAGGTGAGATATGAAATAAGTTAAATTTGTGACTTTTGCATATTATGCATGTATCTTTAGAATCGATTATAATGTGTGGCATACAAGAAACACATACAGCCTTGTACTGTATATATCAAAATAACCAGCGTTGAAGGTAATGAAATGCCATTTTCTGGGCGAGTCCCAGAGGCTTCACGAAGCTATCCAGGCTGATATGGATATCCCTAACTTTGGCATCAGTTGATGTGGGTAGAGTTCTAGGCTTACCGACGACCACGACCCATAACCTGCCTCCCCTCAGAGAGGCACGAAGAGCAATGACTAGTAGAAATGCACATGTGATTTTGGAGCATTCTGTATCTGCCATCGACCGAGACAGGCACCCAGAAAGGTAAGCGCTTCTAAACAAGCCCTTATTCTGGCTAAAACGACGAAAATAGACAAACGAGTGGACAGAACTCCCCAAATGAAAATGAGCAAACGAGCATGATGTCACATGAGCTGTGCCGCATGTCTGCACAGCTCCCTGGGACCCGTGAAGGAACAACAAGTCCGACAGCAAAAGACAAGAAAAAGCCACTTGCAGAAACTGCCGAGCCACAGATTCTGTAAACAGCAAGGACAAAATGGTAACAAAAGCCTATGCACCCAGGCCCAGGCAGAGGCTAACAAGGAAGTGAGCGCCACGCGTCAAAATGCGAAGCGAAAAACAGTGACACCGCAACCCACAGGAGCGGCATCACCAGCCCCAGCAAGGCAGAACGACGCACGTATCGCAGCAGAAGGAATGAGAACTATGTAGGACACGTACTGCACTAAAACAAAAATATACTGTCCAGAAAAGGAACACAAAGAAAAAGCTGTAGCCAGGGGCCAAAATCCTAGCTCACCCTGTCCAAACGAAAAGGAACTGTAGGGGCAGGAGTGGGTGATTGAAAAGCAACATCCAACAGCAAATGCTGCAACACACAAGCTGTTGCAGAGGCCACCAAACAACCCCCCCCCCCGGCAGGGTGCCAGTGGCTGACTGGACAGCACGCTGGGCGCGTGATCCTGTGGCCGCAGGTTCGATCTGCTGTGGTCGCAGGTCTGGGGGTCTGGGCCCCCGGGCCTAGACCCCCAGACCCCCGGGCGCAGACATGCGACACGGCTCGTGTGACATCATGCTCGTTTGCTCGTTTTCATTTGGGGAAGATCTGTCCACTCGTTTGTCTATTTTCCTCATTTTAACCTGAATAGAGGTTTGTTTTGGGGCGCTTACTTTTCTGGGTGCCTGTCCTGGTCGATGGCAGATATAGAATGCTCCAAAATCACACACGCACTTCAATAGGCCATTGCTCCTTGTGCCTCTCTGAGGTCAGGTTCTGGCTTGTGGTCCCCGGTAGGCCTAGAACTCCACCGACATCGACTGATGCCAAAGTCAGGGATATCCTTATCAGCCTGGATAGCTCCGGGGAGCCGTAGGGGCTCCCCCCAGAAAGTGGATGGACTAAAGCTTGGTAATCCAAATACACGAACATGGTCAAGTTGGCAAAAAATTTCAGCAATCTTAACACTTATTTCATGTGACATTTCTCGTAACATACTGCATTGTATTTAAAATGAAATTAAAATTAAATGCATTACAAGTTCAAACTAATTTAGCCTCATGTTCAGATGTCAAATACCAGCAGATAAAAGAATGATGGCATAATCTGTGCATGTAAGTTTTCTTTGCCTTCAAATTGTAAAAGAAAAATTAGGATGTAATTCCAGAGATGTGAGCAAGAAGCACCAGAGTGCAAAATTAATGTTTATATAAACAAGTGGTTTCCATGTTGGAAACAATGACATTACCTCAAGTTTGATTTGATTTGTCCAGTAGATTCTGTATTAGCGATAGGATTTTGTCGGAGAGGGGGCTGAGCGTCCTTCCGACGCAAAGCAGGAGAGGAGCGCGGGGAAGAATGCGGAGAGTTTCGAGTATCCAATACAGTCAATCCTGGATGAGGACGGCAAGCTCGCTGCTTAATAGTCCCAGCATTTTCATTTGCAAATGGCAAGGATTCAGAATCTGTACTGGAGGTAGACTGCAAAATAAATAAAAATATATATTTTAATTAACTTTCTACCTTATATTTTTATTGTGTACTGTTTCACTGTATTGAACTGCAACTACCCATTGATAGTTCTTCCTATTCCTTACACATTATCTTCCAGTACAAATAATAGACAACTCTTTCACTTTTACACTAACCAAATAAGCATGTGGAAATTTTCAAGAAATATTTAATTTCAAAATGCTAAGGCAGGGGGTGGGGGATTCTTTCTGTGGCCATCCCCCTCAAAATATGAGTAGGATATAGCATATGGCTACTTTCAGAAAATGGGAAGTTCCAAAACAGCACAATATGATAGATGAAAAATATTGGGTTCAATATGAATGATAAAATGAGGTCAAAGAGTGAATGGGCCATAAATTTAAACACCAAGTCATAGCCAAGATCCACACAACTAAGTGTATGTGTATCTGTCAAGGATCAGCACATACATCTGCTCTTATCATCTTCTGAACAAAACATTTATGCATGTGTTTGCAACTACAGCATAAACATTTTAAAGACCTATGTGTAGGTCTGCCAGTGTCAACTTAAAGCAAAACATGAGATAAATAATAATAATAAAATAATATCCCATATTTTATCTAAAGCCTTATCAAATTGATTTTTTTTAGCACAACAAATGAAAGTCCTAATGCATTCTTATTGTTATAACAATGATAGAATGGGAGCCAATGGACATGCCTCACTAGTGAGAGGACAGGGATTCAAATTATGAGTAGGGTAGGATGATGGGGCACTGTTCCTTTACATTCTTTGCCTTTGTTTACCCAGAAATCATGTTCTACAGAAAATATGGTGCCTTTCCAGTACTCAACTTGAGGCCTAAATCTCAAATTAAAAATATTAGGCAAGAAATTGTGATAAAATTAAGCACACAATGAATTTACCTTAAAGCTAGCATTGGAATCATTTCGCCTTTGCCGAAACCCTGTCGAAACATCATCTTCAGATGAAGTTGTTGAAGTCTGCGATGTGGCTAGGGAGTCGCTGGTAATAGACGAAGTCGTTATTGTTGAACTGGCTGTAATACGTGTAGAACTGGCCATTGTAACACATGTTAATGGAGGTGGTGGTGGTGGGAAGTCGTCGGGTAGGTGTTGGTGATTGGCACTATCGGGTGGTGCTGGTGGAGGTGGCAGGTCTGGAGTGACATCAGGCTGTAAATTATTCTTAATTCCCATGTACCCATATGACAACCCCCGTCGCAGATACCCATACTGGCTTTCTTGTAATGCTGCTTCTTTGGAAGTCTCACTAATAGAGTTTGAGCGGCGAGGAGGAGGAGGAGGAATTTTCTTAGGTGTTCCCTGGGGTGTGTTATTGCTACTTCCAGTACCTTGACTGGTATTATATATCTTCTCAGAATTTTGACGATTTAGTGCTTTTAAGTTTAATTCCTTTATATTTAAATCTTTCATGTTAATTTCTTCTTTTTGAGAAGGTTTCTTCAGGTTCATTCCATCTTTAATAAACTGTGGTACTTCATGGACATCCACACGGGTCTTTGCTGTAACTTTAGCAACTGGTCGGAGTTTGTTAGCAGTACGAGGTCTGGGTAATGTTCCTCCACCCTCATAATTATTCGCATATTCATTTGTGGGAGTAATGTCACCATCATCCATTGACCGTTGTGGATTTGGTGTCCCCATAGATGTTGGCAGGAAAGGTCTTGGTGGTAAACTACCAAGTGACATAGGCCCTTGAACAAATTGTAGTCTACTGTCTGGATGGAATGTATGGTATGTGCCATAAATTGGCTCTTCTAAGCTCTCAATACTCCTTCCTCTTCCACCTGGTCGGACCTGAACTGCAACTAAGTCAGGCCGATATTGAACCTGACCAGGACCAGGGAGAGGGTGAGGTGGAATATTTGCAAGTTTTGATCCTGGAGGTGAGGGGCCTTGTGGAGCACTAAATTGGTTGGATGGATGAAATGGTCCGGTTTGCTGAGACATAGGATGCACATGTGCTTGTGGAGGAGGTGGCATAGGACCATATTGAACACCAGGAACATAATGAGTCTGCACACCATAATGAACCCCAGAGTCTGCAGGGCCACTAAGTCGGTTATGCTCCCCATTGCCATAGTGTCCAGGACCAGAAAACGTACGAAATTCTGGCACGCTGGCATATTGATCTCGTCCCTCTGAAGCTTCTCTAGAAATCATAATTTCATGTGCTCCATAATGTGTCTGCTGCCGTGGGTCTTGAGTATTGGTGAACTTCTTTCCAGCCATTATATCCTTCACACGTTTAATAGCCAACATCACCTAAAACAATAAGAGAAGTCTGAGCTTTTTTCTATAAATATAATTCATCATTGCAATATGCTTTCCAAATTAGCTAATTTGGTGGCAAATAACTTTGTAACTGTCTACCTTAAACATTATGTATCAATTATTATTACCCCCATTTCCCACTTTAACAGGGGCAGAAAGCAATGGCCTGAAATGGATGGAAAAATAATTTCAAGGCAATGTAGTCAAAACCATAACATTCATATGGTCAAACCCTTCAGAGACTACAATGAAATACATTGGACAGTGCAAAAGCCTTGGCTTTCTCTCCCTTATTATGTAACAAGTTGCCCCCAAAAAATACTGCACTGTAGTCTTTCTTAAACTTGCCCTTTGGCTGTGAATGCTATTTCCATCCAAGTTCCTAGAAAATATAAGCCACGTATGTTCCGCCAGGTCTTCTGACCTTTAAAACAGGTACATGGACCTGTTAACTGCTGTCATCTATGGTGACAATCTAATTTCACGCTCATACTTCATATGTATAAATGCTTGTTTACATAATTAAGACAGGTAATGTTATATTAAGAATAATCAGAAACAAATAAAAAGATATATTTGCAACATATTGAGAGCTACAGAAGTAAATGTACACATGTACATTTGCTTCTGTATTATACTACAGCTGTGCAGTATAAATAAAAACAAATAGTTATATATTTACTTTTTCTGGTGACCCAACTTAGTAATTCCAATATCTTCCAGATCTTCCCAAGTGAGCTGTGTCATCTGCTCCACAGATGTGTACTTCTGTTGCCTTAGTGAAGCTGTGTATTCCTCAAGCCGCAAAATTGATAACCAATCCTCCAAACGACCCTGGAGATAAAATTACAAAGCATTTATTTTTGTTTTATTAACTTTTATTATTAATTATAATAATTCTAAAATTGACTTAATTTCCACTCTTCTTACATCGCATTTTAAATGTGTAGCTTATGAGATACATTACTAAAGATGAAACACAACATTTCTAGGGATGATGCAAAATAGGGAATATTGTGCTGTACTGTGTATTACCAATGGAATTAACTTCTCCACAACCCCTTTTTGTCGGACTTATCTTTCGCTGTTGGTTAAGACTCCTAAATGACACAGCTTTTGAAATTGAAGGCACGGTAGTCATATTAGAGGCTGCTCTTAATCTGTCTTTAGGAGAGTTTGAGGCTATTTTGATAGGCACTCTATTAAGGGTCCTGGTAGTACGGTCGGGTTCGTTCTCGACACACAATCGAGAATTCCGGGTTCGAATCCCAGGTGGAACCCCCCCCCCCCCTTCCTTTCAAAGCTGAAGAAATTGCTGACCTTGGAGAGTGTGCAGAGATCCTTTACTGCTAGAACCCACTCAGTAAAACATCCAAACTATGGGAACAACTAAAATGCCTAAATCTATATTCTCTTGAGTGCAGGCGGAGAGATACATAATAATTTTACACATGGAAAATAGAGGGGCTGGTCCCAACCTGCACAAAGATATGACACCACAAGAGACCAGAAAGCATGGCAGAATGTGCAGAATACCCCTGTGAAAAGCAGAGGGGCAATAGGTACCTTGAGAGAGAACTCTATCAACATCAGAGGCCCAGGACTGTTCAACACACTTCCACTACACACAAGGGTACTGACCAAGGGTACACACAAGGACTGAACTGACTGACTCCTCACAGTGTTTAAGAGAGAACTCAATAAATACCTCCAAAGGATAGCTGATCAACCAGGCTGTGACTTATCCATCAGGCTGCGAGCAGCTGTGTCCAACAGCCTGGTTGACCAGCCCAGCAACCAGGAGGCCTAGGCAATAACTGGGCTGCTGGGATGCTAAGCCCCGAAACCATCACAAGGTAAGGTAAGGGACAGAAATGGTTGAGCACATTTCCTTTCACCTAATGCCTCTGTTCACGTAGCAGTAAGTTAGTCAGCTTGTTGTGGGGTTGCATCCTGGGCAGGATCAGTAATTTGAGCTTGGGGAAGGACTTTAATATAGCCTAACGTGTATAAATACACTCTGGCTTTCCTGTCCCCCAACACAATGAATTTTAAACTATGATTTCTCCTTTCTAAAAAAAAAAAAGCCAGCACATCGACCTGGTGGCAGTTCTGAAGCTGAACCCTTCTCTGTGCTTAGGGAGAGGATATCAGTTTGTGGAGGCCTCTTAAGATGTGCGCTGGTTTCCATTTGATATATCCTAGCTTTTTCTGTTCCAAGACAGACTGCGAGCAGCCACGTCCACAGTCTGGTTGACCAGACAACCAACCGGGAGGCCTGGTCGGAGACTGGACCCATGGCTGTTGATCCAAGGAATTTAAACAAGATAGGTAGGTAGACTGGAAAAGAATTTATTTTTCTCAATCAAGGGGAACATATTTTATCACCTTCCCATCTGAGCTTCATTCTTTATTGGGGCCTCTTTCTTGCTTGAGTGTTTTTCTCATCCTGTAAGTGCAAGAGGGTGTGCTGATGTTGCACAGGTTTTTGCAGTTTTCACATATTGCCTTCAGGTCAGCTGGTGTGACTTTCTATTATTTCAAACTGTGGGATAGAGACCAGACGTCAGATGTGGATCCTACCTTTCTTGAGTTTGGGCCCGCTGCAACCTCCTGGTTGTAGTATGCCATTCCAGTCTCCTTTTGGCTAAATGGTAACTTAACTCTTATTATCCCTGAGAAAGTTAGGTAACTTTCACCCTTCTTCTGTTCAGGGGAACAAAGTCTCCCTGAAACAAAAATGCTTCCTGTCTTCCTTAATAGGCCTTTTTAATATGCACCTGTCCTATTCATGGATGTTAGGATTCAGTAATTCCACATCCAGGTTTTCCTTTTACAGATGGCTTTGGTCATGTTTGATTTCAAGCACCTGGTCACACCTGACAGACATTACATGTCGCTCATAAGTTCAAAAATTATTTGCTGCACAGCTCGTAGAGCAGCTGCTGACTTTGGGGCGGGGGATCGGTTTTTTACCAGCCTTGATCTCTGCCTCTTCAGCTGTCAAGACTTAGCCTAAGCTATTAGCTTTACTTCTCAGGAAGTCAATATCAGATTTCTCTGTGGCCTGCCTCACCTTCAAGCCCAATGTTATGGGGTACTTCAAGGAGTTCATTTGGATGCTTTTGATTATGCCCATCCTCCATGTTTGATTTTTTAAAATGCAAAATGATTTCAAAAATGATCTTTTTAAAGTGTATGGTAAGTTTAATGGCAGATTAAAGGAATAAAGGCAGTACAACAAAGTTGCACATGCAGATCCTATACAGTACTTGTGAATGTTATATTTTATTTGATCCACAACCAAACTTGCCATATATTTCAACATACTGTACTGTATTTTCCTCATTCCTCTTTTTCCCACTCTAGAAATGGCTTTACTTCCAAATATTTGACATCTTCCTTAAGAATGGATCCCAAGTTTATTTGACATTAGGTGCCAGTTTTTATAGTTCTATTAAAGTAGAGTCAGTTTGTCTATTGTAAACTATTCATAATAACTGATAATGAGTAAGAAGACTGCTCTTAATTACAGATTCAGATAATTAGAAAAGCACTTCAAATGCCCATCTCAGAGATCCTTTTAGGATCTCTGAGATAGAATCTGACAATCTAAAAGATTAAGTCACAAAACAAGCCTGGCCCCCAGGTCGACTGGAGAATAGAACTCTCAGAATCCACTCCAGGTAATTACACCCCCCTCCTTTCAAATTAATTTTAGTGCATAATAGGCATTCCTTACCGGTATAAAATCAGGTAGTCCATCTGAGATGTTGAGTCTGGTTATTTCAGCTTTAAGTTTTTTCCGATGAGCAGGCTTTGTGATGCCAATGGCATTCAAGTCTTCTGGAGTCATGCGTGAAATTGTTGGCATGTCATATCCAGCAGATATAAACTTTTCATAGTATTCCTCAAAGCGAAGATCTGTTAACCAAGCACCTAACACTTCTGAATCCTGAAAGTAAAAAAAAAAAATTTAATACTGAATTTTAAGATGTGTAAAAATGTATTTTGCAGATGTTGTTTAATCTTCAGACAATTACTATTTGCAGCTGAATTAACTTTAATGTAAAAAGTTTATTTTTCCAAAAATTCTAATTTTTTTTCAAATTTGCAATACAGTATAATTATGTGCAGTAAAGTATAATATCACAGCTAATCAGAGCTAAGTTCTGATAAGTTAATATAAGCTATTTTTTTCAAAATTTAAACTACAATATTTATATTTATATTACATTACAATTGCCCATAATTACAATTAAAAGATAATTTAAATGTTGACAAATCTGTTTACTTAATTTTTAACTCAAATTGAAAAGTTCCATAAAATATCATGTACTGAACATTAATATTTAAATTACCATCAGTGGAATAAACTTTCAAAAACTAAAATACGGTACAGTAAAACAAAGCCACGTAGTCGTGAATATTTCCTGTAGTCACTATCAGTAACTCCTCTATACAAATTGTAACCATCAGAAACTAATCTACACATTGAAATTATCACTAACTCATCTACACAGATTGCAATCACCAGAAACTCATCTACAAAGATTGTAATCATCAGTAACTAATTACAGATTAACCAGCCCGTCCTCTCGAGCGTTCCCAACATCATTAATGTACTAAAGTGCTTGAACCTAACCAAACCAAGGATCTACGAGTAGAAAACGGGACATCGTCAATTTTGCGAGCCGCTGTGATTTTTAATCCATCAGTTTTTCGCCTTAAGAGGCAAAACGCGATGTACTTTTCGAGAGGACGGGTTGAATATAGGACAGCTACACTTTGCCATTATAACTGTTTAAGGTTGTCCATAACTCAGAACAATGCTGGCATCCGTAACTCGGGACAGACCAGTCACAATTCATCTTCATGTTAAACACTCAATAATTTACCTTAAGAGCAGTTCCATCTTCCTAGTGAAACAAAATATTACCGGTACCTTCTGTCAGCGAATACTTTCCACCGGCCAGACATATATACGTATAATGTATATCTCACTTAAGGTCTTCCAACCAAAAATGACTTTAAAATATTAAGCGAGATATTAATAGGAAACGATGGCATAACTGTCAAACACCTTGTGTAGTCTCAATAGGCCATAGTCTTGGTTCTTGGCACGTGGTTCAAAGTTCAAAATGTGATAAAATGAAGGATAACATGATGGAAGTTCTGTATATATTCCTGCAGAGCATGTGTAGCTCTCACAAGTCAAGCCTGGCCCAAGGTCGGACTTGGGGAATATAAGAACTCCCAGAATCCCATCCCAAGTACAAGCAAGGTAGACATAGCAAATAACAAAACATAATAATATATATTTTGTATTTAAGTCAAAAGGCGATATTCCCTTCAAACATTATTATTTTGCATAATGTATGCCAGGGGGGAGGCGAGCAGCAACGAGGTCATCAAACGGCGGACATGCCTCACCCGCTGCCATTGTTACGTGAAAGTGGTGAACATTGGTTTGTATACAACGACAGTGACATAATGACTATGTTGATAGAGATCCATAAATGTTTACGATGTTGGTGCATATACTGTACACACATTCAGACAATGACTCAACACTCGACGGTGACACATGCGTGCGTATGTTCCCCAACACGACATAGTCGCGTCTACACTATGAGTATATAAATGCATGAGAAGCCCCACACAGCCCTTGTGCCACCCATACCAAAACAGTTACGAACGAGCGCACATGGAAGCTAATGGATTAACTAATCCAATGAAGCAAGGAAGAACGTACCACCAATAGATATGACAAATCCATAAGTCACCAAACCAGGGATTCATAAACATGAGCCAAGGCACTGCATTAAACGATCGATAGATTGAAGAGGTTCTCAGCAGCTAACGCTCGGGCTAATAAGCATATTTAGGAAGAGTAGATCACAACCAAGACACAGCCTCACCTCGGGTGAAGGACGCACCAGCCACCATCTTCACTTTATATGGTCATTGTGAGGCTGGCTTGGGATATGAACGCGCATAAAACAAACACTACAAGACTGGAGACGATTGCTCTATATTTAGGTTTTGTTTTTGATTTAAGTTGATGTAAGTGTCACCTAATCACGACGACTTACTAAGAGTCCAAAAGACAGCGTAGATAAAATAAAAAAAAAATATGCAACTGAGCATAGACATAGAAGCCTGTTGATGTTGCTACCCCCCACCCACCCACGCTCTACCTCGAAGGTTCACTGGGCTGAGCAAGGGCTATAATAAGCCCGGTGCCGTACCAACAGGCCACTTAAGCAATGGTGCCCACTTGAGGGTTATAGACACACAACGCCTACATTCCTCCTTCACACCAGCGCCAGGAACGTGCCTCGCGCCCTTATCCTCACTTTAGGGTACTCAAGAAGGAATATAATAAGCGTCTACGTGTTGAAGTTTATCAACACACTGAGAATGTTCGTTAAACACAACTCGTCTCTCTCTTCATTATCTCAGTCAAAACAACTGAGCGGCCGACCATGCCTTCATCGGGGGTATTTAATTGTTTTGTTAACAAGCTTAGCTGTTGCAGCCAATATGCATACTTGTAGTCTGCTCTTCGCTAGTTGTAGCCTATCCTTCGCTGGTTGTAGCGTGTCCTTCGCTGGTGGTAGCCTATCCTTCGCTGGTAGCAGCCTATCCTTCGCTGGTAGTAGCCTATCCTTCGCTGGTGGTAGCCTATCCTTCGCTGGTAGCAGCCTATCATTCGCTGGTAGTAGCCTATCCTTCGCTGGTGGTAGCCTATCCTTCGCTGGTAGTAGCTTATCCTTCGCTGCTTGTAGCCTATCCTTCGCTGGTAGTAGCCTATCCTTCGCTGGTGGTAGCCTATCCTTCGCTGGTGGTAGCCTATCCTTCGCTGGTGGTAGCCTATCCTTCGCTGGTAGTAGCCTATCCTTCGCTGGTAGTAGCCTATCCTTCGCTGCTAGTAGCCTATCCTTCGCTGGTAACAGCCTATCCCTCGCTGGTAGTAGCCTATCCTTCGCTGGTGGTAGCCTATCCTTCGCTGCTAGTAGCCTATCCTTCGCTGCTAGTAGCCTATTCTTCGCTGGTAGTAGCCTATCCTTCGCTGGTAGTAGCCTATCCTTCGCTGGTAGCAGCCTATCCTTCGCTGGTAGTAGCCTATCCTTCGGTGGTGGTAGCCTATCCTTCGGTGGTGGTAGCCTACCCTTCGCTGGTAGTAGCCTATCCTTCGCTGGTTGTGTACCGTCCTTCACAAGTTGTATCCTATATAAAGCATTTGACCAGAGCAGGAGACAGCACCGTGGATCTCACGACGTCCCTGATGCTGGGTCAAGCGTCCTGGTAGAACACCTGTTTTCTCGGTAAGTAAATGTAAACACGCACATATAAGAACAAAGGTTTGTTTACCTTATACGTGTCGTCTAGCGTATATATTTCTAAGGCTGAACTCTTGATGACATCGCGATATGATGAACATTTGTACTCAATTCATAATCGGAATATTTATTATTTCTTTATTATTATTCAGAACCCCCCCCCCCCGAGTACATATGGGTTAAGAACTATATAGAAGAAATTACCGGGTAACGCGAATTTATTTAGTGAAAATATGCATGCGGTATCCCTTTAAGGAATATCTTGAACAGTGTGAGTTTATCATGTGCTGACTTGATTAGTATTTTCGTCCAGTTAAGAGAATTTATACGTCTAAAAGAACCCCTCTTAACTATACAGTATAGCTAGATAAAGGGACATAAATCGACTGGCATCACTCTGATTGACTGATTGATTGATAAAGATTAAGCCACCCAAAAGGTGGCACGGGCATGAATAGCCCGTAAGTGGTGGCCCTTTTGAGCCATTACCAGTATCAAGAGCTGATACTGGAGATCTATGGAGGCGCAATTGCACCCTGCGTGACGGGAGATGCCTCCCGGACCAAATGGTGACCAAATGGTCCTGGCATCACTCCGTTTGAAGTGTCCTTTATAAAACGTCAAGGCCAGTCAAGGGACGTCTGTCCCTCCAGTCAGTTGATGAAATCTGACAGTCTGTGCCGCAACAAGGGCCTATCCCTTGCCGTTAGCCGGTCCACGCTTACTAACTCAATCTAACCCCGTCCTAAAGCTCAATGTACCCAACAACAACGGCCGAGGTTTAATAGCCTTAAGTAGGCAGCAAGGTCTTAAGCCCATGCCTGTCTCCAAGTCGTGGTAGAACGTCTTTCAAAACGCTTATTGTTTTCGTGGTATTCCGTTACCTAACTCGGATGAAATTCTAGGAGCAGGCGCGAGGGCCAGCGTGCGGGATTCTGCATGCCCTCAACCTCTTGCAAGAACCTGACACAATATACCCTGTGCGGTTTTATCCCCAGTGTCCCGGTCGCCCTCAACACTGGCTAGGATTGGTGGAATGGCCCTGCTCCGACCACCACCACACATCCACGGCCTTAATTTCTACCCTCCAGGGTAGAAATTAAGCAACACCCCACCAACCATACACCCAGGGGCCTACCTTAGCAACCATACACCCAGGGGCCTACCTTAGCAACCATACACCCAGGGCCTACCCCACCAACCATACACCCAGGGGCCTACCTTAGCAACCATACACCCAGGGGCCTACCCCACCAACCATACACCCAGGGGCCTACCTTAGCAACCATACACCCAGGGGCCTACCCCACCAACCATACACCCAGGGGCCTACCTTAGCAACCATACACCCAGGGGCCTACCCCACCAACCATACACCCAGGGGCCTACCTTAGCAACCATACACCCAGGGGCCTACCCCACCAACCATACACCCAGGGGCCTACCTTAGCAACCATACACCCAGGGGCCTACCCCACCAACCATACCCAGGGGCCTACCTTAGCAACCATACACCCAGGGCCTACCCCACCACCATACACCCAGGGGCCTACCTTAGCAACCATACACCCAGGGGCCTACCCCACCAACCATACACCCAGGGGCCTACCTTAGCAACCATACACCCAGGGCCTACCCCACCAACCATACACCCAGGGTTCGCAGCTTCACTTACAAGTGTAGGAGCAGATGCGACAAGGATGGCAAATGCAGACAGATTTCAAAATAACACACACACCTCACTCGCTACCTGTAGTCACTGATAACCACTATTCCACCACCATCCTATTACTCAAGATCTACTATAGGTGGGTAGGTAGTCAACCATCATATACCCAGGGCCTTCCCACTACCATACACACCGGGGGTACCCACACAACCACATTATTTCACTATTCCTACACAGACCGAACCTTACATTATGAGAGTGAAAAAACAGAAAACGGCATACTGTTCGTAATTCCATTTATAATTACTCTTCACATTCTTTAACTACATGCAATAAACGCTGGGAAATACAAATTCGGACGTGGCATTTCCACTTACTTCAAGATCGTCATCTCAACGTGTAATAGATATAATAGTCTAGTGCTGAACACGGGATTCAAAAAAAAATGAACACGGACCCCGATTGCTGGTGTTAAACTGGCAGACTCAGTTGTTGGCCTTATAATTAGGTCCACTCGTGTCCCTTCCCCTAGCCCCCCCCCCTCTCTCTCTCCCACTCCCCCTCACTCTCACAAATCATGTGGCAGAGTGCCTCGATAACCCACTACACAAAATGTGGTGTGTGTAACCTTTACACTAAACCTGTCCAGGGAAGACAGAAGAAAATGTATATATGGTGGTTAGCACTGTAAATAAATGGCCACGTATGTGATAGGGAAAAACAATAGCTGTACAAGACTTTACTCCGTACATGTAAGGTAAATAAATCCCTTTAGAAAACGAAAGATCATATGATACATATAATTGGCGGGAGAAAGTCCCGCTGCGCCAGATGACCCCGATAAATAAACATATTGCCGGCAAAATAATACTTTATTGTATGTTGCTATATCCCCACTTAAAAATACAAAGTAAAAATAAAGTGCAGCAAACGTTACCCGCTTCATCATCAGCTGGCATTGTAACAACAATATTTCCTGCGCCAGCTGACAGATATTAAGAATATATTCCTGATGTGCCAGCTGATAGATGTAAACATAAATATTCCCGGTGTCCAGCTGACAAATGTAACAAACCATCCCATTTGGAAGGCGAAGGAACGATAAAAGCATAAAATCCAAAAGGGAAGAGAAACTTCCCCTTAGATTATACAGAATTATAATGGTTAGAATATAAATATATAGAAAATGGTTAGAAACTTGGGGTGGAGCACTTACTCTGACTCCGTTGTTCAGCAGCTCTGGAACGTTGACGTGGGTTGCTGGTCGTGTTCCATGGAGCCCAAACTGGAGCTGGAAGAGTGGTAGCTGTGGCGGAGGATAGAGCCGCTGTCGTAGCTCTGCCCGCTCAGCCTGCACAACACAACACAACGCCATCACTCACTGACGTTCATCACAACACTCTCTCCCCCCCTCCCCTCCCCTCCCCCCGAACACACACACCGCGGCCGTCATACCACACCCAGCATGCTGACCACACGAGCTCCATACTACACCTCACCACATCGCTCAAGTCACGTCTCGCCACCGCACATCATGCTATACTACACCGCATCATGCCATACATCATCATATACCATACCACACCACCTGGAAACAGAAGACCTACCAGAAAGTTGGAAGACAGCCTATGTAGTCCCAATATACAAAAAGGGGTGATAGGCAGGAGGCACTAAGCGACAGGCTGGTGTCCCTAGCTTGCATACTATACAAGGTGATGGAAAATATCATGAGAAAAAAATGCTAGCAGCACATCTGGAGAGAACTAACTCTTAACACACCACCAGCATGGGTTCGGGGATGGTATTTCTGTTAAACCTCACAGGTTTAACAGAATTCTATGACTAGGCGACAAAAATTAAGCAAGAGAGCGGTGGATTTTCTCGGATGTTGAAAAACTTTTCGAACGTTGCCCCGTAAGAAACTGTTGCATAAGTTGGAGAAATCAAAAAGGAGTAATAGGAAAGGTGCTCCAGTGGATAAGGAAGTACCCAAGCAACAGAAAACGACCAAAAGCACGCGCAGTTACAGCCCCGCTACTCACAACTCTTGTGCCAGGTAAGTCCACTACGGGCTCACCATAGCCCGGCCTCCTTGCCCTGCTTCTGTGCCAGGTAAGTTACGGGCTCACCATAGCCCGTGCTACTTGGAACTTGTTCCGAGTAGCTGAATCTATAACAACAGGGAAATACCGATCCAAAACAACATAACAGTGATTGCTATCTCACTGCCCGCAACGCTGTGCGTACTAGTGGCTTTACAAGAATGTAAACATATCATGCTATGTACTCTCACAAACCCGATGTACATTTTTGTATATAAATAAATAATGTGTGTTATTAAGGAAATATAGTTTTTATCTACAAAGTATGACAAATCTGGCGACTGGAACTTTGAGGCCAGCCGCCCTGGAACAGCAAACCCTAAAGGTTGTACTTCACCCACATCGAACTTCATATACAATACCATAACATGCATCACATTATATCAAGTCACTCTTCATCACACCACATCATAACTGCACGCACGCACGCACGCACGCACACACACACACACACACACAGAGTTCAACAAGAATATTCAATAACCCCACATAACTTACACCCATATCTCCATGTCCTTGCAAGCTCCCAATTAAATCCTAGTTCATGTAAACAATACATTAACGCTGATGTCTCTAATATATTGCAACTGTCAGTAATTTGCTCAAGATTATTATTTATGCTAATACACAAAATCGATTTGAATATAGCGCCTCGCCACGCCCCCAGACGGCCGGACTAAGACTGTGGCGAGTTATATATATTTAAACTTTTGTTTGCAGCTGTCTTTGATAGACAAGAATAAATGGAAACAAATAAAATACAAAGATAATGAGATAAAATATAAGAGAAAGGTCAAGACGAATGGTTAAAAAAGACAAACAAACGCATGTTTACAGTGACAGATAACCGTTGAGGATAACTTTGGCAGATTACAGAATAATGAGAAAGGAGGAGGAGCAGCAGTAACCGGAGAGAAGCATGCCAAGGGAAGAAGAGCTTCACAAAAGGAGAATAAAGAGGGAGAGAGAGAGAGAGGAGAAGGAAAGAGACTGACCTGTGCTGGTGAGAGTGGGTGGTGGTGGAGGCCCGGCCGGAGTCGAGCGAGGTGGTGGAGTTACGACACCCGCCAGACGACGCCGTCGAGCCTGTTGTCGACGACCCGCTGCCTGACCCGGGGCTCGACCGACCCGGAGACTGTGTGCAAGACATTTGTATTTTACCTGTGGACGATTTCCAGAGTCCCCCCATCCCCACTAGTGCCATAACAACCGCAGTGTTTGCCACTGAACAGAATACAATGATGAAGGGCCATTCAAAAGTAGTAAAGCAATAGCATTTACGTAGAAACATGATCTGTGTTGGGAAAAAGTTACCACAAAATACAGAAAGGTGGGGTATGGTGCCCCAAGCAACACCATTGATAACAGGCGAACCAGTTCGCATAAACAGGTGAAAACGAGGCATAAATATGGAACGAGAAGCAGATTCACAGTGAAGCAGCTCACCTGAACATCGATACCCTGGTCCTCGAGGGAGGTCTGGTGCTGGTAGGTGAGGTAGTAGGTGGTGTCCTGCGGCAGGTGGTGGGGCGAGCCAGGGGACGTCTTCGGACACATCAGGTGCGCGAACTGGGGCACCTGTTGCTGTGGGGGGGGGGGAAGGAGAGAGAGGGACACAGGTTAAGATGGACACTACAATGACTTCCACTCATCATATCTCTCCAGGAACTACTGTGTGAACGCACTTCTCTCGGGGAAATGATCACATATACCACCACCATCATTATACACTCGTAACCATAGCCACTATAAAGCTCATCCTGGTATCCGCCACTATGAAAGTCATCAACCACAATTACCACAACCTTTAGGACCACACTCATCACAGAGATCATGACATAGTGGCGTTACAGCTATCACTATTGTCACAACAGACCCTGCTCTCGCAACTATAACCACAATCCTTGCCCTCACAACCACCACAATCCTTGCCCTCACAACCACTAGCACTGCAAATGCTGCAGTCATAACTGCTGTAATCTCAACGACTATAACCTAACCACCATCTCTGTTTCTACCACCACAATTGCTATCATTATGGTGATAGTGTTACCACGATCCAAGCCACTGTCCCAGCAACCATTACTACAACACAGCCTTCATCACTATCGGGTATTCACCATATGTCAAAACCACTCTACCGGTTTCTACTGTCTGTCTACTATCTACTATCTACTGTCAGGGCGCCTGACAGCTGGGTGGACAGCGCTTCGGATTCGTAGTCCTAAGGTTCCGGGTTCGATCCCCGGTGGAGGCGGAGACAAATGGGCAAAATGTTTCACTCACCCTGATGCCCCTGTTACCTAGCAGTAAAATAGGCACCTGGGAGTTAGACAGCTGCTACGGGCTGCTTCCTGGGAGGTGTATAACAAAAAGGAGGCCCTGGTCGAGGACCGGGCCGCGAGGACGCTAAGCCCCGAAATCATCTCAAGATAACCTCAAGATAACCCCAAAGTCTCTAAGATCGAAACCACATCACTGCCATCAACCACTATAATACCACGATCGCTACCATCATAAACACTACCATCACAATCACAACCATTACCACAACGACCACAATTAGGACAACCACCGCCTCACAACCACAATCAAAACAGCCACAACATTGTCAAAACACTGGCAAAAACAAAATCCAAACTATGACAACATTCGTCTATTATACAAACTATTCAAATGTTGTGAATTGTGACCATTCATTCTCTTAATTATATATACAAAGTTTTATTATATTAAGTGCAACAAAATCCAGAAAGAGATGATACACATGAGTGTGAGTGTGAGTGTGTGTGTGTGTGTGTGTGTGTGTGTGTGTGTGTGTGTGTGTGTGTGCGTGCGTGCGTGCGTGCGTGCGTGTGTGTGTGTGTGTGTGTGTGCGCGTGCGTGCGTGTGTGGTGTGTGTGTGTGTGTGTGTGTGTGTGTGTGTGTGCGTGTGTGCGTGTGTGTGTGTGTGGTGTGTGTGTGTGGTGTGTGTGTGTGTGTGTGTGGTGTGTGTGTGTGTATTCACTTAGTTGTATTCACTTAGTTGTATTTTACGGGGTTGAGCTTTGCTCTTTCGGCCGCCTCTCAACTGTCAATCAACTGTTTACTAACTACACTAACTACTTTTTTTTTCACACCACACACACACACACCAGGAAGCAGCCCGTGACAGCTGACTAACTCCCAGGTACCTATTTACTGCTAGGTAACAGGGGCATTCAGGGTGAAAGAAACTTTGCCCATTTGTTTCTGCCGGGTGCGGGAATCGAACCCGCGCCACAGAATTACAAGTCCTGCGCGCTATCCACCAGGCTACCTGGCCCCTTGTGTGTGTGTGTGTGTGTGCGTGGTGTGCGTGTGTGTGTATATATATATGTGTGTGTGTATATATATATTGTGTGTGTGTATATATAATATATATATATATATATATATATATATATATATATATATATATATATATATATGTGTATATGTATGTGTATATATATGTGTGTGTATATATATGTGGTGTATATATGTGTGTATATGTGTGTGTGTATATATGTGTGTATATATATGTGTGTGTATATTATTATATATATATATATATATATATATATATATATATCACACATATATATGAACAAGCCAGAATGGTCCCCAGGCCTATATGCAACCGAAAACTCACACCCCAGAAGTGACTCGAACCCATACTGCCAGGAGCAACGCAACTGGTATGTACAGGGACGCCTTAATCCACTCAGCCTCTAAACTGAGCAGAATGCCGGAGTGGAGGTCTGGGACCTCCCTCCCGTCCCCTTCCCGGGGAGGTGGGGGGTTGCGAAGAATGATGCCGGCATTTGTGGTGACGTCATACTTGTTTCCTTGGTTTTGATTGGGGAGTTCTGTTGCTAGTTCGGCTTTCAATTTGCAAATTATTTGATCAGCAGTAATTTGTATTGGAATTCTTACCTTTCTGGGTGCCTGACCTGGTAGATGGCAGACAAAGACTGCTTCCAATTACTCGGGTTGTCTTAGGCCATTGCTCCTCGTGCCTCTCTTGAGGGGTCCAGGTTCTGGTTCTGGTCCCGGTAGGCCTAGAACCCCTTCAATTGACTGTTGCCACGGTCTAATATATACACATCAGCCCGGTATAGTACTGGGGAGCCTTCGGGTCACACCCAGAAAATGGCATTTCATTACATTCAACGCGTTTTTTATAGACTAAATGAAGTCAGTACTTAATACAGTTAAATAATTTTAGACCACAGATTAAATCATAAATATGTTTAAATGCACACAGTTTTCTTGTGAAAAGTTGTCACCCAGAGTGGCAGGGTATGATCTGTAGCCAGTACAACTGTTTCAGACCAGACACCAAGCTGCCTCCAGGGCTGCGCTATGAAAATGCATCTCAGATTTATAGAGATTACTTACAAGAGTCTCAGATACCTCCAAGTGTACGAATGGTGGTGGAGTGGAAGATCCAATCAAGATAACGCCTCCTTTCCCTTCTATCTTCTCGGAGGTGCTGACTGAAGATGGTTTTGTTAATACTTCTGGCGTTGTTGCACCATCTCGTAAGTTCTTGCTTCATTTATCTTTAACTTTTAGCACTTTTGCAGAGAAATGTTGGACATATTTATTCCAGATGTTTGCCACTGTTTTGTTATAAAGAAAATCAAAGTACTTTTCTCCTTTCTCAGTCTTGGTTTTCAAAGCATTTGAATTTTTGCTGATTAATAATTACTTTGCAATGTTTTCTTTTTGGAAATAACAAAACTTGAAAATTATTGATTTATTATACATGTTTGTTATTATACTGTCTCCACTTGATTATCCGGACTATATGGGAAGGATCCCGAGCCGAATAATCATGTTTTCAGATTAGAGTACTTTTTCACTTCTTGAGTCCAAAAGTGACCATTTCCAACTATTTTTATACTACAAACAACATAATTTGAATTGCCTTGCCACTATAATTATTAAATATTCAACTAGAAACTTCAACTTACTTTGTTTTTGTTTGTCTTCTTGATTGATGCCACACATCTTGAAGTTAACATTTCTGACAATTTACATAACCTATACTAACACAACACTAAAATTAACACTTAAAATTACTGTACAGTTCATTAACCCTTAAACCGCACAAATCATATACAGTATATATGCTATCAGTGGCAAAACCAAAACCTTGCATGTCATATTTACCTAAGTGTAATTACCTAAGTGTAGTTACAGGATGAGAGCTACGCTCGTGGTGTCCCGTCTTCCCAGCACTCTTTGTCCAACCCATCTTCCGAATTGACAGTACGATATAATACTAAGTGTAATAAGTACACTTCTTACTGTCATAAACAGTGCATAATTGCACTTATGGGGCTGTTACATTTACCCAACTCCCTCCCCCGATTTAATTCTCCTCTTTTCTGTTAAGACATTCAGAATTTTAGGATGAAGTTTTAAATTTCAATTTGCAATACACAAGTTTTAAATATCATGAATTTATTTTTCAGGTTTAATAAAGAATAAAGATTTTATACAAAATTATAAAATATCCTGAGTTACTTTACAATTTATTGATATATTTAGTTTTGTTTATTAGTTTTATAAAATTAATATCAATATAGCTATAGGTTAAGTACTAATTGTAATTAAGAAGCAATAAAATTATTATCTTCAAAAACTAAGACGGTTGGTGAGGTTGTGATTTTCTATTCAGTTTTTCAGGTAAACTCAAATATTCACAATATATTGACAGTACGATTTAATACAAAGTGAAATAAGTACAATTCCTAACTGCTATGACTAGTACATAATTGCACTTATTTGTCTTCTTACATTTACCACCCCATTTTTGGAGGACGGGCTGCTTTGTCATATAACGCTTTGAAACTACTGACGGTCTTGCCTCCACCACCTTCTCCCCTAACTTGTTCCAGCCGTCTACCACTCTGTTTGCGAAAGTGAATTTTCTTATATTTCTTCGGTATCTGTGTTTAGCTAGTTATATCTATGACCTCTTGTTCTTAAAGTTCCAGATCTCAGGAAATCTTCCCTGTCGATTTTATCGATTCCTGTTACTATTTTGTATGTAGTGATCATATCACCTCTTTTTCTTCTGTCTTCTAGTTTGGCATATTTAATGCCTCTAACCTCTCCTCGTACTCTTGTCTTTCAGTTCTGGGGAGCCACTTAGTAGCATGTCTTTGCACCTTTTCCAGTTTGTTGATGTGCTTCTTGAGATATGGGCACCACACAACCGCTGCATATTCTAGTTTTGGCCTAACAAAAGTCGTGAACAATTTCTTTAGTATATTGCCATCCCTGTATTTAAAAGCAATTCTGAAGTTAGAAAGCGTGGCATAGGCTCCTCGCACAATATTCTTTATGTGGTCCTCAGGTGACAGTTTTCTATCTAGAACCACCCTTAGATCTCTGGCTGGTGTGTGGCCACCTTTTATTGACTACACTCACCATACCAGCTTAGTGGTTCGCTATGGTGAACACAAATGTAGATACTTATATATAACGTGTGTATAGAGTGTAATAACAGCAATAAGAATAGGTTGGGAGCTGCCATTTTGGTGAGGGAGGTGCGTCGTCTGCACGACTTATCATGTTGTTTACTGGTGACCACTATGGTCTTTGGGCTCCATATCAGCTTATTTGTACAGGTATGGTGAATAAAACAGGTAGATACTTATATATAATGTGTGTATATAGCATAATAACACCACAAACAATATTGTTGGAAGAGAAATATTAGTGCGTCTGGCCTTGAGGGCGGCCGCCACCAGCTGTGGAGTAGCTACGTCTTTGTACCTTTACTCACCATACAAGCTTAGATGTACAATTGTGGTGAACAAAACATGTAAATACTTATATATAAAGTCTGTGTATAGTGAATAAATGCAAAAACAGTATTGTGGGAGGAGAATGAGGACGAGTGATGTGTTGTTGAGGGAGGGAGTGGCAACGAGTGGCTGGCTGGTGTGTGGCGGTCACTCCTCGTTCCATTTTGACTCACAAGACCAACTTAGTGGTTTGTTATGGTGAACCAAACATGCAAATACATATATATAACCTGTGTATATAGTGTAACAACAGCAAAACTATTTGTTTATTGTTTTATGAACATAATAATTTTATCACTAATATGCACACCATAATTTGAGTACAGCGATAGTTCACACATTTTATTATATAAATATATCACAGTTCATTGTATTGAATAATATTACTGCAAAAAAAAGTAGAAAAAATCAATAAGAGACATTTAAATAATTAGGTAATAATATATTTGTGGCAACTGCCGCCTGACAGCTCGAGTGGAGTAGATCTCATCCGGCGAAGGCTCTGTCAACGCCTCTTTTCTGTGGGGAGCCCCTATGGCTCCTGGAGCTTATCGGGCTAATGTATGTTATATTAGAGCAGGACATTAACTAAGGAGTTCAGACCTTCCAGGGACCATTGCCAGAACCTGGCACCATTCAGAGAGGATTCAGGGAGCAATGGCCCTGGAAAACCCCCTTGTGGTTGGGGTTTTCCTTATTTGCCATCGACCGGGGTTAGCACCTAGAAAGATAGGCATAACAAAACAAACCCCACATGGTAAAAAACTAAAACAAAAAACTGAACAGAGAGGGTAGAACCTACAATCCCAAGGAAACAAGTAAACAAGCAACATCACACTTTACTGCCGCGCGATCATCCGCGCAGCCCTCCCCGCACCGAGAGGGGGAGGGGGGAGCCTCGGACCTCACCGCGCTGGCTGCCTAGTATCAGATCGTAAGCTAATGTCAACCGGGATAGACGCTTCTCTGTCCTCAGTTTCCTAGGCGGTGTTTGCCTTGTGTTGCATTCACTGCCGTGTGTTGTGTTGTGTGGTGGCCAGGAGTACCTCATCAGTGCCGGGGCTGCATGCGCTTAGGAGCTTCCTTCCCTAAGCGCCTGTA
>WNGS01004946.1:18929685-18950926 GCA_020271785.1 Procambarus virginalis
CTGCTGTCAGGCGCTCTCTTACCCAGTCAAGAACCTTCCCAGTTATTAAGATCTGCATCTCCATATACAGATGATGAGTCACAATAACGAAGAATGTTGACCAGACCACACACTAGAAAATGAAGTCGACGACGTTTCGGTCCGTCCGGGACCATTATCAAGTCGATAGTCTTGATTATGGTCCAGGGCGGACCGAAACGTCGTCGTCTTTTCATCTTCAAGTGTGTGTTTGATCAACATCTGCATCTCCATTTTGCGTTCAGTTTTTTTTTATTGGGGACCGTGCCAAAGGTTTTTTTTTTGCAGATTCAGTCCACATTAGCTCCCTATTTCCTGCTTCGTCAGGTATGGGCTTATTCTTTTGAAACCTGTGCTACCTCTCAGTAATGAAGTTTGTACATACTAGCTGTTCCATGACTCGCTTTATAATTATTTTGTCCAGTACTTTGTAGGAGATGTGGCTCACCGACACTGGTCTATAAGTAAAACCAAATTTTTTTGTCTTGACTGTTGGCACCCCGTTTCCAGTTAACTTGACGTTCGGAGGCTCTCTGTTTATCCGTGTCGCATTTCTTATATATCTGTAAGTTAGCCGGGTTGTACTTTAGCCTTTGAAGCTATATCAATCTCGAACTGCTTCTCTGCTTCTCTTCCGACTCTAGTATATTCACTTGAGGTCCCACTTAGTGTCTCCACGTTCGCCCCAGTTCTCTCCTGCCACTACTTTCCTATGCATTTTCTCTTCTATAATTTGCTTCCTTATTGCTATCCATAATTCATTATCACATTATAATTTATTATATATGTATCACCTTACAGGTCATGTTCGAAGGCTTTTTGGTTTGTAAACCCCAGTAGTTCATAGTTCGGATCTAGTTTACTATTTATGAACAAATTTAATGAGTAAATAGTGATAAACAGAGGGCTTATATTGAATTAGTTGTGCACATAAATAGCTTATAATATTATACCAGAAGTAATTTACATCTTGTATATTTCATACAGTATAGTAAAAACTTTATTAAGTAAAGAGTAATTCATCTTCATCATTATCTCATATATACATATAATATTCATGCATTGTGAGTGTGATACTAAGCAACACCAGTGTGGGCAGATATTCCAGTGATTACTTATTTTATTAAGTAGTAAAATGAAAAAATAGGTGGGCACCTCCTTGCTGTGTGAATAACACACTCAAGATTTTCCTTCTGAGGTAGCTACCTTGACATGGTGAGGGGGTTGAGTTGATCGACGGTTGCACGCAGGTCGTATTGGCGAGTGCCTCGAGTGAGCACCTGCCAGGATCTTCCGAACTAAACTGACTGCTGGGGGGAGAAGTGAGATTCAAGTGTTACCAACACAGTGACTGTAGATGTCCGTACATGTTGCTGGCTCCACCCCACCATAGAGGGGAGTTGCCTTTGACGGCTGGTCGGTGTTGGATGGTTGCGTGTCCAGTGTGGGACGTGTAAGGGGTGGTGGTAAGTCGGGGATGTTTGCACTAGCCTGGGCAAACTTTCACACAGACGAGGACTTGGGCCATTTACAAATGGGAAGCACCTCTTGGTCTCCGGGGTATCCCGCCTTGTGTTGGCTCTCGGTCGTCCCTTCCGTTGTCAACGTAAAGGGGGAAGTCTGACAGGTCTGGGACCAAATTAATGTAACATCTTCCATCGGGATAGGTCTCTTACCCTTGCTCACGGAGGGTAAGAGACCTTCCTGGGACCTTGCAATTCGCATTGACGTCAGATTAGGAGCACACTTGCCACACACACACAAATGTCTCATACCAAAACAAATCTTAAATAAAATAAACATTCTAGAAAGATAAACTTCGAGCGAAATACATAGAAAGAAAATCTATTATTATTTTATAAAATAAAAGCACATATTGTTTGTACCTATATGAGCATCAAGAAGAGAAAAAGACAAAATAACAACGAATAAAACCAATAAAGAGGAATATGATACTATAGGAAGGAACAAATATTGAAATATGAGGTTTACAATGAATAATGAACTACAGGTTCATTGTGCAAGTAAGACAAACTAGTAGAGTGGCCACGGAATTCAACCAAAACATTAGACATGTAAAGCCAAAGTCAATATCATAAATAAGGCCATACAAGCAGGGGAATCTTACAGAGATTCTACACGCACAAGCAGAGATGTTACATGCACAAGCAGAGATCTTACATGCACAGGCAGATATCTTACAGGCACAAGCAGAGATGTTACACGCACAGGCAGATATCTTACAGGCACAAGCAGAGATGTTACATGCACAGGCAGATATCTTACAGGCACAAGTAGAGATGTTACATGCACAAGCAGAGATCTTACATGCACAGGCAGAGAGAGAATAGAGAGAATCTTAGAATCTTAGAATCTTAGAGAGAATCTAGATCTTAGAGAGAGAATAACATCAAGGTAGCATACAAGTCAATACCCGCAACGAAGACCAAAGATTTGGAGACATTCAATTTCTGTCAGGACATTGGGGGAGGGTGGGGGAGATGCACGCGTGGAGCAGGTTGCCGGCACACACTGCAGAGATTAATGTACACTTTGCTCTTATAATAGACTTGATAGCTACATGGAGGGAGGGGGGCATGAATCAAGACGGCCACTGCCCAAAATAGGTCAATAGACCCACTTAGGTGACTCCTAATTCATATGTTCTCATCTTGCAGAGAATCTGTGTGAACAGCAGCACTGTCCCCCAGTGTTGCTGAGCAACAATTTGAAAAACACTATGTTAATAATAATAATAATAATAATATATACTATACGTGCTTAATATTTTAAAGAAAAGCTGCGCAAATAGCCATTTTGCTCTGTGAATCTCATCCAAATGTGTATCTATATTGGATAACATATCGTCGATATATTAAGTATATTTTTTTCTTGACATCCTCATTTTTATCCGTCTATGTCCGTCTATCGTGACGTTACCTCCTGGGGAGAAGGGAAGATGGGAGAGGAGAGAGCGCCAAGCCATTACGACTGTATAGCACTTGGAAGGGGTCAGGATTAGGATTTGGAATGGGCCGGGGGAAGGAATGGTGTCCAACCACTTGCACAGTCGGGGATTGGACGCCGACCTGCATGAAGCGAGACCGTCGCTCTACCGTCCAGCCCAAGTGGTTGAGCCTCCTAGGGGGGGGGGGGGAATCCTTAGTCTTTACAACAATAAGCAACGCTAACTAGCTCGCTGTATCACGTGTTACTCGTTGTCTCACCTGTTGTTAGCGTTCTTGAACTTTGACCTCCCACCAGAGTTGCCCTCCAGCTTCCAGATGAGGTGGTCGAAGGTGGCGCCGTAGAACTTGTGGAGGTGGTAGTAGTGGAACATGGACTCGAACACCGCTGACGGCTCCCTGACGATGGTCACCCACACGGAGTCCTCGTATGTCAGCTGAGGAAGCAAGGTTATCAAGTCATGGTCAGACGATGAGTCACAATAACGTGGCTGAAGTATGTTGACCACACCACACACACACACACTAGAAGGTGAAGGGACGACGACGTTTCGGTCTGTCCTGGACCATTCTCAAGTCGATTGTGAGACGTTCGACTTGAGAATGGTCCAGGACGGACCGAAACGTCGTCGTCCCTTCACCTTCTAGTGTGTATGGTCTGGTCAACAAGTCATGGTCACATCCACACACGTAGCCTGTATGCGTCAGCTGGAAGAGGAAGGTCAGGGGGGTTGTTTCAGACTAATATTCCATGTTTAGGAGATGGATAAATGAAGATGGAAGAAAATTAAGCTTTTCTGAACCCTTACCACACCCCAAAAGGCAGAAAAAGGGCATAAATGAAAGACAATACTGCTGCTATAATCTTCATAAATAGATGAGGTTGTGAGCACCTATTGTCTTTATAAATGAGAGACAATACTGCCGCTATAGAAGCAAGATAATTGTCTTACGCAGCTGCGGACGCACCTGCTGTATGGCTCTGACATGGAGTCTGGTGTGGTGGACGAGGAAGTGATACCTGCCCGAGGGTGGGGCGAAGGGCGAGTCCCTGAGTTCCTTCACTCTGAGGCTGTGACCCTCGGCCACCGCGTCCAGGTACACACTAGAGTAGGGCAGCGCCACTGACAGGTTGTGAGCGTCCGCGTAGCGCATCAGTACGTTCTGTATGGTGGAGGAGCCGCACTTGTGGGTTAAGGAACACCAGATGGCGTTGAGGGCGGCAGGTGGGGACCGCCCTCTGCGCTGACCACGCCCGAGGCTCCTCGCTGGGGACGGAGAAGTTCAAGAATGTTTATTGAGACAAGAAAGAAATACATCTCAAAGGGATAGAGTAGCTTAGGCTACTTCTACCCACCCTCCCCCCCCTCCCCCTTCCCCCCGGGACGGAGAAGCTCCACATTAAGGGTTAGAAGGTTATAATGAATAATATTGACTACGATCTCTGTTGCGGTAATTACGACGTTTTTACATAGAATTGTTATTATTGTGACGAAGTTCGCTGTGCCGAGGTGTTGAGCTGAACAAAAGAATCCCGATGGGTCAAAGTCATGTCTATTTTGGCAAAATTATGTTAAATGGGTATACCAAATTGACACCTTTTCCTCTGTGCATTGCCATCTTTGAATTGTGCCTGTCACTGATATTTCTGAATTGTGCATGGAATTGAATTTTCAGATTTGTTTCACTCTGAATTAATCTTTACAATGATGCTTTTGACCAAATCTTTAAATCTGGCTTTGATACTTACACGCCTTTGATGTTCCTGCGAGGAAGACAAAGGAAATACATTAATTCAGATTTCTGGCTATTGCTAAGATATTGTTTCATTAACGCTAAAAAACTTGTTTCCCCAGGAAGCTACAGTACATGAACACAGTAATTAGAAACATTGGTAGTGAATAGGACATAAATCTGATCTTGCAGCATACTGAGCATAAGATATACCTGTGACTAAAGCATTCTTTACCGTGGAGCAATACCTGAATTTGGAATATACCCAGACACACAGAATGCACTCGGACACTGGAAGTATCCAGACACACAACACATGTCACAAGTCATACGAAACACGGAACGTGACAAAATAAGGAATGTATCAAACTATGGAACGTTCCTCGCTAGGGAATACAACATTCCCTGACGGAAAGTATTCACAGACATTTTTTGGACCTAAACATATTACCTTAACAAAGAACATGTACGGGGTACGAAACGCACCTGAACGTGGAACGTTCCTGGACCTGGAAATGTACATGGTCACTGAACGTTCCCCAGACAAGGAACACTGCTGAATTAGGGGGACGCACCTGAGCATCAGGTTCTGCTGGTTAGTGAGGTTGAGCTGGAGGACGAGAGCCATGCTGCTGACGACACACAGCAGCACCAGCAGCTTCACCAGCATCGTCGGACCTGTGCTCTCCTGTCGCGAGACGACGACGACGACGACGACGACGACGATGACGACGACGACGAGGAGGACGACGAGGAGGGAGAAGATAAGGGAAGATTGGTAAAAAGGAGTGAAGAAAATAAGAAAAAAAAACTGGCAGAGAAAAGAATGATCATAAATAGGATAGGAAAGAGGGGGAAGGGAGAGCAGGAAGAGAGGGAGAAGGAAAAAGAGGCAGAAATAAATAAGAGGAAATAAGAACAAGCGTAACACTACTCCTGTACAAGTTCTTGGGTTAGGTTGTTCTTTCCCATTCTTACATTGTTTAAGGATTTACAGTAATGTAATTAGACTATATAAATTCTTCTCTGGAATATAAATGTGAAAGTTTTCAAGCCTTACCTTGCACTATCTACTAAGAGATCCACATGTAATAATTCTGTAAGAATACCATAATTATGGTAAATCACTTTAATTTGCATTAATTGCCTAGAATTATACGCTGTGCCATAAACTTCAGCAATTAATGATACTTGTGTTTACCTAATATACTCAACTTATTTACAAATTATTTTGCCGAAAGTTTGAAGAATCAGTATATACTAGCACATATGTAGTACATACTGTATGTATGCACGTATGTATGCAAGTACACGTATGCATGCACGTATATCAAAGGAATGAGTACTTTTGGATTATCTCTGTAGAGTTCTTAAACATGTGCAGTTAATTCCAGGTTGAAATATTGTGTTACATGCATGAGGTCATTTTTCAACTCGTGAGGGAATATATTGAAGGTTCTCACCTTCTTTTTGATGGCCTTCTGATCTTTCTTTTTGCTCATGTTGACCACCAAGAGCCGGGGACCTGGCACCACACATTCCTGGTGGGGTGGTGGATGTAGGGGCCGAGGTGTGGCCACTGCTCCTTCCACCTGGGTTCACCGTGGTGGTGAGTGGTGGTGTGGCCACGGCTCCTTCCAGCAGGGTTCACCGGGCTGGAAGGATGAAGGATGAAGGTCTGAGATGCGAGCAGGGCATCCTTCCGACACGGGTCATTGCATTTAGCGTTGTAGCAGCCACTTCTGCCTTGTCTGCAAAATACATTCATGAATTTTAGATTTTTATTTATTGCAAGCATGATCGTGGGGTATGTGCATTCACATTCGTATATAGTTGATATCGCTCAGTATTCTTTAGTACCGTCTTTAAACCAGAATAAAATAAACGGTCTTCTATGGTAATGTTTATATCTTGCTCGATGAGCAGTACGAGTCATGAGCCTCGCTGTACTTACCTTTATATAATATTCGCAAGTAGAACATCAATTTTGTGGGATCAAATCGTTATTGATGCAGATTCTGCAAACAAAATCAATACCTTCATCGCTCCACTCCACAAAAATACGTTAACACACACACACACACACACACACACACACACACACACACACACACACACACACACACACAGGTAGGGGCCAGGTAGCCTGGTGGATAGCATGCAGGATTCGTAATTCTGTGGCGCGGGTTCGATTCCCGCACCCGGCAGAAACAAATGGGCAAAGTTTCTTTCACCCTGAATGCCCCTGTTACCTATCAGTAAATAGGTACCTGGGAGTTAGTCAGCTGTCACGGGCTGCTTCCTGGGGTGTGTGTGTGTGTGTGGTGTGGAAAAAAAAATTAGTAGTTAGTGTAGTTAGTAAACAGTTGATTGACAGTTGAGAGGCGGGCCGAAAGAGCAAAGCTCAACCCCCGTAAAATACAACTAAGTGAATACACACACACCCACACACACCCACACACACACACACACACACACACACCACACACACACACAGGGATGGGGTATGAGGAGCGCCTGGGGAAACTATGCCTTACGACACTAGAAAGAAGAAGGGAGAGGGGGGACATGATAGGAACGTATAAAATACTCAGAGGGATTGACAGAGTGGACATAGACGAAATGTTCACACGGAATAGTAACAGAACGAGGGGACATGGATGGAAGTTAGAAACTTAGATGAGTCACAGAGATGTTAGGAAGTTTTCTTTTAGCGTGAGAGTAGTGGGAAAATGGAATGCACTTAAGGAACAGGTTGTGGAAGCCAATACTATTCATAATTTTAAAACCAGGTATGATAGGGAAATGGGATAGGAGTCATTGCTGTAAACAACTGATGCTCGAAAGGCGGGATCCAAGAGTCAATGCTCGATCCTGCAGACACATATAGGTGAGTACATATAGGTGAGTACACACACACACACACACACACACACACACACACACACACACACACACACACACACACACACACACACAAGAGAAAAATATGTAGCAGACATAATAGAGGAAAAATAAATTGGTTAGAAAGGTGGGGTCCAAGAGCTAAAAGCTCGATTCTGCACATAAAAAAAATACAAATAGTAAATACACACAAAATAAATGCAAAATCTGTACACAGTTTAAAGCACATCTAGGCGAGTGCTCAGACACACAATTAATACACCTACTAAACTCCCATCATCCATTCTTGTCAAGCATGAAGAACAAAATTACATTTTCAACCATCGGTGTTCAAGTATGTTTATTGAGACAAGAAAGAAATACATCTCAAAGGGATAGAGTAGCTTAGGCTATTTCTACCCCCAACCTCCCCCAGCCATCGCGGTGTTGCCAACCTGAATCGAAATAAAACGTATGTGGCCTGCCCGACAGACTTACAGGTAGAACACTATCCCACGGTCAATGTGCTTCTTTAATACACATTTATTTATATCATACATTCCCATATGTGATTGCTCTTGCTGGCAATACAGCGCCTGAGCGGGTGTTAATACTGAGGAGGAACGACCTTATGGTTGTGTTCGTCTTCGTCAAGGTTGCTGTGGTGATAAAGGGTGTGGGGGGGGGGGGGGAGGGAGTGCAATGTGGTTGACTGTGCATGTGACGTTGACTTTGGTTATAACATTAATTGTGGTTTTGTTCAGGTTATTTATAATTGCTAGGGTGAGATATTTGCTGTCGATCTTGCAGGAAAAGTTTTCAATTGCTTGAAGAGCAGACTTTGAATCTTGTTTTACTTTGTTGTTGTTTAAGATTTGCTACTTGGAATGAAAAGTTCCGAGTAGCACGGACTATGGTGAGCCCGTAGTTTTTTTTTTTACTTACTGTGACTTGGTTACTGATTGAGGATCAGTCACCAAATGCAGTTGAGTTACTGATTGTGATAGAGTTGCTGGCTGAGCTACGTGATTGGTTTACTGTTATAGGGTTACTGATTGTGGTATGTTTATTGACTGCAGTAAAAGGCCTTTTGTCTCTGAGAACGGGAAACCATATCGAATATTATTATAATACCTAATATACACATATAAATTGAAATACGTGACAAGAATGTTCAAAATAAAGCTTTTAGTTAACTGGAGATTGATTTATTATAATGATTTTTTTATTATTTTTTAATTTTTTTTATTTTTTGCTAAATTCAGTGTTCGCCAAAGAGAAATGTAATTCAAGTCATAAGAGAACTGGACACAACCCATCCTCAGCCTATGTTTATTCCATCTAGCGGCCAACCCCAAAAAATGTATTTATTAATTGTATGAATTGTATTAAAATGTATAATTTCATGCAGTATTTTTGAAATAGTAACACCTAAAACTATCCGTGCGTATCGATGAATCAGTAACATTTATATATGGGCTGACGAAAAAGTTCAAGCCAGGAATAATTTCCTAAACTCTACAAAATATTTGAATTTATATTTTGTTTGACTGAAAATGGTTATAATACCAGACAATTTAGCCAAATATCCCTAGTTTACACCACTGGCTACGCTACGGGAGGCGGAGGAGGGAGGCAGGGAGGAGGTGTGCACGATATAATAATGAGACAGACATTGCAGACAAATTAGCGTGCAACAAAGATAAAGTTGAATTAGATCTAGGTATCCCCATCTCTGCTGTCAAAACTGTATTGGTTCAAACACTCAGATCTTATAGGAAAGAAATTACTGACTCCCAACGACCTGAAAGTGCTAGTATAAAAAGCTATGATTTGTTCAGATCTGAAACCTATATTTATGGGCAGCACAAAACGTCCACCAGACTGTGCGACACAGTGGTTGCCAGGATCAGGTTAGGTTACCGTTACCTGTGGCAGGTGGCTGCAAGTGACGGATCTCCCAATCCTGAGCACTCCAGTTGCAAACTCTGTGAGCAGGAACTGAGGCACGATCTCCCGCAATTCATCACTGAATGCCCAGTTATTAGACCTTTCAGACCAGTTGGCATGAGGTACCTGGAGCTTTTCAATTACTTTATTCACTCGTATTCTTGAAGATATTCTCACAGTGTACCCAAAATTTGCCAGTGCAGGCTACTAAACATATGGCCCTGTATGACTAACCATCCTGCGAGATGGGGACTTTTATTACCACTGCTGCCTTATTCACTCTTGTGTTGATGATATCCTCAAAATGCTTCCGGAGTCTGCCAGTGCAGACTGCCTATCACATGCCTCTGTATGACTAACCATCTTGTGTGATGGGGATTTTTAAAAGCATCACGTAGTTAGTTTTTTTGACACACTGTACTCCACTTCAGGGTAGGTTAGTTGCACAAATGCAGATGTACCTCATGTATTAATAAAAAAAATGATAAGCATATCAATTATGTCACTAGCTCACTACATATGTAAATTACCTAACTTATAAACTTATAGGTCGGTTAAATTGATGATTTAACAATATACGTTAAATTTTGTAACAAGTTTATCAAGACTGTAACTTGCTTAGCCAAATAAATTTCGGGGTTCAGTCCCTGAGCCTATTATGTACGTCTGTACCCTTTTCCACTACCGCCCACAGAATGGGTATATGGTTATCTTATCTTGAGGTTATCTTGAGAGGATTTCGGGGCTTTAGTGTCCCCGCGGCCCGGTTCTCGACCAGGCCTCCACCCCCAGGAAGCAGCCCGTGACAGCTGACTAACTCCCTGGTACCTATTTACTGCTAGGTAACAGGGGGGCATCAGGGTGAAAGAAACTCTGCCCATTGTTTCTCTCCGGCGCCCGGGATCGAACCCGGGACCACAGGATCACGCGTCCAGTGTTCTGTCTGCTCAGCCGCCGGCTCCCAAGCCGGCGTGCGTATGCGTATGGTGCATAATAAATGAACCAAACGGCCTGAAAATATAAATGAACATTTAAAATATTAAAAAAAATTTCTTTAAAAAATTAAGAAAAAATATGAACAAAATTCACAATACAGTTTTCTATTTACATTAATAAAAAATATTATTAGCGTAATATGGAGTACCACACACTAGAAGGTGAAGGGACTACGACGTTTCGGTCCGTCCTGGACCATTCTCAAGTGGTCCTGAATCGACTTGAGACTGGTCCAGGACGGACCGAAACGTCGTCGTCCCTTCACCTTCTAGTGTGTGGTCTGGTCAACATAATTTAGCCACGTTATTGTGACTCATCACCTGCATAATATGAAGTATAATTGCCCCAGGTCCCTTGTGGTTGAGTCATAAAAAAAAGAGTTCTTTTTCCCCAGTTCTCCCTATCACGTGAAAGGATTTCCCAAGGTCCTTGGGACTTTTCCCAAGGACTTTGGGACTTTTCCCAAGCCTCTTTATCAACATTACCGTCGTTGAGCTTCATGGTATACGCTAACAACCCTGACCCCTCAGTTCACTGCCCAACTGATAGTCTTCGGGATTTTCCATAATAAAAAAGAGGTTTCCAGATTTTCTGGTTGTAATGTGATGCAAATATAATCGCGTTCATTTGTGTACCGCTGCCGGACTGACCATAATTGTGGCTATTGAGTATACCTCAGACCATTTACAACCCGAGAGAAACGCGTGATGATTATGAGTAAGATCCGAAGTTCTTTGTGTGAGTGTATATTAACCTCGTGGAAGTTCTCCACGCCAGAGTCAGGTGTGTGTGGGGGTGATTGATGTCCGCTCGTGTGTTCCCACAGGTGAGGGCCGACTCACCTGTGAGACCATTGCCACATGTTGTTTCCCAACTCTTCCTCAACTCTCTCTTAGACATTATGCAAGAAACAAGATACAACAGCTAGATATTGCGACTAAATAGTTTTTCACTCGAGGAGAAAACAAAATATAGATGGGGAGGGGTTTACGTATTGTCCCTCGTGTGTGTACTCACCTATTATGCTTGCGGGGGTTGAACTCTGGCTCTTTGGTCCCGCCTATTAACTGTCAATCAACTGATGTACAGGTTCCTGAGCCTACTGGGCTCTATCATATCTACACTTGAAGCTGTGTATGGAGTCAGCCTCCACCACATCACTTCCTAATGCATTCCATTTGCCAACCACTCTGACACTAAAAATGTTCTTTTTAATATCTCTGTGGCTCGTTTGGGCACTCAGTTTCCACCTGTGCCCCGTAGTGCGTGTGCCCCTTGTGTTAAATAGCCTGTCTATTGTGTGTGTGTGTGTGTGTGTGTGTGTGTGTGTGTGTGTGTGTGTGTGTGTGTGTGTGTGTGTGTGTGTGTGTGTGTGTGTGTGTGTGTGTGTGTGTGTGTGTGTGTGTGTGTGTGTGTGTGTGTGTGTGTGTGTGTGTGTGTGTGTGTGTGTGTGTGTGTGTGTGTGTGTGTGTGTGTGTGTGTGTGCGTGTGTGTGTGTGTGTGTGTGTTAGGTGCGCGTCGGTGCTGGTGGCATCATATCAGGCTTCCAAATATACACTGCCATGTATAACACGTGCGTGCACACGTGCAGACACGTGCGTGCGAAGACACGTGCAGACACGTGCGTGCGAAGACACGTGCAGACACGTGCGTGCGAAGACACGTGCAGACAAGTGCGATCGAAGACACGTGCGTGCGAAGACATGTGCGTGCGAAAACACATGCGGACACGTGCGTGCGAAGACATGCGGACACGTGCGTGCGAAGACACACGCAGACACGTGCGTGCGAAAACATGTATGTGCGAAGACGTGCAAAGAGGAGTTTATGCATTCACTGGAACAGACAGTTTACTCTCTTTAATTGAGCTTAAAGACAAATGAGTTAAACTGGCACCGTGTTCTTAGTGACAGTATGAGGGGGGGAATGGCAAATTGGCGTGTGTAGGATAGAGATGATAGGAAGGGATAAAGGGGGGGGTGGAGACGGTAAGTGGCTTTTGAGAGGGTAGTTAGAGTAAGGACAGTGGTCCCAGGTGCAGGCTATGAGGAAGAGAAAGGCAAGTAGGTGTCTTAGACAATGAATAGAAAGGATAGGCTACGGGAGTAGCCTATCCACACATACACCCTTCTTTACTAAGCCGGGAGGGGTGCAATAATAAAAAAAGAGGGGTTGGCGGTGAAGATAGAGGATGTATGACAAGAGGGTGAAGATAGGGTGTGGGAGGAGATATAGAGGGGATGGGGAGCGTGTGATATAGCTGTATAAAATACCGTGAGAGAGCCACTAGGCGTCAGTTCACTCCAACCACCAACATGAGGACCTCGCTGCTCGTCCTTGCCGGCCTCGCTGCGGTAAATACAATCAACACACTTGTGGGGGATTTGCTTTTAAACTAGCTGACTTAGCTTGAGTTGAAGTAGGTGTGGGATTGCTTGTACCTGACTCTGCCCAACTGTCCTCCTTCCACTCACAAATCTCCTGCGGATAGAAATAACCTTACAATTCAGTTACTTACGGACTATTTATGTCCGTGCCACCTCTTGGGTGGCTTTATCTTCATTAATCAATCAATTCAGTTAGAGTGTGTTAAATATACCAATTTACAACACCCTTAAATAAGGCTTCTGTTATTTGTCAACACACAATTGTTTAAAGAGTAATAGAACAATACTTAAAAATCTGCACAAGCCTATTTTTGGAGTTTCGACCCACTAATAACAGCTCCTTCTTATATACTAAACAAAGACACAGTTAAATTGGTCAAAACAACGTACCAACCGGGCTGTGGTGGGTATGCGGGCCTGCGGGCCGCTCCAAGCAACAGCCTAGTGGACCAAACTCTCACAAGTCAAGCTTGGCCTCGGGCAGGGCTTGGGGAGTAGAAGAACTCCCAGAACCCCATCAACCAGGTATCAACCAGGTGTACTCTCTGCTAAGCTTTATATTTGTTGAAGAGTTTTCCACCCCATCCCCTCGACCCCACTCCCT
Source organism: Procambarus virginalis (assembly GCA_020271785.1). NCBI lineage: Eukaryota > Metazoa > Arthropoda > Malacostraca > Decapoda > Cambaridae > Procambarus > Procambarus virginalis. Next base: position 18,943,224 of record WNGS01004946.1, read on the forward strand.
TCCCTTCGTCGCCCCCACTCCCCTCGTCCCTCGCCTTCCCCTCGACCCACCCCATCCCCTCGCCCCCCCCCTCCTTCGTCCTAACCCCTATCTAATAAAATACAAAATAGTTACGGCATTCCTTTTGCCTGCAGGCGTTGGCTCAGGATCCTGCCCGGTAAAGATCGACCTGTATTATGAGACGCTGTGCCCCTACAGCATCGACTTTGTGACCAACCAGCTGTACCCGACATGGACTATCCTCAGTGATATTATGGAGGTTGAACTCTTCCCCTTTGGTAACGCCAACGTGAGTATCGACCAGAGTCCTGCTCTTGTCAGTTAAATATATACCAATTTCAGTATACTACACGAATTGCAGTATATCAGTGAACATGTTTCACAATACCAGTATATGAGTTACAGTATACCAGTACAATGGGGTTCCAGTATACTAGCACAAGAGTTGCACTTTACTAATACAGTATAAAAGAGGGTTTGCATGCACTAGTTCGGGTTGCTAACACGTTCACATGGTGTACCGGGAGGCAGTACGAACAGGATGGTGACGGGTGGACCTTCACCTGTCAACACGGAGATGGGGAGTGCCACGGGAATATGATCCACGCATGCGCAAAGGACCACTTCAAGGACATCAACATCGAGATGGAGTTCGTCAATTGCCTCCTGTCGGCAGACTACCCGCCCAACGCCGGAGCCACGGTGAGACCTTTGTCCTCGAACTCAATTCCACCTCCGTCTACCTCCGTCCCACCTACATCCCTACTTCGTCACTCTTACTTAACATGTATCTAATTCTGAGTTATAAATCTAAGTGTTCTTTATGTTCTTATTCTAGTTTCTATGTCAAGTGTTCTTCTAATTTGTTACGTGAAGTGTTACTCTTGCCAAGCGTAATTAAATTATAATTTGTTCTTTTCCTGATTGCTATTCTAATTCAAATCTTCATTCAATTTAAATTTCCGATTCTGAATAAATGTTGCCATTTCCAAAGTGTTTTTAGAATAATTATTTCCATTTTAATTCCATATCTAATTATCCTTTCAGTTATATACACAATTCCAGTATACATTATATTTAAGACGTAGTTACTGCTATTGCTGACTGTGCCAGTATCCTGCAGTGCGCAGCGCAGGTCGGGCAGGACTGGGCGCCTCTGGACGAGTGCGTGAGCTCCCTGGAAGGCCAGAACTTGCTGCACGACGTCGCTCTCCAGCAGGAAAAGCTCGATCCAACCCTCTACTTCGTACCCTGGATCATCGTCAACGACGTGAGTCATGGACCGCCTCCATTGATGCTGTAGACTCTCTTAGATTCCGTAGATTTCCGTAAATCCTGTAGATTCCCGTAGACTCTCGTAAACAGGTGTAGAGCAGACAGCCACCAGGGCAGGAGACTGGCCCCTCGCTCGGTTACACCCAGGACTTTCTTACACACAGTTCAGTTCAAGTATGTTTATTGAGACAAGAAAAAATACATCTCAGGAAAAAATACATCTCAATAGAGAGTAGAAAGAAAAATTTACTATCTTCAATAGAGTAGCTCTAGTTATTTCTAAAACCTCCCTTACACACTCCTCACCCTGAAATTGATTTCCTATTTTATACCAGTCACTAATCTATTCCCCCCCCCCCACTCTAATTTATTAAACCTGCTATAATAATAATAATAATAATAATAATAATAATAATACTAATGATAATAATAATAATAATAATAATAATAATACTAATAATCATAATAAAATTGAATGCATATTTACTATATAGTAGAAAAAATAATAAGCAGTAGAAATTATAATTAGCAGTAGAAATTACTATTAGCAGTAAAAATAATAATTAGCAGTAGAAATTATAATTAACAGTAGCAATAATAATTAGCAGTAGAAATTATTATTAGCAGTAGAAATAGTAATTAACAGTAGAAATTATAATTAGCAGTAGTAATAATTATTAACAGTAGCAATAATAATTAGCAGTAGAAATTATTATTAGCAGTAGAAATAGTAATTAACAGTAGAAATTATAATTAGCATTAGTAATAATTATTAACAGTAGCAATAATAATTAGCAGGAGAAATTATAAATAGCAGTAGAAATAATAGTAATACTTGCAGTAAGAGTACTAGCAGTAGTCAGTTGTGGATGTAACTGTGTTTCTCCCGGTGTTCAGGTGTTCAACGAGGATACGGTGACAGAGTGCCAGGAAGACCTGAAAAAGGTTGTGTGTGAGACGTACACAGGCCCCACACCCGACGCCTGCGCCACCCTCAAGCCCACAGAGCCTCGCTCAGCCCACGTTGTCAACAAGGCCGCCGCCCCACGCTTTGCTGTCAGGGTTTCCAAGAGGCCATAGGCTTCCCTCCCATCCTGCGCTATTCGACACTCTTTCCTGAAACGCTGTGCGTATTAGTGGCTTTAGGCATAGTATGTACTAGCTCTATCTAGGAATCAAACATTATGTTTGTAACTTTTTACGAGAATAAACATGATGTACCTGAGTAAACATTATTTAGCTATCTATTTATCCTAGCCCCTAAATGCCCTACCCTTTAGGTCTATGACAGTCCCACCTACCCTGACCACCCCCTACTTGAGAAGAACCTCTAGTACCTGCCCTTCCCACCATTAGTCTTGGTGTTGAAAGATGAACGTTTCTGAAAATAAGCATGACTACCTCTCCTAAGGTGTTACCCAAGATATAACATATACACCATCTAGCTTGTCTTATTAATATCCAATCCAAACGCTCCATGCGGAGTGTTTGATACCCGATAGCTCATGGCTAGAACACTATCAGGTGTATGGTGCCAAAAAGAGATCAGCATAAGAGCTCAGAGTTCTCATGTTCTAATCAATCTAGTTAAACCTTCAGTATTTACATTGACAGGGAAAGGGGGAGGGGGGCATGATAAATATAGACTCGCTCTTAACCTCAGAGTATTCCAAGTTGCAACTGTGCGCAATACCATGCTTAAAAGAACTGTATGCAAATAAAATTTGTTGAATAAAGTCAGTGAAACTGTCACGGTACCTTTATATGATTTCCTTATTGAAATAGCACGCAAAGAGAAGCTGTTATACTGCTTCAGTGAAATGGTAAATGACACTGACATGAAGCACTTGCCATAAAGATAACGCTAAGTTAGTACGATTATATAGCACCCGGAACGGATATGAGGATAGGGATTTGGGATGGGACGAAGGAAAGGAATGGCGTCCAACCACTTGGACGGTCGAGGACACTTGGACGGGATATGAGAACACAGTGAAGAAACGGTGGCCAACCACTTGATCAAAGACTTCACGTTACTTATATCATCTGCAGCAAACAGTAAAGACACTAGCATAGTTCAGACTCGTAGAGAACAGAACGACCAGTTGTATTATAATACTCTTCATGCGTGACTAATCAATAATCCTGCATGCATGCATCCTACAGCAGTAATACGTGTATCATATAGTAATCATACATAAGGCATCATATAGTAATCATACATGCGTGCACCGTACACTAATAATTTAAAATAACATTCTATGAACATATAAATTCGCGAGAATTAGAAGATTAAATATATGAGAGCTAAACCACACACCAGGAGATGAGGAGACGACTACGTTTCGGTCCATCCTGGACAAGCCACAATCGACTTGATAATGGTCCAGGACGAACGGAAACGTCGTCGTCTCCTCATCTTCCCTGTGGTTTAATTCTCATATCTTCAAGCCACGTTATTGTGACTCATCGTCTGCAAGATTAAATATACTTTATATTCCTCTATGTAAACGCAAGGCAAGGAAAGAGCATTCATTTAGGCCCCTTAACTCGACGTTTGGTTCATCCCACAGCGCCAGTTCTGCTTACCAGAAATGGCCCACTAGATACTCAGATTAGTCGTGGTATTAGTGGTATTATCCAACGTGGAAACCAATGAGTAACAGACTTAATAAAATTATATGGAATAAAATTATATGGTAAGTAGCTGAAAATACGACAGGGAAAAGATGGATGGGTAGAGCGTCTGAATGCCTACCTTTCCTTTCAAATATCAACTATTAAGAAAAGGAATTAGATATATTAATTTACCACATTATGATTTTATTAGTTTCTCAGGTATAAATTATCACAATTATTTATATCAGTGGTATTATCCTACGAGTTTTTTTCCTACAAGTGATTTTAGATTTATTGTGTTTACGTCTAACATTATTTGCGTTAGTTAGTTTCTACTTCTTACAGTATAATTCCCTTTGTACCCATGAGAGTTTTAAATCTTATGTTAAACCTTAAAATAACCCAGGTTGTGCACAGGACTGTTAGAACAACCCTTGTTGTGCTGAAAGGTTCAGGAGAGTCTGGGGCTGACCATGACGGTACCTCCCCACCAATCACTGCAAAATTTCATGAGGCTACCCCCCCAAGCGTCTGGACTTCAACCTTGGACATTATATTATATAGATGGATTCAAGAGCGTGATCACTCCAAGTAGGCGTACCGAAATCCTCTTCGAAAAACAATCGAACTTCCCAAGGATACAATTCACAACGGTTGTCTAACGCTACATATTTACTGCTAGGCGAACAGAGGATTTAGGTGACAGGAAATATTGCCCAAACGCTTCTGTCCTGTTATGAGACTCGAATCCGTGGCCTTTCAGCTGTGGCCTAATTGATCTTACCACTACGCCTTAAAAGGTTTTAAAGAGAAAAGTTTGTCCTTTCCCTCAGATTTCTACCGTTAAATAGTATGTTATTTCTCCTAATATAGTAGTTCATAGTGTATTAGATATACATAGTGTATAGATACATTTACCATATAATTAGATCTTCAGTTAGAAATCATCTCAGTAAATTTCACCAGCAATATTATCCTCAGATTGATTTTAGACTCATTGTTTCTAAATCTAATATAATTTATTCTTATTTCAAGTTTTAGGACATCCACTCTGTCTGTCTACGTTCAAGTATTGTCTGTTTCTACAAATGTTCCAACTGCAATGCTAGATATATGGGTAGTTCTATCAGAAACTTTAAGATGCGGATACTGGAACACATGGAGAATCAAAGAGCCGAAACTCAACCTCTCCGCAAGCACAACTAGGCGAGTACAGGAGCTATTCAAGAAATAGTTTACCCTTGAACAAACCTCAGACCGATATCAAAAATTTAGGAACATTTATATTTTCTAACCATTTAATTGTAGACTCTGACTATAAAATTATAAATAATCGCTGCGGCTTCTTTGAGTTTAGATAAATGGAGTTAATGTACAATATATTCAAAAGTTTTGCCTTTTCTTAAATAAATATAACTGTTTCACACAGTTGTATTCTAATCTAATGCTGATTTTTATAGTTACCCCTATTTTAATATCTGACGGATTGCATAAGGTTTACAAAGCTTTATTTTCTTATTTTTTGTTTAATCTAGTTAATTTTTTAAAGTTATTTATTATATTTTATTGTTGTTAGAGATTTTAAAGTTTTTTCTTATTTTTTTATTATTTATTAGGTATTTTCATAATTTTTTATTGTTTGGTAATTCTTAAGAATAAATTTAAATATGTATATGTGGTAAAGTTTCAGGCATAGGTATAATATAGTGATAAATTATTGCGTATATGAAGAGGCTTTGTGTATTCGGCATTCATCGTCTTGTATTTGGAGATAATATAAATGTGAGTATTTTGTTGGTTGCTATTTCGTTTAATGGTAGGTTGTATACTTGCTTATGGTCAGAATTAGAAAGGGAACAGTTCTTTGTCAGTTATTCCTTGTGCGCAGTTTAACAGTTACACCATGGTCACATTTGTCAAAAGCTGTCACGAAGTCCGTATACATTACATCGGCGTTTTGCTTTTCTTCTATGGCATCAGAGGCCATGCTATACCGGTCTAGCAGTTGTGAGACAGGAGTGTCCTTCCGTAAACCCATGTTAGCCAGGGTTATGTAACGTTGTGATCTTACTTTTCAGCACTTCCAAAGAATTTTTTTGGCGTTATTGCTATCCGTCAAAAAAACATTTAGAATTTTATTCGCTTTTGCTTTACTGCCCCGTTTGTAATTAGGTATAAAGTGATGCCAGCAATAATGCTAAGATTCGAGTAATCAGGAAAAATACCCACTCAAGTGCGTATATTTATTGTCATGGGTAAACCAAAAAAATGCATTTATTTCTTTACAGATATGCTGTTGATATGCATTCTTTTATATTTAAACCAAAATTAAAAAGCCTCGCCCAAACTTAAATACGTCAATTAATCCTCAAATTTTCATAATTTGTGTAAAACTTGACACGTATTAAATAATTATAGTAGTCATTAAGTGCCTTTGAATATATCACGACATTTAGAAACAATACCGTGAAGATACAGCTAAAACAAAAAAATGCCAAATCGTACGCGAAGAGCCTTGGTAACTAGGGCACGTCAGACGGTACTCTCAAACAATCATGAACTACTCTATTCACCTTCTCCAACAAAACAAAGAGATTTTCCTCCTGAGGGAGCAACACGTTGTCTTGCGTAGTCCCCCCCCCAACCCTGTGATCATGACACACTCGCCTACAACAACAGCAGTGTTCTGCTGTAGCCTCTGTTCATCCAGCAGTGTTAAAGCCTGCTACGGGCTCACCATAGCCCGTGCTTCTTGGAACTTTTTGTTCTAGGTAGCGAATCTTAAACAACAACAACCCAGCAGCGAATGGGTACATGATTGTTAAACGACTTGGCGGGTCGTATTGCCGGGGAAATTAGGATTAAGGACCTGCCCGAAACACTATGCGTGCTAGTGGCTTTACAAGAATGTAAAAACTCTTGTATATATAAATAAAAACAAGTGGTAAATACGGCCGCTACGCTTGTATTGTTGGCTGACACATCTCTCATTTACCCGGAGGGAAATCAATAGAGGTGTTTTAACGAGCAGATATCATGCAGCCGTTCTACAGTACAGTGTAATGTGTCTGTATAATTTTAGAGCATATTTATCCAGTGTAATGAATTTGTAATTGTTAAAAGACAAGTTTCTCAACACTTTACAAAGATAAATACAAACCAGATGGTAAATGGATCGAGTACGTGGTACAGTGCCCAGTGCGCGGGGTACAATGCCCCCAGCGCCTCCCTGCACGCGGTACAGTGCCCCCAGCGCCTCCCTGCACGCGGTACAGTGCCCCCAGCGCCTCCCTGCACGCGGTACAGTGCTCCCAGCGTCTTCCTGCACGCGGTACAGTGCCCCCAGCGCCTTCCTGCACGCGGTACAGTGCCCCCAGCGCCTCCCTGCACGCGGTACAGAGCCCCCAGCGCCTCCCTGCACGAGGTACAGCGCCTCCCTGCACGTGGTACAGCGCCCCCAGCGTCTCCCTGCACGTGGTACAGCGCCCCCAGCGCCTCCCTGCACGCGGTACAGAGCCCATCTCTGCACGCGGTACAGCGCCTCCTTGCATGCGGTACAGTGCCCCCAGCGCCTCCCTGCACGCGGTACAGTGCCCCCAGCGCCTCCCTGCACGCGGTACAGTGCCCCCAGCGCCTCCCTGCACGCGGTACAGTGCCCCCAGCGCCTCCCTGCACGCGGTACAGTGCCCCCAGCGCCACCATGCACGCGGTACAGTGCCCCCAGCACCTTCCTGCACGCGGTACAGTGCCCCCAGCACCACCATGCACGCGGTACAGTGCCCCCAGCACCACCATGCACGCGGTACAGT
>WNGS01004946.1:18961179-18974050 GCA_020271785.1 Procambarus virginalis
GCCCCCAGCGCCTTCCTGCACGCGGTACAGTGCCCCCAGCGCCACCTTGCACGCGGTACAGTGCCCCCAGCGCCACCTTGCACGCGGTACAGTGCCCCCAGCGCCACCTTGCACGCGGTACAGTGCCCCCAGCGCCACCTTGCACGCGGTACAGTGCCCCCAGCGCCACCTTGCACGCGGTACAGTGCCCCCAGCGCCACCTTGCACGCGGTACAGTGCCCCCAGCGCCACCTTGCACGCGGTACAGTGCCCCCAGCGCCACCTTGCACGCGGTACAGTGCCCCCAGCGCCACCTTGCACGCGGTACAGTGCCCCCAGCGCCACCTTGCACGCGGTACAGTGCCCCCAGCACCACCATGCACGCCCTGGTGACAGTGCCCCCACAGCACCACCATGTCACGCTGGTACAGTGCATAGCCCCAAGCACCGCACTATGCACGCGCTACAGTGCTCCCCAGCACACATGCACGCGGTACAGTTCTCCCCCTGCACCACCATGCACGCGGTACAGTGCTCCCCAGCACCACCATGCACGCGGTACAGTGCTCCCCAGCGCCTTCCTGCACACGGTACAGTGCTCCAAGCACGCGACACAGTGCCCCCAGCGCCTCCCTGCACGCGACACGTGCCCCAGCATGTGTCACTAGCTTCCGACACGTATTTTCTTTCACATTGGTTCATCCCGCTATTGAGAAATACAACCGAGTTGTTGCGTGTAATACATGCACCTACACAGGAATCGACGACGACACGCAGCGCGCGTACAGGTCTCTTGGCCTTAAATGCACACGTAATATGGTATACCATTTGCAATACTGAAAATCTGTAACGTGAGGGCACAGGGCGAGAAAGAAGCAAAGCAGTACACAGGAGTGGCTGAGGCGAACGATGGAGAAGGGGGGGGGAGATAAAAAAAATAAAAAAGGAGAGGGGGGAGTGTGAAGGGGGAAGACGGGATGGATGGCACGTGGTGGGAAAATGGGCTAGGACCTGGAGAGCGGAGGGACAGGCGAGGGATGGTACCACAGGGATGTGGAGGGTTCTGTGGAGAACACGTGCGGGGGGGACATCGAAAAAAGGGGAAAAAAAGGAGGGAGTGCCTAGTCAAACATGAGGGCGAAGCGCAGGTCACGTCTGTCAAACTGTCAACGACCTAACGTGACTGGTGCGGCAAAGCACTCCGTCCCGCTTTCCTTCTTAATGAGCGTCTTACCAAGCTATTTTTCAAACTTAGAACACAGGGCAGAATTTTCCCTAAGTGTTTTAGCTGAATTGAGCACAACATGATAGCTTCTGATTGTGTGTTGTTTCCACTTGAGAGAGGTGTGTGTTAGTGACTGCTTTGTTGGGGGGAGGATCACTGGCGCAATGTTGACTGGAGATGCTAGAATTGTTTCTTAATGATGTTATTTAGGTGTAAATTTGTATATTTATGTTAATTTGTATGTTTTATGTGTAAATTTGTATATTTATGTGTAAATTTGTATATTTATGTGTAAAATTTGTATATTTTGTGTAAATTTGTATATTTTATTTGTAATTGTATTTGTGTGTAAATTTGTATATTTGTGTGTAAATTGTATATTTGTGTGTAAATTTGTATATTTGTGTGTAAATTTGTATATTTTTGTGTAAATTTGTATATTTATGTGTAAATTTGATATTATGTGTAAATTTGTATATTATGTGTAAATTTGTATATTTATGTGTAAATTTGTATATTTATGTGTAAATTGTATTTTCCGTTGGTTACTTTGTTTTGCAGGCTATAACTACAGGTTGTGTAGCCTTGCGAGTCTACTTGAAATGCATTGGGAAAACTTTTTTGTTATTCATTTTGAAAAATGTTTGTGGACAAGGTTAAGCCCGTATATGTGGTGTCGGTAATGCACAAGAAAATGTATAAAATGTACTATTTGATCCTGGTTTAAAATCTAAAAACATTTCTTAATAATCAAAATATTTTAACAAAAACCTCTTGAACCTATTTATTAGGTGAATGCTATTTCAGGAGTTGATTAGTATTGATCTGTTGACGTTGAGCGCGTAATGTATACACTCGATTGATCGTATCTTCATTCTATTTCAGGATCAACTTTAACTTCATGTGATAGGATTATTGTTTTAAAGGAAGATTGGGAAAACTGTTAACATATGTTGTACAAATAATACCACTCTCACTATATTTACAGAGCCGCTGTGCATATAATACCATGCAGACTCATACTAGCATACCGGTTGATGGGGGTGCGATCACAGACTAGTATATATGTATTTAGACATATAGGCCTCACGAACGTACCTACATGGAGAAAATCAGTTGAGGAAAAACTTGAACCAGGGGTTCTAGAGAATACCAGATGCTTGCCTTAACCAACTCGGCTATGAAAGGACAAAAGCTATTCAACCCGGTAATTTACCGGGTTGAATACTCCTCTCGCTGAGGATCAAAGCAGTGTGGCCACGACTGGGTAACAAAACCATGTCCCAAACCGATGGCCTTTTGGGAGTTTGGACCATGAGCAGAAGGATTCCTTACCTTGAGGTGCTTCTGGAGATTAATGTCTTCGCGGCCCGGTCTCTGGCCAGGCCTCTTCCTGGACCAAATCACCAAGGTCTGATAAACCAGGCAGTTGTATGCCGCTGCTCACAGTCCGTTGTATTCCTAGTTCAGATGAAATAATTCAAGTTGCCACGCTGTTCTTCACTCGTATGTCAGTTTTATGTCGTGGTCTTAGAATTCAGTTCGTGGTGCAGGATTTTTTTTCCTTTTTTTCTAACGAAATTGTCGGAATGTAGCTCCTGGTCCACTTCTCTGGTGACATTACTTCTGCTTCCTTCTACTGATGACTTCCTGTCGCCGTCGGTTCCTTCATGTAGCTGTGACTGATCGCCCTAGCAAGCGTACTCAAGATTAACTGATTACAGGAGACCCTGATCACCTATCTGATTGGCGAATCAGGTCGTGGCGCGCCTTGGACACTGTCCCTTCCTTTCGTTTACTGACGCTGCACCGATCTCTCCAGAATCGCAACCTCACGCGTGGCCCCATTGGCAATATAGGATACGGAGTAAAGAACTGATGCGATTGGGCCAGGCCAACGGCAGCTGAGCTCTGATCAAACTCAGAGAGCCTCGAAACTCCCATTGGAAGCCTCTAGGAAACAAGACTGTCCTCTCTCTGATTGACTGACATGGCTATCTCTGATATTTTGACCACATATCACATGTCGTCCCATTGGCTATGAGAATCGTGTGTCATGACAGGGGAAGCTTCCGTAACGCCCTTTGGAAATTACATCTTTTTTTAGCTACCAGAATAACACATTTTAATTTAGAAGATATGACAACATGATTTCTGGCACAGTAAATCTTAGCCTATACAAAAAAAAGGCCCTACAATGTTTGTATAAAAGAATTGGACGTTTTATGACTCGGCAGATCGGAAATGAGCACAGAAGGATCCAGTTGTCCAGTGAAAGTTGTACACTTGTACAACTTTCCTCCACACTAACATTGACGTTCTCACTCTTGCTATAGTCTTCTGTTTCCTGCTTGTCAGGCGCTCTCTTACCCAGTCAAGAACCTTCCCAGTTATTAAGAGCTGCATCTCCATATACAGATGATGAGTCACAATAACGAAGAATGTTGACCAGACCACACACTAGAAAATGAAGTCGACGACGTTTCGGTCCGTCCTGGACCATTATCAAGTCGATAGTCTTGATTATGGTCCAGGGCGGACCGAAACGTCGTCGTCTTTTCATCTTCAAGTGTGTTGTTTGATCAACATCTGCATCTCCATTTTGCGTGTCAGTTTTTTTTTATTGGGGACCGTGCCAAAGGTTTTTTTTTTGCAGATTCAGTCCACATTAGCTCCCTATTTCCTGCTTCGTCAGGTATGGGCTTATTCTTTTGAAACCTGTGCTACCTCTCAGTAATGAAGTTTGTCCTATTTAGCTGTTCCATGACCCGCTTTATAATTATTTTGTCCAGTACTCTGTAGGAGATGCGGCTCACCGACACTGGTCTATAATGTAAAACCAAATTGTTTTTTATCTTGACTGTTGGCACCACGTTTCCAGTTAACTTGACGTTCGGAGGCTCTCTGTTTATCCGTGTCGCATTTCTTATATATCTGTAAGTTAGCCTGGGTTGTACTTTAGCTTTTGAAGCTATATCAATCTCGAACTGCTTCTCTGCTTCTCTTCCGACTCTAGTATATTCACTTGAGGTCCCACTTAGTGTCTCCACGTTCGCCCCAGTTCTCTCCTGCCACTACTTTTCCTATGCATTTTCTCTTCTATAATTTGCTTCCTTATTGCTATCCATAATTCATTATCACATTATAATTTATTATATATGTATCACCTTACAGGTCATGTTCAAAGGCTTTTTGGTTTGTAAACCCCAGTAGTTGATAGTTCGGATCTAGTTTACTATTTATGAACAAATTTAATGAGTAAATAGTGATAAACAGAGGGCTTATATTGAATTAGTTGTGCACATAAATAGCTTATAATATTATACCAGAAGTAATTTACATCTTGTATATTTCATACAGTATAGTAAAACTTTATTAAGTAAAGAGTACATTCATCTTCATCATTATCTCATATATACATATTAATATTCATGCATTGTGAGTGTGATACTAAGCAACACCAGTGTGGGCAGATATTCCAGTGATTACTTATTTTATTAAGTAGTAAAATGAATAAAATAGGTGGGCACCTCCTTGCTGTGTGAATAAACAATGCTCACTCAAGATTTTCCTTCTGAGGTAGCTACCTTGACATGGTGAGGGGGTTTGAGTTGATCGACGGTTGCACGCAGGTCGTATTGGCGAGTGCCTCGAGTGAGCACCTGCCAGGATCTTCCGAACTAAACTGACTGCTGGGGGGAGAAGTGAGATTCAAGTGTTACCAACACAGTGACTGTAGATGTCCGTACATGTTGCTGGCTCCACCCCACCATAGAGGGGAGTTGCCTTTGACGGCTGGTCGGTGTTGGATGGTTGCGTGTCCAGTATGGGACGTGTAGAGGGTGGTGGTAAGTCGGGGATGTTTGCACAAGCCTGGGCAAACTTTCACACAGACGAGGACTTGGGCCATTTACAAATGGGAAGTACCTCTTGGTCTCCGGGGTATCCCGCCTTGTGTTGGCTCTCGGTCGTCCCTTCCGTTGTCAACGTAAGGGGGGAAGTCTGACAGGTCTGGGACCAAATTAATGTAACATCTTCCATCGGGATAGGTCTCTTACCCTTGCTCACGGAGGGTAAGAGACCTTCCTGGGACCTTGCAATTCGCATTGACGTCAGATTAGGAGCACACTTGCCACACACACACAAATGTCTCATACCAAAACAAATCTTAAATAATATAAACATTCTAGAAAGATAAACTTCGAGCGAAATACATAGAAAGAAAATCTATTATTATTTTATAAAATAAAAGCACATATTGTTTGTAACTATATGAGCATCAAGAAGAGAAAAAGACAAAATAACAACGAATAAAACCAATAAAGAGGAATATGATACTATAGGAAGGAACAAATATTGAAATATGAGGTTTACAATGAATAATGAACTACAGGTTCATTGTGCAAGTAAGATAAACTAGTAGAGTGGCCACGGAATTCAACCAAAACATTAGACATGTAAAGCCAAAGTCAATATCATAAATAAGGCCATACAAGCAGGGGAATCTTACAGAGATTCTACACGCACAAGCAGAGATGTTACATGCACATGCAGAGATCTTACATGCACAGGCAGATATCTTACAGGCACAAGCAGAGATGTTACACGCACAGGCAGATATCTTACAGGCACAAGCAGAGATGTTACATGCACAAGCAGAGATCTTACATGCACAGGCAGAGAGAGAATAGAGAGAATCTTAGAATCTTAGAATCTTAGAGAGAATCTAGATCTTAGAGAGAGAATAACATCAAGGTAGCATACAAGTCAATACCCGCAACGAAGACCAAAGATTTGGAGACATTCAATTTCAGTCAGGACATTGGGGGAGGGTGGGGGAGATGCACGCGTGGAGCAGGTTGCCGGCACACACTGCAGAGATTAATGTACACTTTGCTCTTATAATAGACTTGATAGCTACATGGAGGGAGGGGGGCATGAATCAAGACGGCCACTGCCCAAAATAGGTCAATAGACCCACTTAGGTGACTCCTAATTCATATGTTCTCATCTTGCAGAGAATCTGTGTGAACAGCAGCACTGTCCCCCAGTGTTGCTGAGCAACAATTTGAAAAACACTATGTTAATAATAATAATAATAATATATACTATACGTGCTTAATATTTTAAAGAAAAGCTGCGCAAATAGCCATTTTGCTCTGTGAATCTCATCCAAATGTGTATCTATATTGGATAACATATCGTCGATATATTAAGTATATTTTTTTCTTGACATCCTCATTTTTATCCGTCTATGTCCGTCTATCGTGACGTTACCTTCTGGGGGAGAAGGGAAGATGGGAGAGGAGAGAGCGCCAAGCCATTACGACTGTATAGCACTTGGAAGGGGTCAGGATTAGGATTTGGAATGGGCCGGGGGGAAGGAATGGTGTCCAACCACTTGCACAGTCGGAGATTGGACGCCGACCTGCATGAAGCGAGACCGTCGCTCTACCGTCCAGCCCAAGTGGTTGAGCCTCCTAGGGGGGGGGGGAATCCTTAGTCTTTACAACAATAAGCAACGCTAACTAGCTCGCTGTATCACGTGTTACTCGTTGTCTCACCTGTTGTTAGCGTTCTTGAACTTTGACCTCCCACCAGAGTTGCCCTCCAGCTTCCAGATGAGGTGGTCGAAGGTGGCGCCGTAGAACTTGTGGAGGTGGTAGTAGTGGAACATGGACTCAAACACCGCTGACGGCTCCCTGACGATGGTCACCCACACGGAGTCCTCGTATGTCAGCTGAGGAAGCAAGGTTATCAAGTCATGGTCAGACGATGAGTCACAATAACGTGGCTGAAGTATGTTGACCACACCACACACACACACACTAGAAGGTGAAGGGACGACGACGTTTCGGTCTGTCCTGGACCATTCTCAAGTCGATTGTGAGACGTTCGACTTGAGAATGGTCCAGGACGGACCGAAACGTCGTCGTCCCTTCACCTTCTAGTGTGTATGGTCTGGTCAACAAGTCATGGTCACATTAACACACGTAGCCTGTATGCGTCAGCTGGAAGAGGAAGGTCAGGGGGGTTGTTTCAGACTAATATTCCATGTTTAGGAGATGGATAAATGAAGATTGAAGAAAATTAAGCTTTTCTGAACCCTTACCACACCCCAAAAGGCAGAAAAAGGGCATAAATGAAAGACAATACTGCTGCTATAATCTTCATAAATAGATGAGGTTGTGAGCACCTATTGTCTTTATAAATGAGAGACAATACTGCCGCTATAGAAGCAAGATAATTGTCTTACGCAGCTGCGGACGCACCTGCTGTATGGCTCTGACATGGAGTCTGGTGTGGTGGACGAGGAAGTGATACCTGCCCGAGGGTGGGGCGAAGGGCGAGTCCCTGAGTTCCTTCACTCTGAGGCTGTGACCCTCGGCCACCGCGTCCAGGTACACACTAGAGTAGGGCAGCGCCACTGACAGGTTGTGAGCGTCCGCGTAGCGCATCAGTACGTTCTGTATGGTGGAGGAGCCGCACTTGTGGGTCTTAAGGAACACCAGATGGCGTTGAGGGCGGCAGGTGGGGACCGCCCTCTGCGCTGACCACGCCCGAGGCTCCTCACTGGGGACGGAGAAGTTCAAGAATGTTTATTGAGACAAGAAAGAAATACATCTCAAAGGGATAGAGTAGCTTAGGCTACTTCTACCCACCCTCCCCCCCCCTTCCCCCCGGGACGGAGAAGCTCCACATTAAGGGTTAGAAGGTTATAATGAATAATATTGACTACGATCTCTGTTGCGGTAATTACGACGTTTTTACATAGAATTGTTATTATTGTGACGAAGTTCGCTGTGCCGAGGTGTTGAGCTGAACAAAAGAATCCCGATGGGTCAAAAGTCATGTCTATTTTGGCAAAATTATGTTAAATGGGTATACCAAATTGACACCTTTTCCTCTGTGCATTGCCATCTTTGAATTGTGCCTGTCACTGATATTTCTGAATTGTGCATGGAATTGAATTTTCAGATTTGTTTCACTCTGAATTAATCTTTACAATGATGCTTTTGACCAAATCTTTAAATCTGGCTTTGATACTTACACGCCTTTGATGTTCCTGCGAGGAAGACAAAGGAAATACATTAATTCAGATTTCTGGCTATTGCTAAGATATTGTTTCATTAACGCTAAAAAACTTGTTTCCCCAGGAAGCTACAGTACATGAACACAGCAATTAGAAACATTGGTAGTGAATAGGACATAAATCTGATCTTGCAGCATACCTGAGCATAAGATATACCTGTGAATAAAGCATTCTTTACCATTCTTCTTTAGACTATGGAGCGCAACTCCATAGTCTCCTGAGACTGATGGATGCCTACTACCGTGGAGCAATACCTGAATTTGGAATATACCCAGACACACAGGATGCACTCGGACACTGGAAGTATCCAGACACATAACACATGTCACAAGTCATACGAAACACGGAACGTGACAAAATAAGGAATGTATCAAACTATGGAACGTTCCTCGCTAGGGAATACAACATTCCCTGACGGAAAGTATTCACAGACATTTTTTGGACCTAAATATATTACCTTAACAAAGAACATGTATGGGTACGAAACGCACCTGAACGTGGAACGTTCCTGGACCTGGAAATGTACATGGTCACTGAACGTTCCCCAGACAAGGAACACTGCTGAATTAGGGGGACGCACCTGAGCATCAGGTTCTGCTGGTTAGTGAGGTTGAGCTGGAGGACGAGAGCCATGCTGCTGACGACACACAGCAGCACTAGCAGCTTCACCAGCATCGTCGGACCTGTGCTCTCCTGTCGCGAGACGACGACGACGACGACGACGACGACGACGACGACGACGACGACGAGGAGGACGACGAGGAGGGAGAAGATAAGGGAAGATTGGTAAAAAGGAGTGAAGAAAATAAGAAAAAAAAACTGGCAGAGAAAAGAATGATCATAAATAGGATAGGAAAGAGGGGGAAGGGAGAGCAGGAAGAGAGGGAGAAGGAAAAAGAGGCGGAAATAAATAAGAGGAAATAAGAACAAGCGTAACACTACTCCCTGTACAAGTTCTTGGGTTAGGTTGTTCTTTCCTATTCTTACATTGTTTAAGGATTTACAGTAATGTAATTAGACTATATAAATTCTTCTCTGGAATATAAATGTGAAAGTTTTCAAGCCTTACCTTGCACTATCTACTAAGAGATCCACATGTAATAATTCTGTAAGAATACCATAAATCACTTTAATTTGCATTAATTGCCTAGAATTATACTCTGTGCCATAAACTTCAGCAATTAATGATACTTGTGTTTACCTAATATACTCAAACTTATTTACAAATTATTTTGCCGAAAGTTTGAAGAATCAGTATATACTAGCACATATGTAGTACATACTGTATGTATGCACGTATGTATGCAAGTACACGTATGCATGCACGTATATCAAAGGAATGAGTACTTTTGGATTATCTGTGTAGAGTTCTTAAACATGTGCAGTTAATTCCAGGTTGAAATATTGTGTTACATGCATGAGGTCATTTTTCAACTCGTGAGGGAATATATTGAAGGTTCTCACCTTCTTTTTGATGGCCTTCTGATCTTTCTTTTTGCTCATGTTGACCACCAAGAGCCGGGGACCTGGCACCACACATTCCTGGTGGGGTGGTGGATGTAGGGGCCGAGGTGTGGCCACTGCTCCTTCCACCTGGGTTCACCGTGGTGGTGAGTGGTGGTGTGGCCACGGCTCCTTCCAGCAGGGTTCACCGGGCTGGAAGGATGAAGGATGAAGGTCTGAGATGCGAGCAGGGCATCCTTCCGACACGGGTCATTGCATTTAGCGTTGTAGCAGCCACTTCTGCCTTGTCTGCAAAATACGTTCATGAATTTTAGATTTTTATTTATAGCAAGCATGATCGTGGGGTATGTGCATTCACATTCGTATATAGTTGATACCGCTCAGTATTCTTTAGTACCGTCTTTAAACCAGAATAAAATAAACGGTCTTCTATGGTAATGTTTATATCTTGTTCGATGAGCAGTACGAGTCATGAGCCTCGCTGTACGTACCTTTATACAATATTCACAAATAGAACATCAATTTTATGGGATCAAATCCTTATTGATGCAGATTCTGCAAACAAAATCAATACCTTCATCGTTGCACTCCACAAAAATACGTTAAACACACACACACACGGCTAGAAGATGGCCTAAACAAACTGAATGAATTGTCCAATAAATGGCTGCTAAGGTTCAACCCGAGTATATGTAAGGTAATGAAACTAGGCAGTGGAAACAGGAGGCCAGACACAAGATACAAAATAGGAGATGAAGTCCTTCACGAAACGAACTGAGAGAAAGATGTAGGAGTTGATATCACACCAAACTTGTCTCCTGAAGCCCACATAAAAATAATAACATCGGCGGCGTATGCGAGGCTGGTTAACATCAGAACTGCATTCAGGAACCTGTGTAAGGGATCATTTAGAACCTTGTATACCTCATAATATGTAAGACCAATCCTGGAGTATGCGGCCCCTGCATGGAGCCCGTACTCTGTCAGGCACAGGTCTAAGCTGGAAAAAGTTCAAAGGTATGCCACTAGGCTAGTCCCAGAACTAAGAGGCATGAGTTATGAGGAAATGCTGCATGAAATGAACCTAACGTCGCTGGAAGATAGGAGAGCTCGGGGAGACATGATCACTACCTACAAAATTCTAAGAGGAATCCACAGGGTAGATAAAGATAAATTGTTTAACACCGGAGGAACTCGAACAAGGGGACACAGTTGGGAACTGAGTACCCACATGAGCCACAGGGACGTTAGAAAGAACTTTTCAGTGTCAGAGTAGTTAACGGATGGAATGCATTAGGCAGTGATGTGGTGGAGACTGACTCCATACACAGTTTCAAATGCAGTTATGATAGAGCCCAGTAGGCTCAGGAATCTGTACACTAGTTGATTGACAGTTGAGAGGCGGGACCAAAGAGCCAGAGCTTAACCCCCGCAAGCACAATTAGGTGAGTACAATTAGGTGAGTACAAACACACACACACACAAACGGTGTGTGTGTGTGTTTGCGGTGGAAACTGAGTACCCACATGAGCCACAGGGACGTTAGAAAGAACTTTTTCAGTGTCAGAGTAGTTAACAGATGGAATGCATTAGGCAGTGATGTGGTGGAGGCTGACTCCATACACAGTTTCAAATGTAGATATGATAGAGCCCAGTAGGCTCAGGAATCTGTACACCAGTTGATTGACAGTTGAGAGGCGGGACCAAAGAGCCAAAGCTCAACCCCGCAAGCACAATTAGGTGAGTACACACACACACACACACACACACACACACACACACACACACACACACACACACACACACACACACACACACACACACACACACACACACACACACACTCAAGAGAAATATATGTAGCAGACATAATAGAGGAAAAATAAATTGGTTAGAAAGGTGGGGTCCAAGAGCTAAAAGCTCGATTCTGCAGATAAAAAAAATACAAATAGTAAATACACACAAAATAAATGCAAAATCTGTACACAGTTTAAAGCACATCTAGGCGAGTGCTCAGACACACAAATAATACACCTACTAAACTCCCGTCATCCATTCTTGTCAAGTATGAAGAACAAAATTTACATTTTCAGCCATCGGTGTTCAAGTATGTTTATTGAGACAAGAGAGAAATACATCTCAAAGGGATAGAGTAGCTTAGGCTATTTCTACCCCCAACCTCCCCCAGCCATCGCGGTGTTGCCAACCTGAATCGAAATAAAACGTATGTGGCCTGCCCGACAGACTTACAGGTAGAACACTATCCCACGGTCAATGTGCTTCTTTAATACACATTTATTTATATCATACGTTCCCATATGTGATAGCTCTTGCTGGCAATACAGCGCCTGAGCGGGTGTTAATACTGAGGAGGAACGACCTTATGGTTGTGTTCGTCTTCGTCAAGGTTGCTGTGGTGATAAAGGGTGTGGGGGGGGGGGGGGGAGTGCAATGTGGTTGACTGTGCATGTGACGTTGACTTTGGTTATAACATTAATTGTGGTTTTGTTCAGGTTATTTATAATTGCTAGGGTGAGATATTTGCTGTCGATCTTGCAGGAAAAGTTTTCAATTGCTTGAAGAGCAGACTTTGAATCTTGTTTTACTTTGTTGTTGTTTAAGATTTGCTACTTGAAATGAAAAAGTTCCAAGTAGCATGGACTATGGTGAGCCCGTAGTTTTTTTTTTTACTTACTGTGACTTGGTTACTGATTGAGGATCAGTCACCAATGCAGTTGAGTTACTGATTGTGATAGAGTTGCTGGCTGAGCTACGTGATTGGTTTACTGTTATAGGGTTACTGATTGTGGTATGTTTATTGACTGCAGTAAAAGGCCTTTTGTCTCTGAGAACGGGAAACCATATCGAATATTATTATAATACCTAATATACACATATAAAATTGAAATACGTGACAAGAATGTTCAAAATAAAGCTTTTAGTTAATGGAGATTGATTTATTATAATGATTTTTATTATTTTTTATTTTTTTTTTTTTTTTGCTAAATTCAGTGTTCGCCAAAGAGAAATGTAATTCAAGTCATAAGAGAACTGGACACAACCATCCTCAGCCTATGTTTATTCATCTAGCGGCCAACCCCAAAAAATGT
>WNGS01004946.1:18981627-19002950 GCA_020271785.1 Procambarus virginalis
CCACAGGGTTGTAAACCAGTGGAACCGCTTACTCGCCGAAGCAGTAAATGCCAAACCTCTGCTGTGTTTTAAAATACAGCTGGAAAAGATCATCAGGACAAATGGGGGGACCTTTGACAAGCCGCCGGCTTACTGCCCTCATCGAGGCCACTATATAGTGTTAGTGGCCCTCAGGTAAATTCAGTTCCCGGAGGGGTGTCCCCGCTCCTTCCTGTTGGGAAGTTGTTCATCTATTGTAGTATCATACTATCATGCAAGAGGAGCCACACATCTATGGTTCATCCAATAATATCAGCAGACTTCTAGATGTTACTACTGCTCGGCTTAGACTCGGTTACAAGTATCTCTGGGAATTCTTATTATCTGCTGATGTAGACCTGACCAAATGTAAACTGTGTATCAAGATTGTAACTTGCTTAGCTAAATTAATTGTGGGGTTCTGTCCCTGAGCCCATTATGTGCCTCTGTAACCCTTTCCACTACCGCCCACAAGATGGGTATGGGGGTGCATAATAAATGAACTAAACTAAACTATTGCAGTATTTGTACATAGGACTGTCGCTTGTCACTAAACTTAGTTGTTAACTATTAACTTGACGAAATAATATTACCTTATACGCGAGAATAATTCTGACTACACAGCGATAAAATTGATGAATGAGGCTTTGAGTCGGGCGGCGGCGGCGTAGGCGAGCCTGACCTGAGGACAGGCAAGTGTAAATGCTTCACCCTCCACATACTTCAAGTGCAAATAATTGCCAACAGAACCTAAATACTGAACCTACTATACGCCTAATTAATTGTAGAATATACAATTAATTTATACACAATAAAAACTATTTTTAATACACAGTACATGAAAGTCGATAATAAATGCGTCTTGGTATGTGGGGGAGACGACCGCCGCGTTAACGAGCTTAGGCTGACGACGGGGTAGTTTAACACTCTGGGGAAGTGTATTCTACATAATATCCTACCCATATAATGTTGGCAAATCATGATCCTCAAAATCTTCCACAATATCCGAGAGAGGACAGACTATTTAGCATTAGTGGAATACAAACATTTGAATACTACAGAACCAGGATGAAAAAAATACGAAAACAACGATCCTCCGAGACATTACAAAACTAGCGAACAAACGTATAATGCATTAAGCATTGTAGGTGGAGGTAGACTATATATTCATGCGTACCTCCCAACTGTTCAGATATATTTGCAAAAAAAAAAAAAACTTATCAGCCTTACCTACACGGGAGCGACACACCGCACCCTACCGCTGCTTCTTGACGACTGACGGGTCGGCGTCAATGACCCCGTAGCGACCAACCGACCCAGAGACCCTCTGCCTAAAATTATTTGAACACCATATTGAAATTCCTAGCGTATAGCGCCAGGAATGTGTAAATTAATATTTATATACATTATAGGCCTTTCAAAAGTAATTTATAGATCTGAATAATATATATTGTCTAACAAACGAATTATTTAAGTTAAGATTTTAATTATGCCAGATAACAAGTCTTATCGCACACAAGAAGATTCGTCGGCGGATTTATTATTTGTTTTTATTTATATATAAAAAAGAGTTTTTATATTCTTGTAAAACCACTATAGCATGCATAGCGTTTCGAGTAGGTCCTTAATCCTAATTTTTTCCTCGGAGTATGACCCGCCAAATCGTTTAACAACCTATTGTCTGCTGGGTGAACAGTTAAGGATTGGCGCCCGCTCAGTCCTTCCCGGCCAGGATACGAACCCAGGTCAAAGGGCTGGCGAAGAGCCGGGCGCGTGCTTTACCACTGCGCCACAGAGACTGCTCCGTGGCGTAGTGGAATTTTGAATTTTGAAACCTGACTAACATAGCTCAACCCAACCTAACGTAACCCAAATCAAACCAATCTAATCCAACCGAGCCCAATGCAGCCTAGCCTTAATAACATAGCCTAATACAGCCTAGCATAACAATACATCCGGACAGTGTGTGGTCTGGTCAAAAATACATCCGGATTTAAAACAGAAAATGAGTTTAGCCGAATCCTCTCGTGTCCGAGTGTAACCGAACCCGACCAGTTGTGTACCTATACTGACCTAGCAAACAAACACCTGCAGACGAGGAGTCTCAATAACGTGGCTGAAATATGTTGACCAAACCACACACTAGAAAGTGAAGGGACGACGACGTTTCGGTCCGTCCTGGACCATTCTCAAGTCAATTGTGCATTCTCACAATCGACTTGAGAATGGTCCAGAACGGACCGAAACGCCGTCGTCCCTTCACTTTCTAGTGTGTGGTTTGGTCAACAAACACCTCACATAACCAGACAAACACCCTCCTAACTCTACCAAGCACACCGAGAGCCGTACCAAAGTAGGGAGGGTCCACAGACGAGAACGTGGTTGTAAGTATAGGTCCACAGACATGGGTCCCAGTACCCATCATCTGGGTTGGAGGGCAACAGTGCATTGCTTTGCTCAGAGAGTATAATGCTGCTACCACAGCCTTGCCTTCAATATGCAAACTTTTCAGGATTATTTAATTAGCGAAGATTTACCTGAATTTACCAGAGGGTCACTATCTCTCAGTGAGGATAGGAAGCCGGCGGCTTGTCAAACGTTCCCTATTTGCCTTGGTGATTTTATCGAGCAATGTTTTATTATTTACGGCTTCGTCGGGAAGGTCGTTCCATGGTTTCCCTGAATTTACTCGAGGGTGGCCCCTCGGGTAAATTCAGGTATCTCTCTCTAGTGGTCTCGACGAGGACAGGAAGGTTGTCTGGCTTGTCGAAGGCTCCTCCCATTTGTTTTGGGGCCAAACAAATGCCAATGTTTTGGCATTTACGGCTTCGGAGGGTATGCGTTTCCACAACTGTATAATTCTATAGGAAAAAAAAACAAATATTTTCCATCCTTCAGTGTGGCTTGTTGAGCTCGAAACCGTTGCTCCTTGTTCGTCTTACATCTAGCCTTTTGAAGAAGTGTTCTGGGTCAATATCTTCCAAATTGTTCAGTAATTTAAAAGGTTTGCTGAGAGCAGCCCTGTCATGTCTGGTCCCTGTGGCCCTCAACCGTCCCTGGTATGGAAGTCGACTTAGTTCGGAAAAGATTTTAGTCGCCCGGTGTTGAACTTTCTCCAAAACAGATATGTCTTTCTGAAGATGAGGTCTCAATGCGTGGATATAATTTAATCAAGGGGATGTTGATTTAATGTGTGGATATAATTTAATCAAGTGGAAGCACACAAGAGATTTATACAGTTGTATAACTACCTTTTCCTTCGTCAAAATTTCGTTTGACTATTCCAAAGGATTTGGTTTGCTTTTATAACTGCAGCTTCCACTTGTTGTACAACTATCAGTGATTGGTGGATTCTGACTCCAAGATATTGTTGATGATTTGGTACTTGTGCATTGTTATGACCCTCATGGGAGAAAAAAAATGTTTTCTGTCCTAAGTTGTGGCTTGTTGAACCTGAAATCGTTGTTCCTTGTTTGTAAATTGATTGATGAAGATTAAGCCACCAATGAGGTGGCGGCACGGGCATAAACAGTCCATAACCTAGTTTGTGTTGTTGTTGTTTAAGATTCAGCTACACTGAACAAAAAGTTCCAACCAGCACGAGCTATTGAGAGCCCGTAGTGGACTTGGCACAGGAGCGGGGCTGTAACCGCTTATTTGTGATTGATTAATGAAGATTAAGCCACCTAAGAGGTGGCACGGGCATTAATAGCCCGTAAGTGGAAGATTTTTTGGAGTGAATGTGATCTTTGGTCGTGAAAGGATATACTGCGCCCCGTGCTCGCATTTAAATCGTCAGTCTGTGGCTGCTATCGTGGGGTGCTTGTTTGTGTTGCATCTGACCATAAATAATCATCATTGAGTTTCTAAACATTAATAGCCCAAATTAGCCCATCTTGCTTTTAAATTAGCCCAAAAAGTAGCAAGTAGCGAAGTTTAAAAAATTGAGAGCGCGGGGCACTCAAAAGTAGCCCAATTCGCTACTTGTAGCCCAATCTGGCAACACTGCTGAGAGGCAGCATCCCGGCATCTGTTGTTGTTGTCATTGGGTTAGGGGCAGCTGCAGCACAGGCACGTAGCTTCTCCGCCGTTCCCTTGTGGGAAGAAATCTAAGTTAATTTTTTTCTTTAATTTTGCCCCGAGGGGCGAATTTATTGCAGCACCACTCATCTTGTGAGTGAACATACCGCCATAGCAGCGTGTACAACACTCCCCAAAAGGAAGAAAACCCGCTGGGTTGTTCATCCTGTCACTTGTACCCAGACACAGCTGTTACTTGCTAAACTGTCTCAAGTGAACAGCTCCTCAAACAAGAAGATTAACATCTGTCAACCCTTAAAAGCTTACGTTATCTTGCGGGTGCAAAGTGGGGGAATCTTTTAAGAACAGTATCAATATTTGATAAATAGTGTTTTCCTAACTCAAACAATGTAGGGTTTATTATGTCGTCTGCCGTACCTTAGACAGATATAAACACACTGTAAACCATGTGCTTGGCGACGAATCCTCACCAATCCCCCTCTCGGGCAAAATTCAGCAACGTCTAGATGAGGCGACGCCTACCCTACTACCCCGTGGGCTCACCCTGGGTCTACCAAGATCCGCCAACACCCAGCACTTCTAGGCCAAGCCAACCCCGGACACAATCTCTCCTCCCGAAGAGCCATTAACCGGAAAACAGGAAGAAAATCTGTCAACGTCCCTGTGACCCCAGGGGATAAGGACACCAAACACTGGAAAGCTGGCCGTCAAAAAAGGTGGTAAGGTAACCAAATATATAAATGTAACACACATAAGAGGCAACAACTTCAAGCTCAAGTTACGCAGCGGGACAGAAAATAGGAGATACTTTTTTATCCATAGTGTTATAAACTCATGTAACCGTCGAATTCGAAGCCGTAAATATTATTACATTGCTTCAAAATCCAGTAGGAAAAATCCTCACGAACTTAGGGGAGATATTTGACCAGCCGGCGGTTTCACGTCCCCGTCAAGGCCACAAGAGACAGTGGTCTTTAAGTAAATTCAGGTAAAACTCTCTTATGTGCCATTTTAGTACACGGGCTAATTCAAAGAAAGTGTAACCCACTTTGAGAGTTCTAATACTGCTCATTCGTACTGAAAGCTGCAAACGACCAAATGGAATTCACGTATGAATAAAGTAGTGTTCTGCGCTCGTCCTTAATTGAACATATATTAAGGTAGGTATGGAAATGTTCAGGAAAAAGCACTTACCCAGTATGAATATATATATATAGCACTTGGCAGGGATGTGAGGACAAGCTGGGGTATGAAGACATATAAAGGTCTTTAGGAACTGTACTCTAAAATTTGTAAAATATGTTTACAGCTAGGTAGGTTACCACAGTAGTGACTTACAATTCAATTTCTTTCTTTATTATGCACCCCATACCCATCCCGTGGGCGATGGTGTAAAGGATTACAGAGGCACATAATCGGTTCAGGAACTGAACGTTTGTTATTTAACATTTGTTATTTTAGAAGTCCCCGTGGGGCAGTGGTAAGAATCTCGCCCGGCGCCTCGCGAACGTTTTGGCCTGGGTTCGTATCCTGCAGTGTAGCCTCTCTTCACCCAGCAGTGAATGAGAACCTGGTTGTTAAACGATTTAGCGGTTCGTGTTCTGGGGAAAATTTTGATTAAGGACTTGCCTGAAACGCTATGCGTACGAGTGGTTTTACAAGAATGTAAGAACTCTTTTATGTATAGAAAAAAAACATACGACACTACACACTTTCACATGTACTTTATATAAAACACTGAAATACTTTATTAATCCTGACCTCAAACACCTCCTAGAGTGCTGTAATAAAATCCATGGGTATGCCACACGAGAAACATATATTTGATATTCCTAGAATGTTACTCAACCAGGGTAGAAATTAAATGCAAATAATAGGTCCGAAACTGTGCAACGAAAACTCTACTTCTCTCAACGAGTTTAAAAGAGAAAGTAATAAATATTTAATTAACATGTACAGGTAATCATCTCACATATTTTTTCCTCGTCGCAAATGAAGAAAAAAATTCTTTGCTGTCATTATGAATTCAATGCTTTATATAGTGTTGCTAAAACTACAGATTCTGTGATAAAAGTAGTCTATTTCTATCATTTGGGACCATTTCTTTCCCCTATCTCATCCCAAATGCTCATCATGACCCCTTCCAAGGGTTATATAGTCGTAACGGATTAACGCTTTCTTCTGACAGTTCCCTTCCCATCCTGGGGATTTTTCCTGGTGAATTTTGAACTCGTCTTATGTAGGAAATAAATTTCCTTTAAAAGGACAACGTCGAGCAAGGTTACAACAAACACAACACCAATCACTACCACATTTTATTAATATCAATATAATAAACTCCATTCTTAAAATAAAATCAGTCATCTACATTCTCTAGGGAATTAATCCTTATCGACAGAATTATCCTCGTCAGCAAATCATAAAAGTTAGTAAGATGTAACCTATTGAAAAAATTCTTATGGGCTTGTTTTCTATGCTAAATAAAGCTATTTATAAAGTTACCAAATGTGTAGGGATGGCAAGTCAGTTGTTTTTAGTTTGAATGTTATGGGGTTGCAACAAGGCAAGATGATACGATATTATTATTCATCCTAACTTATATACAACTTAGGCAATGATAAGGCCTTAGGTTCAGAAAAAATATGACAAAATTAAATGAACTGAGGTACAGTTTTTATATATATATATATATATATATATATATATATATATATATATATATATATATATATATATATATATATATATATATATATATATATATATATATATATATATATATATATTATATATATATATAAACTTTATATATATATATATATATATATATATATATATATATATATATATATATATATATATATATATATATATATATATATATATATATATATAACTAGACCCTACATAGGTATGCCATAACACTGTTTTCTTGATTAATTTGATTAATTTTTACTTATATTTAAAAACATTTATCACAGTACAGTATAGTGTCACCTCTGGCAGGAAGAAGGGGACCCTTAGCCTCGGAGAAAAGCACACATAACGCATTAGAGGGGATTTTTAGGTCCTCTCTATACTGTTTATATGTTCTTTTATCCTACCACCCCCTTCCTGTTGATTTTTTTAGCTTATATATATATATTTTTATTTAAAATTTCATTACACAAAAAGGGTTACAACATTGGTTATATGCAAGGTACAAGGCTACTTGTCACAAGTTGTAGAGCTCCTCCAGTTCCTCAGATGGCGGGCAGGAACCATAGGATACAATGTGCATTTCCTTTCTGAATTGCCACGCTAAGGCGCTGAAAGAGGAAACTGGCGGCTCTAAGGTCTCTAGTTATTTCAATTAGCTTAGAACCCAGCTCCATAAAAACTAGCAGCACTTTTACCCCAGGAACCAAATGTCTCTAAGGCAATGGGGACAAAATTGTAGTGGTGCTCAAGATCTCTGTATTTACGAGACTTAGCTGATTCCCGGTAATTGGCAGCACCACCTGGCTGTGCAACACTGAAGTCAACATAGGTGTTTAAATTTAAAACGCAAGTGCAGTCCCACACCAACTGTCTACCATTCTTCCAGGGGTTCACCGTGATCCCTTCTGGGCGACCAACAGGCTCGTCAGAGTTGCGGGGCATTAGGTAACGGGGCTCTCTCTGTGCTGGACAACCAGCTGTGGTAAGGTTCCTTTTAATAATGTCATTAACCTCGCTGTGTCTTGCATGCCATTCTCTTGTGCTTTGGCAGGGAAGGCCATGCCGGCCCTATCTGTCGGCCACTGCGTCGCCGCAAACACACCAGTATTCGGTGTGGATTGGGGCAGCGAGGCGGAGAGCCTGCGGTGTGAGACGCATGCCGGTTGCTGACATTGGGGTTGCTAATAAGAAATCACCTGCATGGGGAGCTGCTACAACTATGAGTCGGGCAGAGTCAGTGTTGTTGTTGCAGCTCCTAGGCATGTTGCAGCTGCTTGGTCTACAGTGGGGCGATCCCAGCTGGATTGCTTGCGAGCTTCATAAGGTGGTGATTGAAGTGCTGGTCCTGCAAGAGAGACCCATTTGATGGTGCAGGTCTATAGAACTGGGATCTTGCACCCTGCCTGTTGACCTAGGTACTCAGGTAGGATTTCCTTCACCAGGTTGTCAGACGCCACTGAGAAGACAGGAACGCTGGAACAACAATTTGTGTTGTTGTGCGTACGCCGAGGCCCCTAGTCTGACAGGAAGGAGGCCTGTTTCCACTGTGAGTCGCTGAGAGAAGGTTCAGGGCTTTTTCTAACATTGATTTCAGCAAGCTGTCGTACTCTTCTAATTTAATATTTTGAAAGATGGTGAACATCTAAGAAAGTAGATCAGTCTGGGGAGGGACAAGCATCTGATGATGAGGTAAAGTGCATCATGAGCACCGATGTCTTCAATTTCTCTCATCCATCCTCTTCAGGTCAGTGATTTTCTTACCAAGGACCTCGTCGATGGAATTCCTCCAAAGTATGTATATATATATATATATATATATATATATATATATATATATATATATATATTATATATATATATTATATATATATATATATATATATATATATGTACAAACGAGAATATCTATCTGATCGAGGTTGGGGGCCAGACGTTTGGGGCTAGCTTCACCAAACTTCACCCCATTAATCCCTTTCTCCCAACTTTGCCTAACTGGGCAAATTATATTAATTTTCCAATCACGCAAAATAATAGATTCCATCCTCACTAAGAATCATCTAGCATGTTACTTTCTACATGATTAAATGAAGACAATGTTTAGTGGGGAAGGTAGAGAAAGGTGCAAGGTACGGAAAGGTGGTGAAGGGTAGGGAAGGTGGTGAAGGGTAGGGAAGGTGGTGAAGGGTAGGGAAGGTGGGAGGAGAGGGAAATTCTTGGTAGAAAACTCAGAGGTGGCTGGGTAGTGATGATGGTACAGAGATGAGACTATTAGTGATGATATGGGTTACAGGATGAAGATAGTGTTGGTAGTGAAGATGTATAGCCTTTGTCACCCCCGACCTATGCCTTGTATCGTCCCTGTACCCAACCACTTGGACCGGACGGTAGAGCGACGATCTAGCTTCATGCAGGTCGGCGTTCAGTTCCCAACCATCCAAGTGGTTGAGCACCATTCCTTTCCCCCATTCCATCCCAAATCCTTATCTCTTCCCAGTACCATATAATGGTAATGGCTTGGGTACTTCTCCTGTAGTTCCCTTCCGTGTTTAGTTACGATAACGTATCGTCCCTGTACGTACGTGTTCTGTGTTTATACAAGACAGATAAATACATACACCAAAAAAGTTAACAATTATAAATAAAACACAGCAGTGGCTATGCAGCAGTCTGCGACTCCGGTGCGGTGCATGTCCTCTCGTCCCGTTCTGGCGGGAAGAGTGCTGTGGTGGTCGGCGTCCGAGCCGCTAGAGTCGCTTCTCGCCTTGACGTGGTACCTCATCCCGGGGATCAAAGACGCCCTTCTCGTCGCCTTCTGCCTCTTCTTCTTCTTCTTCTTGTCGTAGGAGGACCAGGTGAGGTCCACGGGTTGTTGACGTTGTGGTGATATCGGCTGTACTGTTTCCAGCGAAGCTTCTGAGTGTACTCCGTGCTGGGACGGATCAGGTCGTAGCAGTATCTCCGCATGCTGGGAGTCGGAGTGGCAGGGTTAGAAGTAGCCCTTGAGGGTAAAGTTAGGACGGGGGTAAAGCTAGACTTGAAGTTAAACTAGGACTTGAGCTTAAAGCTAGGGTGTGAGGGGAGTGAGGTTTGAGCTAAAGGCTTAGGTTAAAGCGAGAGTAATAAATGAAGGCAATATCCTCAACGATAATAAATAAATCATTGTTGATTAACTTTTTACATTACGATAAAGTCAAAGTGACTTTAATAAACGTCTGCAACCGTAA
This sequence comes from Procambarus virginalis, assembly GCA_020271785.1. Classification (NCBI taxonomy): domain Eukaryota; kingdom Metazoa; phylum Arthropoda; class Malacostraca; order Decapoda; family Cambaridae; genus Procambarus; species Procambarus virginalis. The sequence goes on from WNGS01004946.1 coordinate 18,991,611, forward strand.
TTACTTTTGGAATTCATTATTTACGTGGAGACCCGCATGCTTCAGTACTTACGTGGAGGATCCCCTGGTACTTAACCTGGAGAACCCATATTACTTAACTGGAGGGCCTCTTGGTACATACCTGGAGGGCCTCTTGGTACATACCTGGAGGGACTTCTTGGTACATACCTGGAGGGCCTCTTGGTACATACTTGGAGGGCCTCTAGGTACATACCTGGAGGCCCTCTTGGTACATACCTGGAGAACCTCTTGGTACATACCTGAGGGCCTCTTGGTACATACCTGGAGGGCCTCTTGGTACATACCTGGAGGACCTCTTGGTACATACCTGGAGGACCTCTGGTACATACCTGGAGGGCCTCTTGGTACATACCTGGAGGACCTCTTGGTACATACCTGGAGGACCTCTTGGTACATACCTGGAGGACCTCTTGGTACATACCTGGAGGCCTCTTGGTACATACCTGGAGGGCCTCTAGGTACATACCTGGAGGGAACCTCTTGGTCATATCTGGAGGACCTCTTGGTACATACCTGGAGGACCTCTTGGTTCATTCTGGAGGACCTCTTGGTACATACCTGGAGAACCTCTAGGTACATACCTGGAGGGCCTCTTGTACATACCTGGAGAACCTCTTGGTACATACCTGGAGGACCTCTTGGTACATACCTGGAGGGCCTCTTGGTACATACCTGGAGGGCCTCTAGATACATACCTGGAGGACCTCTTGGTACATACCTGGATGCCCTCTTGGTACATACTTGGAGGGCCTCTAGGTACATACCTGGAGGGCCCTCTTGGTACATACCTGGAGAACCTCTAGGTACATACTGGAGGGCCCTCTTGGTACATACCTGGAGAACCTCTTGGTACATACCTAGAGGGCCTCTTGGTACTTATTAACCGTCTGTACTTACCTAAAGTATTCCAATATGTTTCTATTCATCTGGGGAACCACCCAGGTGCCTGTGTGCACTTGACTCCCAGTACGTGGGCACTTACGTGGAGGAGCCGTTGTTCTGCACCTTGTACTGCACCACCAGGTAGCGCTCCTTGTCCCCGAAGGTGTGACGTTTGTTGAAGGTGTGGGTGCTGCTCTCCTCCAGGCCGCACTCTCTCCACACCTTGTGGATGGGATATTTTATTTTATTGACTCAGGTGTTCTGGACGACATCCTAACAATTTACCCAAAATTTGCTTGTCCATTTTAAAGGATGAAGAACAATTTTTATGTATATTCCTTCTAAGCTGCATCACCTATGAACCCATCCCTGCCCTTGTGTGGCAGTGCACAGTAGAAACTTGTTTTCACATATCCATATATTAAAACATTGATTGTAACCGTGATATATATGTGCTTCAGCCTACAGTTTAGACCTATTGTCTTATGTATGACCCTCTGTCCTGCGTGACAGTGAATACTAGCATTATCCTCACTTTAATCAGACTATCAAAATCCTCAGATTAGGCAAATTGTAATTAATTTTGTCAATAAAGATGTTAATAATAATAATAGTGTGTGTGTGTGTGTGTGTGTGTGTGTGTGTGTGTGTGTGTGTGTGTGTGTGTGTGTGTGTGTGTGTGTGTGTGTGTGTGTGTGTGTGTGTGTGTGTGTGTGTACATGCTGATTTAACAAGAGCTAGTAATACTACACAAATGTCAACAAGGTTGTTAGCTGAGTGGAGGTGCTCACCTTGTCCCTCAGTTCCCTCAGACTTGCCACCTCTTCCTCCATACGCCCGCGGCCGAAGGCCTCTACGTGTCTGTCAAACCTGATGAAAGAAAAAAAAATGTAGCCTGTACATATATCAGTAAATATGGTAATAGGGCCAGAATAAGTATTAGTGAGGATAGTAGTGTTTTGTACTGTTACGTTTTGATGCACAGCACTGTGCTGCTTCTATCGTCTGTATAGTAGGCATCCATCAGACATAGGAGACTTTGGAGTTGCGCTCTGGTTGTCGGTCTGGAGTGGTTGTCGGTCTGGAGTAGCCTCTCCAGGGCACAAAGCCAGGGTAGGCTAATATGGAGGAAAAGCTGTCACCCAAGCAACAAGTCCCCCTCCCCCCACCTTCTCCACGGCGCCGAAAATCTCCAATAGAAAGGCAAATGCTAATACGATTGGTTCCAGCGCCGTCGCGGGAACTGTCAGAACGAGGTTGAAGGCAACAACGAACTGTCCTAGGGGTTTATAGTCTATATAAAGAGTTGCATATTGTAGGTTAGTTTTTTTTAAGTAGATCAGGAGGTAGCTAGCTTCGCTCAATACCCCAATGCAAGGTGGGTTGTCATATAGTGGATGTGAGTAGTCTGTTAGCCAGCACAAAAACTTCTTGTAGATAATGAGTGCATCTTCTAATATCCGCGAGTGACTGAATTTAGCTATTATTGGCTATTAGCTATTATGAATTAGCTATCCTGGTATATATATTATACCATTTGGTTTAAGATTATTGATATTGATATTATTATTAAACATGGTATTGGTTTAAACGTGATATTGACATTATTGATATTATTATTGATAAGATTAGCTATTATTGGCTATTAACTATTATGAATTAGCTATCCTGGTATGTATTATACCATTTGGTCTAAGATTATTAGACCAAATGGACGCCTCGTGCTGTCCGATGGATGCCTTGTGCTGTCCGATGGACGCCTTGTGCTGTCCGATGGACGCCATGTGCTGTCCGATGGACGCCTGTGTTGTCCGTTCATGTACAGTTCTTCATTCTAAACGGATCATACGTCTTAATAAAACTGTGCTTTCTGTCATTTAAGCGGTTTTTTTTAGCTCCTCTGCTTATGTAATGTTGTGCACTACTTATACCCCAACAAATTCTAACACTAAATCTCTTGCTCTGTGCACCAAGTATAGTATTTATCATCGATTCAATGATAATTTTACGTTCTACTTTGCAAGTTGTGTTTTTTAAGTGTTTAAAGAACTGACTTTTGAGTCACAGAAAATTATGAATTTTCCTGTAATCTTCCATGTATTAAAAGGTTTCAGAGGAGGTCAGTAACACCACTAGCTTCAATACTTTTACAGGCTGCTGTAATCATGGTTGACGAAGAAAATAAATTGGGGTGCCATAGTAATGTTATTGTAATAGTAGTAATGGGAGTAACAGAAGCACAGTCACAATAAAAACAGCAGAAGCACAGCCATAGAATAAGCCAGCAGTTGAAGTAGCAGCGCCGATACCACTGCAAGTCAGTTACCCACCTTTCTTTAAAGAATGCGTACAGTTTGACGTCGCGGCGTTGAAGTGCTCAAGGGTGTTGACAGAGTGCTCGCTGAGGTAGCTTCGGTAGCGGTCCTTCCGCACGTTGCGAGCCATGGCCACCACGTCCTCGTCCCTCCAGCACATGAGGTGCTTCAGCAGCACCAGGGACTCGTCCATGCGCTCCGCTACCTGCCGGAGAGCATAGGGCNAAGTGTAGGGACCCATATAGTCTCAGAGAAGAAAATAAAGAGTACCCAGAAAAGACATTGTGGATCCTCACTGAACACTTTGATATTTTTCTCCTACCACCCCTATTCTTTTAGTATAACTTTATTTTAAAATTCATTACACAAAGAGGGTAATGCACAACTTGAACCCCAAGTGACACCCTGGAGCCCAACCTGTTGTGTAACAGGAGTACGACCAGTTGTGTAACCGGAGCCCGACCATGTTGTGTAACGGACCCCGACCAGTTGTGTACCGGACCTGACCAGTTGTGTAACGGACCCCGACCAGTTGTAACCGGACCCCGACCAGTTGTGTAACCGGACCCCGACCAGTTGTGTAACCGGACCCCGACCAGTGTGTAACCGGACCCGACCAGTGTGTAACCGGACCCCGACCAGTTGTGTAACCGGACCCCGACCAGTTGTGTAACCGGACCCCCGACCAGTTGTGTAACCGGACCCCGACCAGTTGCGTAACCGGACCCCGACCAGTTGTGTAACCGGACCCGACCAGTTGTGTAACCGGACCCCGACCAGTTGTGTTAACCGGACCCCGACCAGTTGTGTAACCGGACCCCGACCAGTTGTGTAACCGGACCCCGACCAGTGTGTAACGGACCCCGACCAGTTGTGTAACCGGACCTCGACCAGTTGTGTAACCGAATTTGACCGATTGTGTAACCAGACCCCGACCAGTTGTGCAACCGTAAGCCTAGCAAGTATACATCTCATTCAACCCCACCAAGCTAAACAGTCCCAAAGCACAACCAAACTCCATTCCTAGCTCGACCAAACAAAAATCTTCTTAGTGCTATCTAAAACCCTCCACTTGCCCTAGAACCCAACTATGGAGCCATATCAAACAATTTAACTAATACAAAAAAAAAAGAAACTCGAATTTCTAGCAAACATATAAACATAGAGCCCTTGCAAACAAACCTGGAGCACTAGTACACAAACAGCCACTGGAGCACAACCATGTACAAACCGGAGCACACCAAGCACAACCCAAAGCCCAACAAGTCACACCCCCTGGTGTTATGTAATCAGAACCCGACAAGTTGTGAAACCGGAGCCCAACCAGTTGTCTAACCGCAAGCCAGCATGAACGAACCAAACAACCTCTGGATCACAACCATGCACGAACGGAAGCCCGACCATGCACAACCCAAAGCCTAAGTAACACCCCGGAGCCGACCAGTTATATAACCGGAGCCCGACCAGTATTTTAACCGAGCCCGACCAGTTGTGTAACCGGAGCCCGACCAGTTATTAACCGGAGCCCGACCAGTTATTTAACCGGAGCCCGACCAGTTGCGTAACCGAAGCCCTACCAGTTGTGTAACCGGACCCCGACCAGTTGTGTAACCGTAAGCCTTGCAAGTATACATCTCATCAACCCCACAAAGCTAAACAGTCCCAGAGTACAACCAAACTCCATTCCAGCTTGACAAACAAAAATCTTCTTAGCCCTACCTAAACCCTCCACTTGCCCTAAACACCAACTATTTACCCATAGCAAACCATTGAACTATATGCAAAAAAGAAACCTGGATTTCTAGGAAACATAAACATAGAGCCTAAGCAAAAACAACCTGGAGCACTAGTACACAAACAACCACTGAAGCACAACCATGCACAAACCGAAGCCTGACCATGCACAACCCAAAGCCCCAAGTGACCCCCGGAGCCCGACCAGTTATTTAACCGGAGCCCGACCAGTTATTTAACCAGAGCCCGACCAGTTATTTAACCGGAGCTCGACCAATTGTGTAACCAGACCCGACCAGTTGTGTAACCGTAAGCCTAGCAAGTATACATCTCATCCAACCCCCACCAAGCTAAACGTCCCAAAGCACAACCAAACTCCATTCCTAGCTCAACCCAAACAAAAATTTTCTTAGTGCTACCTAAACCCTCCACTTGCCCTAGAAATCAACTATGGAGTCATATCAAACAATTGAACTATATACAACAAAGAAACCAAAATTTTAGCAAACATATATTATAGAACCTTGCAAACAAACCTGGAGCACTAGTACACAACCACTGGAGCACAACCATGTACAAACCGGAGCACAACCATGCACACCCAAAGCCCAACAAGTCACCCCCTGGTGTTATGTAATCGGAAACCCGACAAGTTGTGAAACCGGAGCCCAACCAGTTGTCTAACCGCAAGCCTAGCATGAACGAACCAAACAAACATCCTCTGATCACAACCATGCACGAACGGAAGCCGACCATGCAAAACCCAAAGCCTAAGTGACACCCCCGGAGCCCGACCAGTTATTTAACCGGAGCCCGACCAGTTATTTAACGGAGCCCGACCAGTTTGTTAACCGAGCCCGACCAGTTATTTAACCGGAGCCCGACCAGTTATTTAACCGGAGCCCGACCAGTTGTGTAACCGAAGCCCCACCAGTTGTGTAACCGGACCCCGACCAGTTGTGTAACCGTAAGCTAGCAAGTATACATCTCACCCAACCCCCAAAGCTAAACAGTTCCCGAGTACACCAAACTCCATTCCTAGCTCGACCAAACAAAAATCTCCTTAGCCCTACTTAAAACCTCCACTTGCATAAACACCAAACTATTGACCCATAGCAAAAATTGAACTATATAAAAAAAAAAAAACCTGGATTTCTAGGAAACATATAAACAGAGCCTTAGCAAAAAAACCTGGAGCACTAGTACACAACCACTGAAGCACAACCATGCACGAACCGAAGCCTGCACCGCACAACCAAAGCCCCAGTGACACCCCCGGAGCCCGACCAGTTACTAACGGAGCCCGACCAGTTTTAACCGGAGCCCGACCAGTTATTTAACCGGAGCCCGACCAGTTGTGTAACCGAAGCTCGACCAATGGTGTAACCAGACCCCGACCGGTTGTGTACCATAAGCCTAGCAATATACATCTCATCCAACCCCCACCAAGCTAAACAGTCCCAAAGCACAACCAAATCCATTCCTAGCTCAACCAAACAAAAATCTTCCTAGTGCTACCTAAAACCCTCACTTGCCCTAGAAATCAACTATGGAGTCATATCAAACATTGAACTATATACAACAAGAAACCCAAATTTTTAGCAAACATATAATTATAGAACCCTTGCAAACAAACCTGGAGCACTAGTACACAAACACTGGAGCACAACCATGTACAAACCGGAGCACAACCATGCACAACCCAAAGCCCAACAAGTCACACCCCTGGTGTTATAATCGGAACCCGACAAGTTGTGAAACCGGAGCCCAACCAGTTGTCTACCGCAAGCCTAGCATGAACGAACCAAACAAACATCCTCTGGATCACAAACATGCATAACGGAACCCGACCATGCACAACCAAAGCCTAAGTGACACCCCCGGAGCCCGACCAGTTATTTAACCGGAGCCCGACCAGTTATTTTAACCGGAGCCCGACCAGTTATGTAACCGGAGCCCGACCAGTTATTTAACCGGAGCCCGACCAGTATTTAACCGGAGCCCGACCAGTTGTGTAACAGAAGCCCCACCAGTTTGTGTAACCGGACCCCGACCAGTTGTGTAACCGCAAGCCTAGCATGAACGAACCAAACAACCTCTGGATCACAACCATGCATGTACCAAAGCCCAACAAGTCACACCCCTGGTGTTATGTATCGGAACCCGACAAGTACTGAAACCGGAGCCCAACCAGTTGTCTACCGCAAGCCTAGCATGAACGAACCAAAAACATCCTCTGGATCACAACCATGCACGAACGGAAGCCCGACCATGCACAACCCAAAGCCTAAGTGACACCCCCGGAGCCCGACCAGTTATTTAACGGAGCCCGACCAGTATTTAACCGGAGCCGACAGTTATGTAACGGAGCCCGACCAGTTATTTAACCGGAGCAGCCCGACCAGTTATTAAACCGGAGCCCGACCAGTTGTGTAACCGAAGCCCCACCAGTTGTGTAACCGGACCCCGACCAGTTGTGTAACCGTAAGCCTAGCAAGTATACATCTCACCCAACCCCACAAAGCTAAACAGTTCCCGAGTACAACCAAACTCCATTCCTAGCTCGACCAAACAAAAATCTCCTTAGCCCTACTTAAAACCTCCACTTGCCCTAAACACCAACTATTGACCCATAGCAAACAATTGAACTATATACAAAAAAAAGAAACCTGGATTTCTAGGAAACATATAAACAGAGCCTTAGCAAACACACCTGGAGCACTAGTACACAACCACTGAAGCACAACCATGCACGAACCGAAGCCTGACCATGCACAACCCAAAGCCCCAGTGACACCCCCGGAGCCCGACCAGTTACTTAACCGGAGCCCGACCAGTTATTTAAACCGGAGCCCGACCAGTTATTTAACCGGAGCCCGACCAGTTGTGTAACCGAAGCTCGACCAATTGTGTAACCAGACCCCGACCGGTTGTGTAACCATAAGCCTAGCAAATATACATCTCATCCAACCCCCACCAAGCTAAACAGTCCCAAAGCACAACCAAACTCCATTCCTAGCTCAACCAAACAAAAATCTTCTTAGTGCTACCTAAAACCCTCCACTTGCCCTAGAAATCAACTATGGAGCCATATCAACAATTGAACTATACAAAAAAAGAAACCCAAATTTCTAGCAACATATAAAACATAGAGCCCTGGCAAACAAACTTGGAGCACTATACACAAAAAACCACTGGAGCACAACCATGTACGAACCAAAGCACAACCATGCACAACCCAAAGCCCAACAAGTCACACCCCTGGAGTTATGTAATCGGAACCCGACAAGTTGTGTAACCGGAGCCCGTCCAGTTGTGTAACCGGAGCCCGTCCAGTTGTGTAACCGGAGCCCGCCCAGTTGTGTAACTGGAGCCAGTCCAGTGTGTAACCGGAGCCGTCCAGTTGTGTAACTGGAGCCCAACCAGTTGTGTAACCGGAGCCCGACAAGTTGTGTAAGCGGACACCCCGACCAGTTGTGTAACCGGACCCCGACCAGTTGTGTAACCGGACCCCGACCAGTTGTGTAACCGCAGGCCTAGGTCTACTTAGACTGTTATAGCTTGTACGCCCCCACATGAATTATTGCATCCAGGCATGGAGACCTCATCTTCAGAAAGACACAGCTGCTCTGGAGCCATTTTCACCAAGCTATGGAACTATGTCTTACGACAAAAATCATACCAGAGCTTAGTCATCTGTTGTATCAGGAACGGTTGAGGGCCACAGGGCTAACACCACAAACAGGCGGACTTCATAGAAACCCTAAAATACTAAACAATTTGGAGAATGTCGATTAGGACAGTGTCTTCAAAAGGCCAGATGTTACACGAACAAAGAGCAACGGGTTCACACTCAACAAGCCAGTATGTTGGACAGGAAATAGGAGATGCTTTTTCACCCACAGGGTTGTAAACAGTGGAACCGCTTACTCGCCGAAGCAGTAAAATGCCAAACCTCTGCTGTGTTTTAAAATACAGCTGGAAAAGATCATCAGGACAAATGGGGGGACCTTTGACAAGCCGCCGGCTTACTGCCCTCATCGAGGCCACTATATAGTGTTAGTGGCCCTCAGGTAAATTCAGTTCCCGGAGGGGTGTCCCCGCTCCTTCCTGTTGGGAAGTTGTTCATCTATTGTAGTATCATACTATCATGCAAGAGGAGCCACACATCTATGGTTCATCCAATAATATCAGCAGACTTCTAGATGTTACTACTGCTCGGCTTAGACTCGGTTACAAGTATCTCTGGGAATTCTTATTATCTCTGATGTAGACCTGACCAAATGTAAACTGTGTATCAGATTGTAACTTGCTTAGCTAAATTAATTGTGGGGTTCTGTCCTGAGCCCATTATGTGCCTCTGTAACCCTTTCCACTACCGCCCACAAGATGGGTATGGGGGTGCATAATAAATGAACTAAAACTAAACTATTGCAGTATTTGTACATAGGACTGTCGCTTGTCACTAAACTTAGTTGTTAACTATTAACTTGACGAAATAATATTACCTTATACGCGAGAATAATTCTGACTACACAGCGATAAAATTGATGAATGAGGCTTTGAGTCGGGCGGCGGCGGCGGCGTAGGCGAGCCTGACCTGAGACAGGCAAGTGTAAATGCTTCACCCTCCACATACTTCAAGTGCAAATAATTGCCAACAGAACCTAAATACTGAACCTACTATACGCCTAATTAATTGTAGAATATACAATTAATTTATACACAATAAAAAACTATTTTTAATACCAGTACATGAAAGTCGATAATAAATGCGTCTTGGTATGTGGGGGACGACCGCCGCGTTAACGAGCTTAGGCTGACGACGGGGTAGTTTAACACTCTGGGGAAGTGTATTCTACATAATATCCTACCCATATAATGTTGGCAAATCATGATCCTCAAAATTCTTCCACAATATCCGAGAGAGGACAGACTATTTTAGCATTAGTGGAATACAAACATTTGAATACTACAGAACCAGGATGAAAAAAATACGGAAAACAACGATCCTCCGAGACATTACAAAACTAGCGAACAACGTATAATGCATTAAGCATTGTAGGTGGAGGTAGACTATATATTCATGCGTACCTCCCAACTGTTCAGATATATTTGCAAAAAAAAAAAAAACTTATCAGCCTTACCTACACGGGAGCGACACACCGCACCCTACCGCTGCTTCTTGACGACTGACGGGTCGGCGTCAAGACCCCGTAGCGACCAACCGACCCAGAGACCCTCTGCCTAAAATTATTTGAACACCATATTGAAATTCCTAGCGTATAGCGCCAGGAATGTGTAAATTAATATTTTAATACATTATAGGCCTTTCAAAGTAATTTATAGATCTGAATAATATATATTGTCTAACAAACGAATTATTTAAGTTAAGATTTTAATTATGCCAGATAACAAGTCTTATCGCACACAAGAAGATTCGTCGGCGGATTTATTATTTGTTTTTATTTATATATAAAAAAGAGTTTTATATCTTGTAAAACCACTATAGCATGCATAGCGTTTCGAGTAGGTCCTTAATCCTAATTTTTTCCTCGGAGTATGACCCGCCAAATCGTTTAACAACCTATTGTCTGCTGGGTGAACAGTTAAGGATTGGCGCCCGCTCAGTCCTTCCCGGCCAGGATACGACCCAGGTCAAAGGGCTGGCGAAGAGCCGGGCGCGTGCTTTACCACTGCGCCACAGAGACTGCTCCGTGGCGTAGTGGAATTTGAATTTTGAAACCTGACTAACATAGCTCAACCCAACCTAACGTACCCAAATCAAACCAATCTAATCCAACCGAGCCCAATGCAGCCTAGCCTTAATAACATAGCCAATACAGCCTAGCATAACAATACATCCGGACAGTGTGTGGTCTGGTCAAAAATACATCCGGATTTAAAACAGAAAATGAGTTTAGCCGAATCCTCTCGTGTCCGAGTGTAACCGAACCCGACCAGTTGTGTACCTATACTGACCTAGCAAAACAAACACCTGCAGACGAGGAGTCTCAATAACGTGGCTGAAATATGTTGACCAACCACACACTAGAAAGTGAAGGGACGACGACGTTTCGGTCCGTCCTGGACCATTCTCAAGTCAATTGTGCATTCTCACAATCGACTTGAGAATGGTCCAGAACGGACCGAAACGCCGTCGTCCCTTCACTTTCTAGTGTGTGGTTTGGTCAACAAACACCTCACATAACCAGGACAAAACACCCTCCTAACTCTACCAAGCACACCGAGAGCCGTACCAAAGTAGGGAGGGTCCACAGACGAGAACGTGGTTGTAAGTATAGGTCCACAGACATGGGTCCCAGTACCCATCATCTGGGTTGGAGGGCAACAGTGCATTGCTTTGCTCAGAGAGTATAATGCTGCT
>WNGS01004946.1:19021468-19061300 GCA_020271785.1 Procambarus virginalis
GTGTGTGTGTGTGTGTGTGTGTGTGTGTGTGTGTGTGTGTGTGTGTGTGTGCGTGCGTGTGTGTGTGTGTGTGTGTGTGTGTGTGTGTGTGTGTGTGTGGGTGTGTGTGTGTGTGTGTGTGTGTGTTGTGTGTGTGTGTGTTTCTCCCTAATTTATTTGCACTCATCAGCTCTCATTATTTTTATTTTCATCTCCATTTTGCTGTCTGTCTTATCATATGTTGTGTTCTGTGGCACTGTTGGCACCCTGTCCTTGAATATGTTGTGTTGTGTGGCCCTGACTGCCCTTCCCATGTTTTAGTTGACACTATTCAAGTGCAAACAACCATTAACTCTCGAACAAGCACATTCTCAATGAAGGAACTTTCATTGCTCAGCATTTTATGTATACATCATAGAAACTTATACAATTCCACACATCATTTAATTTCGCTTACATCTTCCTACATCCTTACACCTTATACTTCCCGACTTCCTTATACCTGCTCCTCGCATCTCAAAACTTCCATACACTTCCGAACTTCCTAACATAGGCTAAATATTTTCGCTAAATTTTCTCCCAACTTCAGTCAGCTTTCTTTTAATCCAATTTATTACTCCACTTTCTCTCACTGTTATGGTCTTTACTTTCCCCTCTCTACTCCTATAACCTTTACTTTCCCCTCTCTACTCCTATAACCTTTACTTTCCCCTCTCTACTCCTATAACCCTCTCTACTCCTATAACCTTTACTTCCCCCTCTCTAATCCTGTAATCTTTACTTTCCCTCCTCTCTCTGCACCTATATTCTTTACTTCCCTCTCTGTATTCAAGAGCTGGAGCATATACTCGCATATTGCATATATACTCTGAATACTTCATATACTCGGAAATTGCGTATATCCTCTTTATCTCTAGTTTTTCGGTCTTTCCTGCGCCTCGCCTCGTCAGTAGTCTCGGCTGCCCACGCAGTAAACCTTCGCTTTTACGTGATTCCACTTACAATGTGTATATTGTGGGTCCTTTAATACCTCTATTTCACATATTTTCTATATTCTCGAGGAAAGTACCTTTCCATTGGATAAACACCTTTCCGTCGGATAAACATAAGAATGGATGAAACTGCAGAAGACAGCTTCTGTTTATAGTCAAAGAAATTCGCTCATGCAAGTTATGTGTCTAATGTAAGCGTGAAATAATCCAGCGTAACCTAACGTCTGCTAAGTTACCTGGTAATCTGTTCCGTATAACCTACAATCCTAGTCCAAGCTAGCCCGTATTTGTCCTGGTCTTTTCACTTTCAAAGTCTAATTTGTTAGGGTTTAAAAATTTCCCCTTACAACATCGGCTCAAAAGTCAATGGCTGTTGAGATAATTTTATGGCTTTCAGTGTGAGATCAAACATTTGGACCAGAAGCAAGCTGTACTGTCACAAAGCCTCATGCAGACTGTCACAAAGCCTCATGCAGACGGTCACAAAGCCTCATGCAGACGGTCACAAAGCCTCATGCAGACTGTCACAAAGCCTCATGCAGACGGTCACAAAGCCTCATGCAGACGGTCACAAAGCCTCATGCAGACGGTCACAAAGCCTCATACAGACGGTCACAAAGCCTCATGCAGACGGTCACAAAGCCTCATGCAGACGGTCACAAAGCCTCATGCAGACTGTCACAAGGCCTCATACAGACGGTCATAAAGCCTCATACAGACGGTCACAAAGCCTCATACAGACGGTCACAAAGCCTCATACAGACGGTCACAAGGCCTCATACAGACGGTCACAAAGCCTCATACAGACGGTCACAAAGCCTCATACAGACGGTCACAAAGCCTCATACAGACGGTCACAAAGCCTCATACAGACGGTCACAAGGCCTCATACAGACTGTCAAAAAGCCTCATGTAGACTGTCACAAAGCCTCATGCACAATGTCAAAAAGCTTCATGCAGACTGTCACAAAGCCTCATGCAAGAATACTTATCAGAGCAATAAGCCTCATATGGTGTCATAACTTTAGTAAAACTAAGACGCACACACACATGACCTTTACACATTAGCATTTGTAGTAATGGATATATATGAAGTGGACTGTGAAATGGCACTCTGGATTTAATTACCAAATAAATTTAGTTTTTATGCGTAGAGGACTACAGTGTGAATGTTACTGAGTAGACAAATGGTAAATTAATGGTACTGGAGAGAAGGAAATTGCGTGAAAACTTGGTAAATTGTAGAATGCTGAAATCTGATGAACAAAGAGGGAGTTAGTGTATGTGAAATAGAGATTAGAGTCGGAGAAAATGAGATGAAGGTGGAGGTTAGAGAGGTGTTTAATTAACAATTAAATGTTAATTAACATTAAATTTATAATTTAACTAATTTAAAATTATTTACAAATAATTTAAAATTAATAAATAATAATTGATTATGGCTGGGAACCTAGCAAACCTCAACCTGCTTAAATCTGCTAGAGATGAAAAACAGCCAAATATTGAATTTCTACCACCACAGGATGTATAGGGCTAAATTATAATGTAAGATACTTATATAAGAGCAAGCTAAGCTAGTACGGCTATATTGCATTTGAAAGAGATGAGGTTAAATCGTACACAAGACGATTCAACAAAACTCATTTTATGTTTGTTAAAACCGTATACATTGTTACCTTAGGCGGTATTACTCTCGATTGTGTTAGGTTAGATTGGTTTGAGTTTGGTTACGTCAGGCAGGTTTTAAATTCCGTTGGCTGTATACGATGTGACTTGTATCCTTGATTGGAGTGAAGGAACGTATTGCCCAACACTTACAGCATAGCAAAAGAATCTAACACCCGAACCGTAATGAAATTATGACGTCACATACCTTGTGTGACACCACATATATTAATAAACACACAATGTTATCTCTTATTCTGGTTCATTGGGTTGGGGCGAGTTGAGTTGGGTTCGGTTTACTTTTAAAGAGCAGCAGTGGTGAAAGTTTTCTCAGGTCTTAAGCCCTTATAGTGACAATCGAGGTGGGAGCGCCGACGCTACAAGAAGGTTGCAGGTCGTTGCTGTACTGACTAGTTCAAGTTCAACTTCAAGTATGTTCATTGAGACAAGAAAAAATACATCCCAAAGGGATAGAGTATCTTAGGCTATTTCTACCCACCTTACTGACCAGTTCAAGTGGATGAACCAGAATAAAACAGAGTTGCTTCAGTTTTGTCATAACTGATGATGCACTACGTGACTTGACTGTTGTTGAATACTGAATGTCCTTCCAATGTTAGTGAAAAACACAACAGAATATAAAATCGCAAAACATGTATGTCCCTTTCCGAGACATTTGTTGGTCTAAAATGCTGTTCATAAAAAAGACGTACACAATTGTTGAAACTGGTGGTGGGGTAAAATAGCTTCGACTACTATCATCTTTTGAACGGTCGTGATGGTCGAGTGGTAAAGGTGTCCTGTACGCCAGATGCATAGTTCTCTTGGCAGTATGGGTTCGAGTCACTTCTAGGGTGTGAGTTTTCGGTTATATGTATGTATGTATATGTATATATATATATATATATATATATATATATATATATATATATATATATATATATATATATTCCGGTCATTTTATATAATACAGTATACAAAAAATAGAACAACCTACCATAAATACCCAATTTATGGAATTATTCACTCTACCCACCATGAGAGTTAGAACAAGACCGGAACATAAAGATCCCAACATAGAAGACACTGCTCAACAGAATAGGCCTACTACACCTGATTAATCTTTGTATGTGCCTCGTCCCCTATTTTCGCCTTTTTCTTTTACGCTTTACCTTTTCCTTTATTCTTGTCCCATTTGTATAGATCTACTTGTCTTCACCTGACCCTGTACTGGTATAAATCTAACGCGCTTTGTATTTTCTTGCCACGGGAGACATCTCCTGTCCACGAGGCTAACCATAGCCCGTGCTTCTTGCCCAGCTCCTGTGCCAGGTAAGTTACGGGCTCACCATAGCCCGTGCTACTTGGAACTTGTTCCGAGTAGCTGAATCTACTACAACATATTTTCTTGCACGGTTCGGGAGACATCTCCCGTCCACGAGGCTAACCATAGCCCGTGCTTCTTGCCCCGCTCCTGTGCCAAGTAAGTTACGGGCTCACCATAGCCCGTGCTACTTGGAACTTGTTCCGAGTAGCTGAATCTATAACAACAAAAACAACAACGTATTTTCTTGACGGGAGACATCTCCCGTCACGCAAGGTGCAGCCACACCTCCACATATCTCTTGATACTGGCAATGGCTCAAAAGCTCAAAAGAGCCAATGGCTGGCTCAAAAGAGCCACCACATACGGGCTATTCATGCCCGTGCCACCTTTTGGATGGCTTAATCTACATCAATCAATCAATCTATTTTCTTACAGCAGCCTCCCCGAGATACAGCACCGCTCCTGTGCCAGGTAAGCTACGGGCTCACCATAGCCCGTGCTACTTGGAACTTGTTCCGAGTAGCTGAATCTATAACAACAACAACGAATTTTCTTATCACTTGAGAATGAACCATGTAGGTTCGAAACGTTGTGCAATTTTATAATAAGTGTAATACATTCTACAATTATTTACAATTAGTAAATTGTATATCCTACAATTAGTTTGACTTGCCCGAAACGCTGCGCGTACTAGTGGCTTTACAAGATTGTAATACTGTCCTATTCAATGTATTCTCACAAACCCAATGTACCTTCTTGTATATAAATAAATAAATAAATTTACTTCTTTTTCTTCACGTCGAAACGAACATGACTTTTGGAGAACTCCTCTTCCAACTAAACCCAGATACAAGAGCACTAGTTAGAGGGATAGAAACCCTAAACCAGAAAATAATTAATACAGAATATGCTGTCATATTCAATGAGACATGTATATACTGATGGCTGCCGGAGTGGGGGTAGCATCTTTATATAATTCATTAGTTATGTAGTTATAATAATATAGTTATCCTACACTAAAATATTTAAATATACACAAGATATTAACATCATTGATTGGAAGTATAAGATTAATCAGTAATACTCGAAAAAGTTTAAGTTATTTGCTATTGTTTGTTGTTTAAGATTCGCTACCTGGAACAAAAAGTTCCAAGTAGCACGGGCTATGGTAAGCCCGTAGTGGACTTAGTTATTTGCAAGAGTTATGTTCCAGGGAAGGATTTACCGGGCGCCAATCCTTAACTGTATCCTCTGTCCACCCAGCAGTGAATGGGTGTTAAACGATTTGGCGGGTTGTATTCCAGGGAAGGTTAGGATTAGGGACCTGGCTGAAACGCTATGCTTGCTAGTGGCTGTACAAGAATGTAAGAACTCTTGTATATATACATACATACATTAAATTAAATTATTTTTCAAATTGTTAAATGCAATAGTTATTTTCTACCACAGGTACCTGTAGTAATAGTGTTGCTAGCAGATAAAATTACTGAAGTACCTTAACCACTTTCCAGCTCGATGGAGCGCCTGTGGGACAGCGGGGAGATCTTGCCCTTCCTCGGGGGGCGCGGCCACGCTTCTCCCCGTCCCATGCACTCCTCCAGGGTGTAGTATTTCAGCCAGTTCATTTGTGCCAGGGGCGGTGTCCGGAGTTGCACAAGAACACCCACAAATGTTAGTGGGAGAGGGGTGGTAGGGTAGGAGGAGTGTTGATGAAGATTAGGCCACCCAAGAGGTGGCACGGGCATGAATAGCCCGTAAGGAGTGTGAAGGGGGTGGTAGGGTATGGGGGAGTGTTAGGGGATGGGAGTGTAAGGGTAGGTGGTAAGCAGGTGTTAATAAGAAGCTAGACAATATAGAGCCAGATGAGCATCCACGTGTGTGTGTGGTTTCATTACATAATAAACAAATGTGAAAACTAGTCTCGCTATCAGTTGTGTATGCACTCACATAGACATACTCCCCTAGGTGGGTTTACGGGGTCAGGCGCTAGCTCTTAAGTCCACTCTCCTTGAGTTGGACACGAGTTGAACAACCCAAAGGTTGGCTGGATGGTAGGCCTCTGATGACCAGAGCAAAATACAATGAGTAGAGCAATTTGAAGTTGATGATCGAAGTGAAACACGAGGTGTGAGCTCACAACTTGTGTTAGTTCCATGACCTCATGTGGAAGGGAAGAGGAAAAACAGGTCCACGTTCCAAGACCATAATTGGAAAGAGAGGAGGAAGGCAGGTCCACAGACCATATATGGAATGAGAGGAGGGAAGAATGAGGAGAGAGAATAAAGGAGGGACAGTAAGTGGAGAGAGACCCAGGAGGGTTGGTGGTGAGTGTCATGTGTGGAGGTGTAGGTAAACATCTCTTGTCTGGCCTCACTCAGACAAGTGAATGTGTTGGGGACGACCCAAAATGTAAGTGTGTAGTCCATTGTCCAGGAGAAATATCTATATTGCCTGGAGGTTTATATAAAGTATAAGATGCCTATTTCAATTCTTGATTGACAAATTAGAAAAGTAATCAAGCTTTATGCTGCTCCATTCTTTCTTTCTTCACTGATTTCTCTATATTAACAAATGCAGTACTGTATTATAATATTCTCCATGTTCTTTTCATAACCTTTTCTCCATTAAATAACTAAAATTATCCTCTCGCTGTTGACAAATATCACCAGCATTACAAGACCTGCCATTCCATTTACTAATAAATCAATGCTTGATTGAGTAATCAATCAATTTACTATTATTGAATGTATATTAAAGTGTAGATCCCAATAAGTTATCTTTTTTTACTTTCAATTTTATCTTGAGTAGTTTTCAAATACTGTACCCTTAAAAATAATTGTTTTTGTTACAGATATCATTCAGGTACTGTATATTTACAGATCATGAACATTACTTGCCAGATTAAAGTTAATTCTTAACATGCTTACTTATCACCATTTCAGAATTTAGCTACAGATTGTAAGGTGCCAAGATACAACACAATCCTAATTACTTGCCTGTGGGTTTTATGCATATCTGTTTTATCTACATAAATACAAGTTGTTTTGGGTAAATATGGATAAATCTATGTTTCAGTTTAGATTAGATTTCATTACAAGTATATTTCCAAGAAAAATTATGCTCAGTCCAGTTCAACAAATATTAATATTTGTTGACCAATATTACTGAAGGAAAATATTTGATATACTCGGTGTGTTTTATTTATGTAATTACAGTACTGTATAAATAATTTCAAGTCCGTTATGGTAAAAATTTACATTTTTATTTTAGGTTATATTTCATTATAAACTGAGTATATTTACACATTAAATTATGTATGTTCACATTCAATATTCATTAGGATAATTACCGTAGAAAAATTTGCAATACTGTACTCTATATCCTTTTATTTACATAATTACATTATAAGACATTTTGGGTAATTCATCGTTTCTGTTTTATGTCAGTTCATTAAAGAAGTACAGTACAGTAGACTGTACTTCCAAGAAAATTTTTATTTATTCATGCTCTACAGTCATTAACTTATAGTTACTTATCAGAGGGGAACTCAACTTAAGAACCTGGCATCTGAGCAGTGCCTTTGGTAAACTCAAGCTCTGGCTAAGGTGAGCAACTGAGATGGCCATGCTCAGAAGTTAATTTCTCTGTGAATTCTCATTCTTGAAGTTTGGAGAGTGATCCTTAACAAACCCCCTTTTTTTATATCTGGAACATATTTTGGTCATCATGCTATAATGAATGCAAAAAATACATATGTAGTTAATTACTACATATGTATTTGTATGTACTTAAAAAATATGTAGCTTCTTACAGAGGCAGAGCAACAGGTGGTAAACTCTTGTACAAAAATGGCAAAATTTATCAAATAAAATCAGCAGAAAAGTATGACTGATACAAATGTTCTTATGGTTAAAGAATTTAAAAACGGCAGAATATGCTTGCAAAGATTACAAAGGTGAAGACTTCTTAATCCTATTAAGCAGCAAGAAATTGCACACTCTTGTAGACTCAGAGATAAATATATGTATGTTCTAAGAATGTCATACACAAACAAGGACTGTTGAATATTTTACAATTTATTGTAGAAACATTAAACAGTAATCGTAATGTAAATATATATATTTATTAAAATATTTAATTATACAAAATTTCTTCATTGAAATAATACAATACTGTATTATGGGATACAATATTATACCAGTGTTTCTGTCCTCTCCAATGGCGTCTGACAACTTGGTGAAGGAAATCCTACCCGAGCACCTAGTTCAACAGGCAGGGATACATGATCCCAGCTTTACAGACTATCACCAAATGGGTCTCTCTCACAGGACCAGCACCCCAACCACTGCTTTCTGAAGCCCATAAGCAATCCAGCTGGGATCGCCCCATTGCCGACCAAGAAGATGCGACATTACTAGAAGCTGCGACAACACCACACGATACTGCCGACTTACAGCTGTAGTAGCTCCCCCTGCAGGGGACTTCCTATTAGCAACCCCAATGTCAGCAACTGGCACTCGTCTCACACCGCAGGCCCTCCGAATTGCTGTGGTTCTCCACCTCGCTGCCCCAATCCACACCGAATACAGGTGTATTTGCGGCGAGGCAGTGGCCGATAGGTACGGACGGCATGGCCTTCTCTGCCAAAGGACAGGACAATGGCATGCAAGACACGGTGAGGTTAACGACATTATCAAGAGAAGCCTTACCACGGCCGGTTGTCCAGCAGAGAGAGAGCTCCGTTACCTAATGCCCCGCAACTCTGATGAGCCTGTCGGTCGCCCAGATGGGATCACGTGAACCCCTGGAAGAATGGTAGACAGTTGGTGTGGGACTACACTGGTGTTTCAACCTTAGCCAACACGTATGTTAACTTCAATGCTGCACAGGAAGAGGTGCTGTCAATCACCGGGAAGCAACCAAGTCACATAAATACAGAGACCTTGATCACCTGATCAACCAGGCTGTGACTCATATGTCAGGCTGCGAGCAGCCGCATCCAACAGCCTGGTTGATCAGTCCAGCAACCAGGAGGCCTGGTTGATGACCGGGCCGTGGGGACGCTAAGCCCCAGAAGCACCTCAAGGTACCACTACAATTTTGTCCTCATTGCCTCAGAGACACTTGGTGCCTGGGGTAAAAGTGCTGCAAGTTTTTTGAAGGAGCTGGGGTCCAAGCTAATTGAAACAACTAGAGACCCTAGAGCCGCCAGTTTTCTCTTTCAGCGCCTTAGTGTGGTGATCCAGAGAGGAAATGCTCACTGCATCCATGGTTCCTGCCCGCCATCTGAGGAGCTGGAGGAGCTATACAACTTGTGACAAGTAGTCTTGTACCTTGCATGTAACCAATGTTGTAACCCTTTTTGTGTAATTAAATTTTAATATAAAGTTAGATATATATACACACATACTAAAAGAATAGGGGTGGTAGGAGAAGAAAATATCAAAGTGTTCAGCGAGGATCCACAGGGTCTTCTCTGAGTACTCATTAATTCCTTCTCCGAGGCTATGGGTCCCTACACTTGCACCAGAGGTGGTACCCCTTTTAGGTTTTATATTATGGGAAATCTATTATAGGCACAAAATTTTCCATAAAATATTTTATCCATACTCAATTATTTTAATTACAGAGTAACCCAATTCTAATGATTTTTTCCACATACTTAAATTATCCTTCCATAAACTTCCTTAAACTAATAAAATCTTATTAACAAAACTGTACACCAATTGATCACTCCTCAGAATATCCAGCTTAAGGTGATACACCTTATAAAAACCTACAACAGTGGGTCTTGACCATTCACTGTAGGTACCATAAACTTATATTTTCCCAGCACATCATTTCAACATCAATGATTTTAACATGTCAAAGAAGGTAGACTGTATGAGTCAAGTGTTCTTGACAGTCCTGATAATTGAGGATATAACAACTAAAATAATTAATGCTGACAGCAAAAATAACAAATATGGCAGGTAATTATATTCAAGATAACTGCCCAAATACACAGGTAAACAATTATTAAAAGAAAGTACTCAACCAATATGGCTGTATAGCACTGTCTGCTGTATAGAATATTCAAGTTCCTAGATATCATTCAGGATGTAAATCTGAGAGCAGAAAGACACATGTCAAGTGACGTCAAAGGTTATTGGATTCACCAAGGATTTTATCTCGACATATGATAAAAAAAAATGCTGGAAAAGCAAAATTTATAATATTGAAAATCATGACATCCTAAGGAGATGAGCGACAGCATAACAGTGCAGATCTGACGGTAATATGCAGGTCTTGATTCCCCTATGTAACCATGAGTTAACCTTGTGTGGCCAATATAGAATTCAGCAAGAGATATTTCCAATTTCTTATGTCAGTGACAGGAGGAAAGCCATGGGGGGATAGGTCATATTTGATACTAAGTAATATGTGATTTGTAGTGGCTAATCAGAAATTATTTAATTATAGAAAGAGTGATGTTAGTTGCACTGCACCACTAATGGAAACCAAACTGAGAAAGGGGGCAATGATTTTGTTCCAAAAGTCACATAAGGTGCATGTTAAACATATATTCTTAAGCTTGCAGATGCAACTACTGTAGTTAGGTCAACTGGGCAACAATACACAGGGAAAATTACCCTTTGTATCCATTTTTGTTTAATTGGGAGGACAATAAGTCGGCAGCTTAAATGTCTTTAACATTCATTTAATATCCTCTGTCGAAATCTAATGTATTCTGAATAGGGAGACCCTGAGTATACCGTCTGAAGTTGGCAACAAAGGCCTCGGCAACATCCACAGCACGGCTAATCCCTGATGAATGTGGTGTTATTATCACCTGGAAGAAATGAGAGTGCTGTATTAAGGCAAAATCCAGTTAAAAAAACATACAAGAGGCAGTTTATGGATAGGGCCCATATATCATCAGTGAATGGGTGGTTGAGCAGATAGGATGGGCTGATGGTTAGGTGGATAATTGTCAGTGTTTTCCTCGATATCATTAGAAGGAGTGAGATGAAACTCTTAGGCCTTGCCTCTGCTATTACACTAAAATACCTAGATGCTTGTACAGTTGCTGATATTCTAATCTTTACCATACTTGCCCTTCAAGTAATGAATTGAGGTAGTTTCCATAACTTATTTGAAGCACAGTATATTTGTTTACCTCCAGCACTGAATACAAAACTGCTCTTCCACTCAAATGAATGGATTCACATTGGACCTCTTTCTGTACAATTTGGCAAAGTTTTCCCACCAATTGTTCTATACACTGGGGTATATAGGGCAACAGTAAATAAAGGCTTGAAGTGACTCAGAGAGAGTGCACTATTATCTTTGCTTGGCCCCCTCATCACAGCTGGGGGAGTTCATGGGAATCTGAGATAAACCTACAACATAGTCAACACCAATAAAAGAAACACTTAAAACTCAACATTGTATAAACTAAAAAAAAATTATAGTATATAAACTATAAAAAAAATTAAAAAAAATAAAAAACTCAACACTATATACAACTAAAAATTTTATAAAACTAATTGTGACCATTCCATTAGCACATTGTTCTGTGTAGTCAGCTCATAACTATATGGTCTTGGTTGAAAATCCCTGGCAGGATGAGACATTTGGTCACATTTCCTTACATTTGATGCCTCTGTTCACCCAGCAATAAATAGGTACCCAGGAGCTAGGTAACTGTTGTTGGTTGCATCCTGGGGAATCTTGTCACTGTTCTAGGGGGGGGGGGGACCTCAGTAAGTCTAACAGGCTTCCTGTCACTAACAATGGAAAACTAAATCTATAAGTCTATGAATTAGCTAATCAGCACCAAAATGACTGCCCTGAATGCCACAAGGTGATGCCCTCATGTTGTGACATACAATATGCTTTTCCAAAAGGATGATCATGTTTGACAAATTAACCTAGTAATATTATGAGATCTTTACTGTTCACCATAAAAATAAATGGCATAGATACTGTAGCGAACAGGCACATTAGTAAATTTGCCAAAGAAATTAAAACATTAAGATTAATAAATTTAGAAAGAAAACAAATGTTACAAAAGGATCTAAACAGACGTTTAAAATGAATTGAAAATTGGCAGATGGAGTTAAATACTGAGAAAGGCAGAATTCAAAGCTCAGGAAAAGCTAAACAGATATACCAGATACAGGCTAAACAATAGCTCAAGTGTGAAAAAGATCAGGAAGTCATGGTTAGTATGTTTCTGAAATCAAGAAGTCAATGCATAAATGTTGGAAGAAAAGCTAATAGGGTGCTAGGATTCATATTAAAACACAGCGGTAATAAAAAACTCTGTTATCCTTCACTTGCATATTGCTATCAGGAGTCCCCCACTTGGATTGTGCATTACAGTTTTGGGCACTGTATTACAGGGCAGATGTAAATTCTCTGATAAAATTAGATAAAATACATTGATAAAATAAATTGGCAAATGCTAATTTGGAAAAAGCTGCTGCTGATCTGCTGAATAAGTTACCAAGTAACATTATAAAAGTCACGACACTAGAAAGCTTCACACATGCGCTGGATATAAATAGAAGCTGCCTCACATGGGCCAGTAAGTCTTCTAAAGGTTCCTTTATTCTTTTGTTCCTACACTGTATCCTACATTACAGAAACTTTACTATACAAGGCAAACCTTTGGGTGCTTCCAAAGAAGGCTTTCTGGCGACAATGGTTCCTGAACAAATACATCGAGTATTGCAGCTGATATCCATCCATAATCAAGAGCTTTGATGATGTCGGCCTCATTGATGACATCCCCTCTGCCAATGTTGATGAATACTGCATCCTTCCTGTAGAATATAGCTCAGTATCAATTAAAGTGACAAAAATGCAAGGCAGTGTACTATTTTTCTGATTACCATGGATATTTCAAAAGCTTGATTCAAAACTTTTTTCCTGTAATCATCTTACTACTTCCCCTAGTACCTGAAACCTTCTATCATATATTGCAGAGGCAGATGTAGACAGAGTGAGATTAGATAAGGCCCTCCTAAAAAACTAGCAATGAATGTAATGAAATGCCTCTCTGTTGGGTTGTTGGTGGCTCCTTGTTGCTAGGTACCTGGGTACCTCCACCGAATTCAAATCATGCCAGGTCTTTGCGAGTCAACTTAAAACTTACCATGAACTAGAAGCCAAAACCTGGCTCCCTTTACAGAGGGACAAGGAACAGGGAATACTACATCCCTCTAACCAAGAAACAGATACCAGAAAGATGGGTGAGCCAATACAGACAATCGGCAAAATAAACAAAGTATAGGAAACAAAAAGAGACCATAACAGAGTGAATCACCCATTCATGAAGCAGTACACTCGTTAATTACAGTATAGTGGGACCTCAATTTATGAATGCTTTACGAATTACCTACAAATTTTTTGAGTTACGACCCCAATTTTGTCGGAAAATTCGACTTGACTTACGACCTTTGCCTCAACTTGCAACTTTGTTGATACACATATGGGTTGATGGAATACATGGTTTTTGGTGGCATGAGCGATCCCGCTTCAGTTCACCAGACCGCCTGCTTAATGATGATCGCAGGCGGGCGATCATCATCGTAGGTGATGATTGAATTCTTTGTAAAGAATTTCATTGTTTTTGCTTTTTTGTTTTTTGAGCATAAAAGTAATTATTATATATCACGCCATGGGTTTCAAGAAAGTCAGTGGTAAGGTTCAACCTAAGAAAATAGTTGTGAGTAAAGGCAGTAGAGGATGTCCCTTCCACATTAAGAAAATGCATGAAGTATGGGAAGAACTGCAAAGTTTTGTTGAAAAAATTCACCCAGATAAAGCTGTAACAGGCCATTGCATTGACCTTTTTAATGACAATGTGATGTTTCGCTACAGACAAGTGTTAAAATGTAGGAAAAAACAAGTGTCTTTAGACAGATTTTTATTAAGATAAGAAATCAGTGAGCCACAACCAAGTTCTAGTGGTATGCCTGCAAAAAGTAGGAGAGAGCACACCCCCAGAGAAGTCATCACTGCCTGATGTTACAATGGAAGGGGACTCCCCTTCCAAACAGTAACACCTCTTCTCCTCCCCACTTCTTCACCGTCTTCCATACGCCAACAAGTCATAAATAAATGTAAGCTATAACTTGTACATACTATAGTACAAAATATTTGTTTGTATTATGCATGAAATGTATTTTGAAGTTAATATTTTTGGGAGTGTGGAATAGATTAATTCGATTTACATTATTTCTTATGGGAAAATTCATTTCGAGGTACGAATCTTTGAGCTACGACCCATCTCTGGGAACGGATTAATTCATAAATTGAGGTACCATAAATTGAGGGAGCCAGTCGGCCGAGCAGACAGCACGCTGGACTTGTGACCCTGTGGTCCTGGGTTCGATCCCAGGCGCCGGTGAGAAACATTGGGCAGAGTTTCTTTCACCCTATGCCCCTGTTGCCTAGCAGTAAATAGGTACCTGGTAGTTAGTCAGCTGTCACGGGCTGCTTCCTGGGGGTGGAGGCCTGGTCGAGGACCGGGCCGCGGGGACACTAAAAAAATCCCTGGATTCATCTCAAGATAACCATTGTACATCTGCACACCACCAGGTGGCCGTGCATCTAGAATAGTGTTTCTCAACTGGGCTTCTGCTGAACTCTAAGGTGCAGCAAGAACATTGTTAATGTTTATTTTTTGTAATTACAGATTGGGTTGATTTTTTGTAATTAATAAATACTGTATATATATATATATTTTTGTAATTAATACTGTATATATATTTTGTAATTAATACTGTATATATATTTTTGTAATTAATAAATATATATTTTTTTAATTAATAATTATATATTTCTTAAATTAATAAATACATATATTTGTAAATATAATACAAATACTATATTAATATTTAATAATATAATTATATACAAATATTCTATTTGTAAATGTAATAAATACAAATAATTTGACTTACGAATTTTATCCGCTCCCAGAGACGGGTCATAAGTTGAAAATTCGTAAGTCAAAACAAATTTTCCCATAAGAAATAATGTAAATTGAATTAATATTTTGGGGGGTCTGGAACGGATTAACTTAAAAATATATTTATACCGAATAACACTCATTTTGTACTAGCTACAATACAGTACTGTATATATAGTATATCTTACCTTGAATGAAGACTTGTTGGCATATGGAAGACAGGAGGAGGAGGGAAGGAGGAGAGGTATTAGTGTTAGCAAGGGGAGTCTCCCTCCATTATAACATCAGGCAGTGATGACTTTTCTGGGGCACTCTCCTACATTTTGCCTGCATACCACTAGGACCTGCTTGTGGCTCACTGCTTGTTTTTCTCACTAAAAACCTGTCTAGCGACACTTCTTTTTCCCTACGTTGGAACACTTGTCTGAAGTGAGACATCACATTGTCATTAAAAAGGTTAACACAACGGCCTGCTACAGCTTGATTTGGGTGACACTTTTCAGCAAAACTTTGTAATTCTTCCCATACTGCACACATTTTCTTAATAAATGAGGAAGGGACATCCTCTATTCTATATCAACAATCCTCATGCCATTTTCATGTTTACAAATGATCTCTTGTTTTTCCTCTATAGTCATCCTCATGTGTTTTTTTAGGTTGAACCTTATTACTGACTTTCTTGGGATCCATGGCATGATATGTAATTATTACTATTATGTTCAAAAAACAAAAAGCACAAAAATAATTAAATTCTTTACAAGCACGATCATCACTAAGTGGGCGGCTCTAGTAAACTGAGGCGGGGGTCGGCCGTGCCACCAGTTACCATGCAATCGGTTGACCCATACACGTATCAACAAAGTTGCTAGTCGAGGCAAAGGTCGTAAGTCAAGTCTCACTTTCCGATGAAATTTACGTCATAACTCAAAAAATTCGTAAGTAGGGGCAGTCGTAAGTCGAGGTGCCACTGTACCTGTACCTAGGAGTTGTAAACTGTTGTGAGTTGTATCCTGGGAAAGGTCAGTAGTTTGACCTAGGGGAATACCTCAATATAAGCCAAGTACAGGTTTCCTGTCCCTGGCAATGAAAATTATAAAGAAATAACCAGTATATTTTGTATCCCATAAAACCAACAGTTGCTAATTCCTTGATGAAGGCTGTCTGTACTGCAAATCCCTGAAGTACTGATGTAAGTTTTGATTGAGATTGGATCCAAGTAAACTTATGAGTTGACATGATGCTTCTGATTCATAAAAGGCAAAGACATCTTCATCCAACTCCGATAGCAGAAAACCATTTCAGAGTTTCAATACATTGGTTTGAGTAACATGAGTGGCAAGTGATTTTAAGCATTTCTCATTCCAGGTTCCCAAGATCTGGTGTGCAGTTGTGTGTTGCCCCTTACCATGTCTCCAAACAAGTTTAAATATTATGCAACAAGTAAAGCTGCAGATCATAATGTTTAGGGGAAATTCATTAAACCATAAAAGCTCCTCACTGTCATTATGGTTAATATAATAAATACATTACATATTAAGAGAAACTTTTAATGCAATTATAATTTGTATTTAGTTTTCAAGTTGTTGCTCAACTTTTGAATGTGGCCCAAATCAAGGTCCAAGCTTTCTAGTAAGGAATACTGTATATCTAAAACTCAACCTGCAACTGAGAATTGGGTTAGAAACAAATACAGTAAGAAGTAAAAATTATACAATGCTAAGACAATAATATATAATCTAAAGAACATATAGACTACAAAAGTTATATGTCATTCTATGTGAAGGTCCAAAAAAATGTAGGAAAAAGGCCATAGTGTAGTCTCTGATGATATCTCAACCAATTTTTTTATTTACAGCAGCTTATTACTTTTGACCATGGGAAAACAGGAATTATATTAATTAGCAGCTAATGACTTTACTTTAACCTTACTTTGCATCTTTCAGGATGTCATTTCCAAGCATTCCTCTTGTTTCTGGAGTAGATGGCATGATATTAATCATATAATCACACTGTTGTAAAAATGATGACAACTCCCCAGTGTGCCTGAAATATATAAAACTCAATTAACATTTATAAACAATTTTTTAAGTTGAAAGTAGAAGGCTGAGAAAAGTATTGGATCTTTGTGGCAACATGATCTTCAAGAATGCTCTATACCACATAGGACATCATGACACCTACCTCATAATTAAGAGATCACTCACCCCATCACTCTAATCCTCCCATACTTCACTGTTGGGCATCTTCCATACATGTCATCCTCTGCAGATGTCCAAACAATCAGGGAACATTTCTTTACCCACTGTACTACAGTATACATTACATCACTGACCAACTCTGCCTATCCTGCACATGTCCTACACTTCTCTATTATTTGCTTCTATTAATTTACTCTACATCCATTATTTAGGTCATCATACAACCCCACTTTACATCCATAATAATATTCCTTTTCTTTCACAATCCTCCTTTAGGAACCCAATCACTTGTTTCCCCTTGTATCAATCAGCATTTTACAATAATAATTATAAATCATAATAATCTTTATAGTAATAATACTATTATAATAATAATATAATAATAATAATAATAAGTAATAATAATTTAATTTTACAAATTAAGCACTGATTATCATGAAACTCCCCTTTCCAGGTAGGTCCTCATGAGCTCACAGGTGCTGAAGAGCTGTTATTGCTAAGCATTAGGATCATGCCAAGCCTCAAAGATAAACGCTGATCAACTGGAAGTCAGAATCAGAATCTGGGTCTCTGAAAGCAGCTAGGGAAACTTGGGGATTAGAGACCTTGGGGTTTAGACCTTTCCTTCCCTACTTTTATTCAGCAGAATAAGGCATTCTCTAATATCTGGCCTTCTCATTATCTGCAGAGCTCTGGTTGGTCTCTAGATGTTATGCTAGATTTCTTGGCTGTGGCTGAGTTTTGGGTCTCTCCTTTATGTACTGGTCTATGATTCTTCATGTGTTA
This sequence comes from Procambarus virginalis, assembly GCA_020271785.1. Taxonomy (NCBI): domain Eukaryota; kingdom Metazoa; phylum Arthropoda; class Malacostraca; order Decapoda; family Cambaridae; genus Procambarus; species Procambarus virginalis. The sequence goes on from WNGS01004946.1 coordinate 19,039,379, forward strand.
ACCACCAGGAAAAGGGCTGATGAGTTTCATTCCTTACTCTGGCATTCACATTTCATTGCTTTTGTGAGAGGGGACTCTTAATACTTAATAATAATAATGATTCACTATGTTGGAGGACAGGAAGCCAGAGTGTTTTCATACACGTTTAGCTGTTATGGAGGTTTCCTGCCACAAGGCTGAATTAGACCCACCAAGAATGCAACCCAACAACATGCTGACTCATTCTTGGGTACCTGCTCACTGCTAGGTGAACAGAGGCATTAGGTGAAAGGAAATGTACCCAAGCAATTCTGTCCCACCTCTTATGTGTATCCCAATAACTATCCAGGCTTCCTTGGGAAAATAAAACTTCCACTTTTTGACTATTGTTATCAAGGGATGGTTTGCACACCCTGGGATCCATCACACTCTGCCCAGTTGTGGCAATATCTTGTGGCCTCGTATTAAGTCACTAGAAAAATCTGTTAATGAATCCTAGGCCAGTGTGTTACCATGTACCAAGTTGCACTAATCCCAACTGTTGTGGCAACTAGTTAAGTACAGTAATCATGAAGAGTGCTCTTGAACAAATTATTAATAAATGTATGCTACTTTCACTGCACTCTCCTCTGCCATGCCATGCATAAAGATTAAGAGTTTGGCACTTTGCTTCCGACTGCACTTTTGCTGCAAAAAAATCTACTCAGACTTTCCCGCATAGATACTGTATTGTCCTTAGCCGACTCTCCTCCTGGTGACCACAATTGGAACTTATGCTGTACTAGTGCCTGCACCTTCAAAGTCCTCTAGTTGGGTAGCATTCCTTGTAACAGCATGCTACCTTGAGGTTACCTTACCTGAGATGATTTCGGAGCTTAGCGTCCCTGCTGTCCAGTCATCGACCAGGCCTCTTCGTTGCTAGACTGGTCAACCAGGATTGAACATGGCTGCTCGCAGCCTGACGTATGAGTCACAGTCTAGTTGATCAGGTATCATTTGGAGTTGCTTGTCAAGTTCTCTCTTGAACACTGAGGGGTCAGCCGGTTATGCCCCTTATTATGCACCCTTTATAGTGGAAGGGTGCTGAACAATCTCGGGCCTCTGATGTTGATAGTTCTCTCTCAGAGCACCTACTGCACCTCTGCTTTTCAATAGGGGTATTCTGCACATCCCACCATGCCTTCTGGTTTCATGTGGTGTTATTTTTTGTGTGCAGGTTAGGGACCAGCCCCTCTACTATTTTCCATGTGTAAATTATTATGAATCTCTCACCTGTGCTCAAGAGAATGCAGATTTATGCACTTTCGTCGGTCCCAATAGTTTAGATGTTTTACTGAGTGGATTCTAGCAGTAAAGGAACTCTTCATGCTCTCCAGGTCAGCAATTTTTCCAGCTTTGAAAGGGACTATCATTGTGCAACAGTACTCCACTCTAGAGAGCACTAGCATCTTGAAAAGTATCATTGGTATAGCATCTCTAGTGTGAAAGGTTCTTGTTATTCAACCTGTCATTTTTTCTTGCAGATGTGATGGCTACTTTATTGTGTTCTTTAAAGGTAAGGTCTTCCTACATGAGTACACCCAAATCCTTTTCATTGCCTTTTCGTTTTATGTTATGATTTGACTTCGTTTTGTGTGTGATTTCCGTTTTTATATTTTAATTTTTTCCACAGCGTGCTATGGACATAGCGTGGTATGGACATTTCCATAGTGTGCTATGGACATCTTTCTGTAGAAAAGGTCAGTGTTTTTTCCAGCTTCTGATTGTTCTAGATGTTTTACTTTAGGGAACAGTTGGATATAAGCAATCAGACATAAGGCTTTGGACATTTGTGAAATGCTCCTTTGTGAGCTGTATCATTCAGCTGCTGCATATTCTCTTCCCCCTTCTCTTGTGTGAGATGCTTAGTTAATCACAATGTGTGTGAGTTGATTCAGAGAACCCTGGGATAAGCAGGGTGCTCCCACCTGGTGGTGACTGGTGATATTGACCAAGCAACCCATTCGGTAGTAAGAGCCCTCATATGGCCGTCTCCTGTGATAACAAGTGTGGGTTTGGAAGAGCTTATTCAATGGAAAGGTCTCCTAAAGATCATAATCCCAAGCCGGACTGAATATTTCTCCAGTGACTTCCTCTGCACAATATGAACATACAGAGTTGCTTGAAAATTCCCTGCAGTGTTATGATATGTTACCCCTAGTCTGACTGCATGAAAGTAGTGGGATCTTCAAGGAGCAGCTAAATGATATGGCATAGAAAGAAACTATCCACAAAACCTCAAAGCCTCATTACTACTTAACATTAGGAGACCCAAGTCATGTTTATTAAAAAAAAAAAAGTTAAATGCTTACCAATATTTATCCACATTATTGGACTTGTTCTCCACAGTGGGTGCGGTGCGGGTGTAGGCATGCACTGTAGTACTGAAAGATTTTAAGGACCTGGCCACTGAAAAAAAAATTGTAGAAAGTAGAAATTTATTAAAAAAAAATTTAGGACACATTAAACCATGGTCAACTAACTTTGGACCAACTTACATGTACTGTATTATCAAAACAAACTTTCTGTCTGCTAGGTATATTTCAGAATAATTTTAAGTTTACTGTATAATATGCTACGGAGATGCTATGCTGTAATTATTTAAGAATGATTGGCAGCTTCTAAAACATGGTTCCAAAGTTAAGATCAAATATCATAATGATATAGGTTCTTCCATAATTTATATTCGACTGGCAAGAAGAATTAGAACCCAGGTTCCCAACCAGTGGGTCGTGATCCCATGGGATCTTATGACATCATCGTTTCTAATACTTCTGAGTATTAGAAAATAACGCTGCTCCCAAAAAAGGCTGAGAGCTACTGAAATAGAAGAACCATGCCAGTGAGGCTGATAAGAACGTGAAAAATCAAGAGTTAGAGCAGCAAAAAATAAATCCAAGAAGTATGCATAATGACAGGAGATTAGATGGAATAAGGAATTCCAATTTCATGAGAGACAGCAAGTGTAAAAGTTAATAAACTGCAAGACTGAAGCGAGAGCATATAGAGATAGTTTTAACATGTTGAATGAAATGATGATGTCATAAGATGGTTGGAAAAAAGTTATGCAGACATGGAATGTGTGAGAAAACAGAGAGACAGTATGTACAGCACATGATATGGTAATGGACAAAGCTGGATGAAAGTGGTTAGTAAAATAAAAGTGAAAGCATTCATATGCAATGAATATGACAATATGAGAAGCACTGTACACCTGGACTATATTAAATGGTAGGTTGCTACTGTGGATGACTGGAGTATGTTAGTGATTGTTTATTGGTGATGCTTCCAACATGTTGACTACCTGTTGTTGGTTCCAGAGATCAACGTCCACCACCACCTGGTCTCTGACCAGGCCTCCTGGTTGGTGGTTTAGTCAACCAGGCTGTTGGATGCAGCTGCTCATAGCTGTATTTGTGAATAATATAATGAATGGACAAGTGATACTTTTCTTGGATTTTTGTTGTTGTTATTTAAGAGCCATAACCTTCTTTTATTACATTACTCGCCTTCTCATGGCGGAGGTGATGCCTCCTCACCTTATGAAATGAAATGGTATTGATATTGTACATATACAGTACTGTACAGATGTGTAGGTTGGGTCTCAAACCTCAAGACCTCAAACAATCCAGATAAAGAGCTTACCGTATATGAGCTAGACTTATTGTAATGTAAACTACCTCCTTACTTACCCTCTTTACCAATTATTCCCATGCCTAAAACACCTACTGCCAATTCCCGCAGGCTGCGGTAATCCACAATATTGCCTTTATGTCCCCATTCACTTTTCAGCTGAAAAACATGAAAGATGAGAATATTTGATATGAAATAATGTTTTTATCAGTGATATGTTCCATGTGTAACAAAAGCTACCAATTGCTAAATTGAATTTGTACCAAAAACTGAAAGAATATCAACAGTGGAATTTTGTTATATACAGTAAACTGAAATTCCAAAATTTGCTAGTGGTAATAATATCAAACAGTAGTGAAATCTTACCTGGTACATCCTACAATCCAACAAACCACGTTCATGGCTAATGATCCACCCAACAGCATATTCTGCCATGAGCTGACTGAAGCTTTCACTAGCCATACGAGTAATTGGGAATGTAGGCCTTGGCTGCAATAAATAAAGTGCTTAATGTAATGAAATAACCTTTCCTAGTGGGGTCATCAGGAGTTTCCTGATCCAAATGCTGTCCAATCAAGCCTTAGGGAGATGTACTGTACCAGGCCTACCCATACCTAATGAGAGGCATGAGCAGAATCTAGCTTTCTTTATGCGAGAGGAGCTTGGGGAATGAGAAATGAACCCAAAACCAAGAAAAATAACAACTCCAGATAGCATATGTGCAAGAAAACAAGCCACTGCTTGAAGAAATTAGATACCTTCAGGTACTGTAACAGGCAAGTGAAGATTAGTGTGTTTACACTGTGGTAACTGTGATGCCCCTGACTGCCATCAGGTGGCAGTTCAGGTAACTCTGGGAACCAGATGGCCCATATTTTGGTGGGGTTTTCCTTAATTATTGACATCTGATCTCCAAGCTTCCTCCTCCTCAGCTCATAGTAGAGAGAGCTATTTTCTGATCATGGTTCACAGCAGGCAAGGGTGGATCTCAGAAACCTGGTGCATTTCTCTAAGGCTTGGCTGGACCAGCACTTAGCTACAAGAAACTACTGAGTGTTTCCAGAAAATAATTCAGTCACTGCAACAATGTAAACTCTGTAATATTATCCCATGTGTAAATTTTAAGTATAATTTTATCAATACAGTGGAACCTCAGGTAACGAACGTCCCTCTTTATGAATTTTTCCGGTTACGAGCTCAATTTCTTCATAAAATTTGAATTGTTTTACAAGCTTTGCCTCGCTTTACAAGTTTGTTGATACACAAATGGGTCGACCAAGCGAGTGGTTCCTGGTGGCACGGGCGACCGCGCTTCAGTTTACCAGTGCCTCTCACCTAGTGATATCTTTGATATCACCTGAATTCTTTGTAAAGAATTTAATTTGTTTAGCTTTTTTGGTTTCTAAACATAAAAGTAATTATTATATACCACACCATGGGTCGCAAGAAAGTCAGTGGTAAGGTTCAACACATGTGAGGATGACCATAGAGGAAAACAATTCTCTATGGAAAGGTTCTTAGTGAGACAAACAAACAGTGAGCTACAACCAGGTCCTAGTGGTATGCAGGCAAAACGTAGGAGAGGGTACCCCAGAGAAATCATCACTGCCTGATATTATAATGAAAGGGGACTCCACTTCCAAACCCTAACACCTCTCCTCTTCCCTCCCACCTCACCATCTTCCATACACAAACAAGAGTCATAAATAAAGGCAAGCTATAACTTGTACATACTATAGTACAAAATATTGTGTGTATTATGTATGAAATGTATTTCAAGTTAATATTTTTGGGAGTGTGGAACGTATTAATTCAATTTACATTATTTCTTAAGGAAAAAATTTGTTTCGGTTTGCAAATTTTCGATGTATGAGTCATCTTTGGGAACGGGTTAAATTTGAAAACCAAGGTACCACTGTAGTAAGAAAAAAATTCAACAAAGTCTTGTAATACGTTTAATGATCAATCATACAACTAATTTTTCTTACCTTGTCCTTAAAATGAGCAACGAGTCCTTCAACACCAGCCCACGTTCCCTGGGCCCACAGTACATTGGGAAGCTGTTCTGCAACCTGACAATAAAAAAGTTAGGTAAATAGAAAAAAAGTTCAATAAACTTACAGTACTGTACTTTATTTAATGGGGCCATAAGGAGTCTTATCATACAAATCAGTTTGCGATAGACCATTTCCCTACACTTCCGGTAACAAACATTTGTAATCAAGTTGATGGTGGTGTCAGAAACTATTACTGATTTAAATTTAAGTGACAGCCATGAAAAATCACCAATGGACACGACACTTCCCCAATTTCTATTGGTGACCACTTTGTGGATTACCCCTACCAACTAACCCCACCTCCTAGAATTCTTCAATAAATTTCTGCAAGCAAAGATTTGTAATACACTTTCAATGTTATATCCACTTGATTTAAGGACCTAAATGGCGATATTGTACTTATATCCTATTCATTAAATTTGGGGCTCCACTAAACCCAGTGGTATTAATATGTTGTTAACTTATTAAATAATATTCGAGAGTGTACCAAGTCAATGACTCTGTAAATAAGGCTCCAGTTACTGGTGTCAAATTCAGCCATTAAACCATCGTACTAGTAAATCAGAGGTCCTTAAATCGAATGGAGTGTAAATTAATATTATATACAGTATCATTTTATATACAGAACACATAAACAATATTTTATTTAGGAAAGAGAGAAGATACAGTAAGTGAACTTTTAGATATTTTTGAACATTACTCTAGATTCACATACTGTACAATATTATTACTGCTCTACCCAAATTGGCACCACACAAAATTTTACAGACAAATTCCATGCACAGATTGAGGAACATCTGTACAGTACTCTCCCTTTGTCTCTATCATACCTGGACAAGAAGACTGTTGTCTACTAAGAGTATCTCTGCCTCCTGAAGAGCAGCCACTTCCTCTTGCAAAACTTTTTTGGGATGTTTCCCATCAATATTTCCTGTTGAAGTCAACCATTATTCACAAATCACATTTTTAATGCAAAAATCTTCCAAGTTATGACAAAATTAGTTATAAAATAATTAGCAATGATCCATATTCATTGGAACTAAGGTGTTCTAATTAACACATCTATACCTATACGAGAGAATGTCTGTTTGTCTGTCTGTTTCTTTGTCCTAAGTTGGGCTTAGCTTTAACCAAATTTGCAGGGGAGGATGTCTGGGTACAGGATAGACATAAGCTGGTCTGGGAAGGACTAAGTTAAATGCTTTATGAAATATTAGCAATTATAATCACTCTAGGCCAGTGGTATAAAAATGCTTAGGCTAACTCATCCTAATCCTTGCACAGAAGCCCTCCAGACTTACTTTATTGAAGATCAGCATTGTTCCAAATGGATAACAAAAACTGGAACTCAACTCAGAATGTATGGGGTTCATGATTTGTACCAAGAGAAACAACAACGGCACTTTCCTGCACCGTGGGAGGTTACACCCTTTCCAGTTTTAATCCCTCCCTTTCCACCCAAGAAGCAAATTAGAGATAAGCCCAAGCTTCGTCTTGAGGCAAAGCTCAACGCCTTAAGCCATATTGATGCTCTGTCCACAGAGCATTCTCTCTCTCAAATCATATACACTGATGGTTCCCTACACCGCACCACGGGTGCAGCTGGAAGTGCAGTTGTTCTGACAATGGGCGATGGCTTGTACTTTGAGTGGGGAGTCCGTATAAACAATTGGGCCTCTACCCTTCAGACCGAACTATTTGCCTTGATCCTTGCACTGAAATGTGTACAAGTCTCCAAACTTGATACATTAATTGTAAGTGACTCCTTATCATCCTTAAATGCTCTCAACTCTTTAAGACATAACTGTAACATGCTCGTGTCCGAAGCTAGACACAATACAACAAAATTATTAAGGATGGTAACAGAGTCCATTTCATGTGGTCTCCATCTCATGTTGGCCTCCGAATGCATGATAGAGCTGATAAGTTAGCCAAAGAATCTGCCTTTAAAGGAGCCGTTGAGTGTAACCTTGGATTGTCAATGAGCAATCTGAGAGCAGCAGTACACCGAGAACTTCAACAAGATCTTGTAGATCTGAGGCAAAGTGAAATTGACACCAGTAATTCCATCTATCATCATACTATCATGCAAGAGGAGCCACACATCTATGGATCATCCAATAAAATCAGCAGACTTCTAGATGTTACTGCTGCTCGGCTTAGACTCGGTTACAAGTATCTCTGGGAATTCTCATTATCTGCCGATGTAGACCTGACAAATGTAAACTGTGTCAACAAAATTATTCGCACACCCTCCGTCACTATGTGATGGAGTGCGAAAAGATACGTGAATTTAGAGACAATTCTATAACCAATGTTCCAGCGATGTGTAAATATTTCATTCAAAATGATCTGCTACCAGAAATTTTAGCCAAATATCCCCAGTTTGCTAACTGTAGGTAGTAACTGAGTGATTGTAACCTATCCACCGCTGTCCACTGGATGGGAGGCGGTGTGCAGGACAAACATATAAATTTTGACACTAGCTCTCCACATATGTCAGTTGCTTAATTTAGAACCTGTACTTGAGGTCGATCTCGAACCCATTGTTGATGTGACGACTTATATTGAATTTTGTAACTAGCTCATCAAGATTGTAACTTGCTTAGCTAAATGAATTGTGGGGTTCAGTCCCTGAGCCATTATGTGCCTCTGTAACCCTTTCCACTACCGCCCACAAGATGGGTATGGGGTGCATAATAAATGAACTAAACTAACTAAACTCTAGGGCCAGCAAGGTTTTAACACATCATTTTACACATGCACTCTGGTTGTGGTCTAGGAGTTCTACCGCCAACACTACTCTTCAAATACAAAGAAATCACAATAACATGATGTATCAATGAGAAAACCAGTAGGAGCATGTGCATTAGGAAGTGATGTGGTGGAGGCTGACTCCATACACAGTTTCAATGTAGATATGATACAGCCCAGTAGCTCAGGAATCTGTACACCAGTTGATTGACAATTGAGAGGCGAGACCAAAAGAGACAAAGCTCAACCCTCGCCAGCACAAATAGATGAGAATTATAACGTCAACTACTTCCTGCCCATTAAAAATAAGATGTCACTGGCCAATTCGTACAATAACTGAAGTGTTTACCTATCGCTTAACTTCCACTACTTCGCATCAGGAAGTTTCTCTCGCAAGAGGTATGAGAGCGGGGAATGACGGAAAAAACGTGGACGGTTTTGCCAGCAGGCAGCATGATGCTCTCTCACGCTGAGAGGCAGGGTTGCCAGATCCAAATTGCTGAAAGTAGCGAGCTGACGCAAAAAGTAGCGAATTTGTATAAGATAGCCCAATTTTTTGTTTAGTGACTGATACGGGTTTCCAAGTAATATATTTTGATATATAGAGTACACTACACGATGTTAATTGTTTTATTAATATTATTTCTGCACACACACACACAAATATATATATATATATATATATATATATATATATATATATATATATATATATATAGATATATATATATATATATATATATATGTAATATTTTTTTTTAACCTAAAAGGGTTACCACCTCTGGTGCAAGTGTAGGGACCCATATAGTCTCAGAAAGAAAATAAGAGTACCCAGAAAGACATTGTGGATCCTCACTGAACACTTTGATTTTCTTCTCCTACACCCCTATTCTTTTAGTATAACTTTATTTAAAATTTCATTACACAAAGAGGGTAATGCACAACTTGAACCCCAAGTGACCACCCTGGAGCCCAACCTGTTGTGTAACAGGAAGCGCGACCAGTTGTGTAACCGGAGCCCGACCATGTTGTGTACCGGACCCCGACCAGTTGTGTAACCGGACCCGACCAGTTGTGTAACCGGACCCCGACCAGTTGTGTAACCGGACCCCGACCAGTTGTGTAACCGNGGAGGTGACTCCAGGCAAGATTTTCAACCAATTCCAGCTCAAGGTATGAAAGACTTTCACAGAGGTGTAACATTTACCAAAGATGGGCACTGAAGGTGGAAATGGAGCCAGACATGAGCACTGAAGGGGGGGTATGACGCCAGACTGAAAGGGGGGTATAGAGTCAGACACGACACTGAAAGAGTACAGTATATGGAGCCAGACATGGGCACTAGAGCTGTAGTTGCTAGAGCCTTACACGTGTCAGCATTAAAGTGCATCTGCCAATCGTTTGACCATTTCAATATCCTATTTAGATCGTCTTGAAGCGATAGCGAGTCTTTTTCCGTGTTTATCTCCATCGCGATTTTCGTAGTATCGGCAAATTTGCAAATATTGCTGCTCAGACCTGAATCGAAATCATTTATGTAGATTATGAATAACATAGGTCCCAGGACACAGCCTTGAGGAACTCCACTTACAACACCTTGAATGCTTCTTGAACGAGTAAGAGAAAACCATGCAGCAAAGGTTGTGTGTGTACCTAGATGAACTATCATCATGCAGTGGTTTAAAGGTAAGTAAACCTGCTAAACCAAATATCACATAATATGACAATATATATGTACAGCCTCTCATTAACTCTTTAATCTGCGACTAGTTTAAACAGGGGACTAGAGCTATACCTACAGCTCACACTGAGGTGGTAGCCGGGGGCCAGATTCACGAAGAAGTTACGCAAACACTTACGAACCTGTACATCTTTTCTCAATCTTTGGCGGCTTTGTTTACAATTATTAAACAGTTAATGAGCTCCGAAGCACCAGGAGGCTGTTTATAACAATAACAACAGTTGATTGGCAAGTTTTCATGCTTGTAAACTCCTTAATAAATGTAACCAAAGCCGTCAAAGATTGAGGAAAGATGTACACGTGGGTAAGTACTTGCGTAACTGGTTCGTGAATCTGGCTCCTGGCGTACATAACAACATTTACAGGTGGCGTCATAGAGACAAAGCCACACTCGTCCACACCAGCAGTGGAAGGCACCCCACACATTCCAAACGACTCTCCCTGCCTCACATATGCTAATATTTTGCCAAAATTCTTATGCTTGGAAGGTATAAAAAAAAACACAGTTTTCAGACACTGCCTCGGCTAAGACTATTGTTTTGGGCCAGGGTGCGTGTGTGTATCCGTCTGTCTGCCTTGCTCGAACCATATGCCTGTTCGTGTCTGTATATACAGTATATATATATATATATATATTTTGTTATTTTCACTCTTTTTCTTTCCATTTCCTGTCCTCTCTCATATCCTGGCCCTCTTACTCTGTTGTGTCCTCTTTCGCTTCTTACCTCTTCCCTCTTGCCACAACCATTTCCTTATGTTTCTCTTCCTCTCACAATTGCTATCCTTCGCTCCGTTATCAACTACACCCCCCCCCCTCCCTATCTGCCACTCTCCCCACACCATATGCCACCCTATCCCTCCTTCCACGCTTCCTTCCCACAGCAACCCTCTCCTCCCCTTTCAGGTACCCTCTCCTCCCCAAACAGCAACCCTCCCCTCCCCATTCAGGAACCCTCCCCTATCCAATCCGCCACCGGCCCCCAATCCCCTGCCTCTCCTCACTCAGGCACGGTACCGAGCGACCCGCCGGCAGCATTGACCGCCTGTCCAGACATTTCTCTACTGGATGCCAATATGATGAAGTGCGGCCACCCTGTGAATAAATAGCTGCACACTTTATGCCAAAACACATTTTTCATTGGCTCTTATTTTGAAGATGAAGTGTAATCCGGAAGGAAAGATTAATGAATTTAATTTGGTCGAATTTACAAAACATATTCTTCAATGATTGATTTGTTTGGGACACTTGGGAACAAACTATGTAGTAAAAGGTTGGCCAGGCGATGTTAGCAGCAGGTGTACAAAACTTAATGGTATCAATTCCAGCGGTAGAAAACTGCTTGTTACTCGTGTTCTTCTAGAGCACGACGGACATTCCTGCGCACATTGACAACACACCTCGATGAAATAGGCTTCAAACTGTGCGTGGAAATAAAGAGGGTTTACATTTGGGTGAGGACTGTCCAACGAGGCTCTGAAGACCACTTGGGAGTGAATATGGGATCATATGGCAGTGAAACCAGCCCGTTCGCTCCATTTGCCACAACGTACAAAGTCCACCGCCCTAACCACCCACCTAGCACAATAAGGCGACCAGCTGGAGACGAAGCACAAGGTAGCTTCGAGTCACTGCACCAAACGACGAGCGCCTAAAAGGCGTAGTCCATTATCTGGAGCCCAAGTTCCCTCAAGCTAGGGAAGCACTGAGACATTGAGGTGACACAAATGGGGACATCTTGGCCCCCTTTCCCACCCACCCTCTGGAGCAAGCCTATTAGCTATCAAGAAATATAATATTCTTTGTTTTTTTAACCAAGGCATGTGCATAGGACAATTAATGGTTCTTAATATACATAAGAAAAAAGACCGTATATTGTACAACGGGCCAAGATTCATTAAGCATTTATCCGTCCACTTGCGAAACCTGTACATCTTAAACAAGGCGGCTTTGTTTACGTTTATTTAGCTGTTAATGAGCTACGAAGATGTTTATAGCAATCATAAACTTGGAAAGTGAAGCTTCGAAACTCGTAAACTGTTGAATGCAACAAAAAAAAAGACATGATTGTTGAAAGACGCACAGGTTTCGTAAATGGTTGCCAAAATGGTTGATGAATCCAGGTCGTGGTGTGGCCTACATGGTTCTTCGACTTCTTTCGTGCAGTTTTCACCTTTATGTACCAAGTTAATACATTTGTGCATACACGATTGTTTTAACTCTTTGTTCAAGCGTTCAACAATGTTTACTCTCCTCTTGTTCCCTTTGTTCACTCTCTCCGCCCTTCCTTTTATCCCTTTACGCTTTTCCTTTTTTATCTTTCCTCTCTCTCTCTCTTTACTATTTTTACTTTCATCTTTATTCACTATCTTTATTATCCTCTCTCTTCTCTAGCTTTACTCTCTTCATTTTCTTTCTCCTTTTCCCCCTCCTCTACTCCCTATTTGCTTTATTCATTTTCAATTTCATTTTAAGACAATTTGACTTCTTTTTTCCCACAAATATTACAAGTTAGTTCTAACGAAAAATTAAGCGTTGCATGAACGGTCAAGACAAATATTAGAGTAATAAATCTATTAAAGAAACCATACAAAAAGTTATGACAATGAAAAAGATAAGAAATCGTGAGAAGCAGGAACGTTCCATATGAAAATACTATTAAATAGGGTATTTAATGTCTAACTGACATTAATGTCTAGCTGGCATTAATGTCTAACTGGCGATCATAACTTTAATATGCTTGATACAAAAATTCATGACAATTGAACTGTCGGCTTCTATGAGTAATAGTCATTTTATTTACGCTATAAATAAGATGAAAGAAAAAAATCTGAATAAGATTTTTCAGCAAAATCAGTAATATTGACAAATCTCCGAATTATGTTACCTTTGCAGAGATTGTGGAACATGAAGTCAACTGGTTAATTTTCGGGAATGGTACTTCATTATTTGTCAAGTTTTGGCCGCGATATTAAATGTAAACACTGTTAGAAAATCATATGCAATATATTTGGTTGCACCGTAAGTCCGTCGTGCTCTAAAAGATATATTTTGTTGCACCGTAAATCTCCACACCACCCATTTTAGCCCTACGGGTGTTACGTAAGAGATCTGGTTGAATTTAAGGCTATACGAATATAAGAATCAATGAATCTGCCGAAGGTCTGTGGTCCATGCAACTGCGGAGATTATTAAATCCTCTAATCCATTTTCCATATTCCGTGAAAGGTGTGGGGGATTATTTGTCTTGCATCACTCCAAGAGGCGGTAAATGTGGGCGTAGCGGTGGGTGAAGGGCCTCGGGGTCCCCCCAGCCTCTGCTCGGAGAAGGTTGGGACATAAATGTTGAGAAAAGATGAAGCTGTACCACGAGCGACATCTCCCGTCACGCAGGGTGCAGTCGCACCTCCACAGATCTCCAGTATCAGCTATTGATACTGGTAATGGCCCAAAAGGGCCACCACTTACGGGCTATTAATGCCCGTGCCACCTTTTGGGTGGCTTAATCTTCATCAATCGAAGCTGTACATTCGCCCATGTGGTTCCTGGTGCCTCTTCTTCAATTTCCTTTCCCACGCCTTCCCCCCTCCCTCCTTCCCACTACTCTACCTAACCCCCACCCCCCACCTCTTCCAGTCCATCCTTCTCCCTCATCCTCTCTCTCCACCCCCTTCCCCTGTCTCTCTCGAGGGTCAAGTCCAGCTGGTTGCATCTATCTACTTCCCTCTCCTCGCTTTGCGAAATCCAATACAGAAAATTTTATGCGTGGCGTAAGAGAGAGAGAGAGAGAGAGAGAAAGAGACAGAGACAGAGAGAGGACAAATTCGCTGTTTAAATAAAAACAAGATATATAATATAATGTTTTCAAATTGAGTCTTCTTTTTACAGTATGTTTTAAACTATTATTCTTAATATTATTATGACATATGGGCAAAATTTACGTACTAAGATGGTCAACCTTAAAATCCTGCTTCACCCTCCCTCCCATATTCCTGGGATCAGGAGGTCATACTATCGCATGCCTCCCCTTCTCGAGGTCATTAACGAAGCGTGTGACACCGCTTGAACTCACCTCAAGCGGATGCCTTCTTGTAAAGGAATTGGGGTCACAATTCATTGTATACACCAAGTAAAACATGGTTCCTGTTCGCCGTAAAGTGTCAGATTGAGTGTGGTGGATCTCTGACAGAAGAACTGCTACTGCACTTGCCGACTGTGGTGCTCTGTCAGCCAACCACACCACCTTCTCCAACCTTACCACTTTCCTCCCCAGCCACATCACCTTCCACCCTCTCCAACCACACCAGCTTCCACTCTCCTCAGTCATATCATCCACCTCAACACCACCATCCTTTCCAGCCACACTACCCACCCACCCCTACCATCAAGGAAGGCAGCCTCGGTGAATACGTCTAGTCTGACACACGCAAACTGTAGTGGCAGTCTGACACACGCAGACTGTAGTGGCAGTCTGACACACGCAGAGTGTAGTGGCAGTCTGCGTGTCAGACACGTCCACTGAACACCTCAATAGAATAAGCAACTATTCTTTCCCTGCCCCGCCTCGACCCACGGCCAAAATTAACCTCAACATTGACAATAATTATATAGTACCAAGAAATGTGTATCGTGTCCTGAGGTATTTCTCCCCCTCACGGGAGTGGCACCATCGACGCTCCTAGTGCCTAAGACACTAATTTATGTCAGTCAGGGTTAGCTCGAGTAAAAAGATCTTCGTGTAATTAAAAAATGCAAAACTGATTTAACAAGAATGTCATATTCTTGTTTAGTTTAGCTGTCGTGGACTTCATATGGAGGATTTGATCTCGACAGGAAATGCAAGTATGGTAATTATCGCTAGAAAAGGATAAGGGAATATGACTATATTGTACTCGGGAGGGATATGAGGACACGGAGCTGTGATGGAACGGAGTGATGGAACGATGCCTAACCACTTGGACCATCCAGGATCGAACCCCGACCTGCATGAAGCCAGGCTTTCGTTGTACCCAGTAGTCCAAGTGGAGATACAGTTCATGTCAAACTTTTAGTGGACGCTAATACACCTACCCGACTGCAAGAACACGGGATTATCAAGAATGAGAAATCAATATGGGTCGTGATCCTCATAGCAAAATGTAGTTCACAGAGCTGAATGTGACGAACCACTGGACAATGTCAGTTATAGTGTGAAATGATTGCGTTTAATACACAGAAAGGAGTCGAATCTACTCTATACTGTATTTCCAGTGTTACGATCATTGACACTTGCTGGCTGTTCGCTCAAAGTGATATCACTTGGGTTCATTCAGTAATGAACGTGGTCAAGCGGCGGACACATAGAAACATAACCGGCGCACAAAACAATACTAACAACACATTGCAATAACGTAAAACCATCAATGAACAAGTATAGAAAAGATTGTACTCACCCAGGTTGTCTCTGGTCGAGATCGCGTATAGTCTACTATTTACAGTATGACCCAAACACACGATTCTGTTGCACTAACACTTTGTGACACGTTAAGGGTAGTCGCTTTCTGTTACACTGGTGCTGTCATAGAGCCATAACTTGAAAAGTCTATTGCAGAATCCTGAAGGTTTTTCAACAGACTATTTTCGTAGTGGTTTCCAATTAACACTGCAGAAACGAAGAGTTCTTTCTGCCATACGAATACATTGATCACAATACAGCATCAACACACACACACAACAACAACGAAAGACGAGTCAGAGTCCCTTGGGATTACACCTCCCAGGCAGCAAGTTTGTGCTTGCTCACAAAATCCACACACTAACCTCATCAGGACTCACGGACACACTCCAACACTTAACGTGAAACTTCACCTACAAACACGTGTTCACACAATAACTTGGCCTCCACAGAGATTGTGCTGGATCTCTACAGAATTATTTTTAACAATCAAGTCTGTATTATATGTTGTTGCCTACACAACAAATCAATGGATACAGAGTCACAAACACAAGGTTCACAAGGACCTTTGATAGACAGAGGTCAGACACGCGATGTCTCGCTTACGCACAAAATTGGCAACGAGTTACCAATTTCTCCGGAGATTCACAAACACAATAGCGGAAACCGTCGGCACCACAGTGGCGCCTCCACACGCAGCCTAACCTCATAAACAATGGCAAAATACTCGTTAATACGACCGCTAAACCTCTTGTTTGTGGATGAAAACCACTTAATAACACACGGCTCACAGCTGATTATATTCGAACAGGGCATCGCTCACTTATAATGTTCGAACCACACCTCCAATCATGCTTCACTCACGTCAGCAACCGCACCACATGAACAAAGACCAAATGCTTGTCAATCCAGCCACCGAAACACACGAATGAAAAAACAGTTTATGAATGAAAACCAGTTTGCATTTGATTCACAACTGATGACTTTCGAACATTTCTCGAACAGTGCTTCACTGACGACCTCTCTTCGAAGAGCAACTCTGTAAATGCTTCACCTACGTAATACAAATATATATATAACTGCCAACAGAACCTAAACACCTAACCTAACTATATATACAACTATCCTTATAAGCAATAATATTAGATTATATTTGAGAAAATTCCAATTTTTAATGAACAGCATTTTAAAATTGATGAATTCGTCTTTGGCGTTGGTCGCAGCTTGGAAGGGCACGGCACGAGGATGAATCAAACAACCCAACACCAATGAATTAATTAAACGTCAGCTTTAACTGATCATTATTTAAAACCCTGAGTACTGTTTTTCCCATTTAATAATTTGCACTAGATACAAATATCTTTAAAAGAATCATATTACATCTGAGCCAAGCCATTGAAGGTGATAAGACCTGTAAACATGCATTACCGCCATCTTTGAACGAGAAGTTGAACTCTGATCAGGATTTTTCAAATGCCATCTATTGGCGTAAGGGGAAACCTAACTGGACATGAGAGTAGCTATTAAACCATTAACGCTACCGGTGAACGTGATGATAACTGTGATTAACTTACTGTTAATCTTAATGAGCGTGAAGATAAGTTATGATTAACACTTACCGCCGCTCACTCTCAGTGGGAGAAGGAATGTAATAGGACCAGACAACCATCGGAGAACAATTACGTTAATCAGCCAGCCAGAGTACCTGTAAATAAACCCAGATATTAGTAATAAATAACTATCACAATTACCATCTAGAATCACAACTATTTTTATAAAGTTAAATTCGATCATCTCAGTTATAGTCGATATATTTTTTTTTGTATGTTGTGTGTTCGCTGCTTTAATTTAGCAGATAAATGTTTCAAAACAATTCGAGGGAAGTTGAAAAATTAACTCTCCAAAATTCATATTCACCTTTACTTTGGTCTGACGTTTAGGGATGCATTTTGCAAGGTCATTCCTTACGTTCTCAAAGACAAGTTTACCATGTTTAGTACTGGCTTATAATCTTTTTGGCTGAGGTGGTAAAGAACAAGTGGATGAATGGCATAACATAGGGGATATTGATAGGGCATTATATGTATCAACATGGGCTGCTTATGTTCTTGTGAATGCTTGTATTCCTAAGACAGGGTCATAGGATCCTATTTCTGCGTTGTCTCGGGGTCTTGAAGTGAGTAGAATGTAATTATGTGTAAACTGTTTATTGATTGCTGGCCTTTCCTTTTTTTATGAGTAGCCTTTTTTTATGAGTAGCGCCTCGCTAATGTCCAGTCTTCTGTTGTCGTTATACCTGTTGACAACAGAAGACCAACCAACAAGTAAGTATACTTTCACCCTTAACATCGTCCAGAACTAAATTAAATTCTCCGTGTATTAGCAGAATGAACCTCTCGGTGTATATCCCTTCTAAGGCAAGAGAGAGGTAGGATTATTATCACTGCGCCTGGCTGTGCTGGCGAGCCGGCTGCACTGCCATCTGTGAGCAGTAAAGGGAACCATTACCACTAAAATAAGAGAGCTCGAACCCCCTGAGGCACGGAGCATATTTTTATAAGCCTCACTGACACGCCCGGCTGATTTTTTTAATAACAAATTCCCATTATGGAAGCGTGGGGAGGGTTGTGGAGGGGTGGGGGAGTAGAAGGGGAGACAAATTGTGCTTTAGGGGAGCATGGGGAGGAGGAGGAGCAGCGCCTTAGTGGTAATTAAAACTTGTGGCATTTTCGGAGGGCTTTGCAGTTTTTCTTGCAGTCTTAATAGCCGCTGTAGAATATTCAGACAGCCTACGCTCCAAGCTGATTAAAATTTCAGCAAATTAGGGCAGACGAGCGCACGAGCACTCATGCTTGAGCACTCACGGAAGCGCACTCACGCATGAGCGTTCATGATGAACACTTATGGACAAAACACGGGGGGTTTTCCTGCGATTTAATGATGAATAATGTACATTGAAGCCTCATATGCACACAGTAGCAAATTATCAACCCGACTCAGTTTCGAGTTGAAAACATTAGGCTTATTACACAAATTTGACCTAACACATCAGGCAGTACGAAATTAGTCATACAATTTAATATTAAAATTTATTTATTAATCAAACGTCAATACTTCTCACGCATAAAAACAATTTTCATGCAGTGTAATAGAAAAGTATTGAATACAAATAATTATAGTATTGATACAAATAATATAGTATTGAATACAAATAAATATAGAATTGAATACAAATAAATATAGTATTGAATACAAATAAATATAGTATTGAATACAAATAAATATAGTATTAAATACAAATATATACAGTACTGAATACAAATAAATATAGTATTGAATACAAATAGATGTAGCATTGAATATGAATAAATATAAGTATATATATTATGGTTTAGCACAATCACAAGCCAATGATTCTTTACCCCCTCTGACGATAGGAACGTCAAAGTTTCAACCCAACCATCAACCGAAGCAATAAGTCAAATATTGACTTAGTAAAATCTAAGTGCAGTTGTTTACTTATTCAGCAGACAACCAACTGACAGGATGACTGCCATTTTTCTGAAAGGTAAATTAATATTATTATGTATTGTGGGTTTATGCATAGTTGTGCCTAAGTTAGGTTACGTAAGGTGTTTTGGTTACGTTGATTTTGGGAGTATTTCTACTACAGGCTGAAGGTGAACGAAACGAGTAGAGTCATAGCCTCGAACTGTACGAACAGTCCCAGGTGGACTGTAAGTCCAAATACTGACTTATGTAAAGTTTTGTAGTCGGTATTTGACTTACACATTGTGGACCTCACAGCTCTTTTAAACCTGGACCTCACAGAATAAAAACAAGAAACTTAAATAGCCAGTAATAACCAACGAATCGAATCACCAACCTGGCGAGTCACAACTACCTGTCTACTCTCCCCATTCCTCCCTCACTCCATCACTATCTACACTGTTCTCTACCCCCCCCCTTTCCTCCCTCACTCCATCACTATCTACACTGTTCTCTACCCCCCCCCCCCCTTTCTTCACCTTACCTTACAACCTGACCCCAAAATGAGGAACTAACAACTATTCAGGCTTATGTTTGAAGAGGAGGCAAACCTTCAGAGAACATCCAAAATAATATTTTCATTACCTGAACAAGCAAGACTTTGCTTTAAAATGGGGTAAATTATGCTTTGCCATTAAAACACACCACCTATCCAAATTATTCAATAAAACTAGTATATTATATGACAATGTTTGACGTGCCTTTAATAAGACCACTACAATAACCAATATCATCTCACTCACGTAAATGCAGTATTTGTGCAGGAGCCACACTGCGGTCTCCCCTATAATGCACAGCAAGAAAGAATATCATCGAACAATTTCAAGCAGAAGCTTCTAAAGCCACCAATAACGCCCAAGAGGCCACTGCGTGCCTCAACTACAACAACTTCCCTAATTTACACGTCTTCACCCAAGCTCAACTAGGAGGGCTAGATTCACGAAGAAGTTACGCAAACACTTACGAACCTGTACATCTTTTCTCAATCTTTGGCAACTGCTTCGTGAATCTGGCCCCAGGAAGCCAATTCGTCTCCACACCACCACCCTTCTCGACGAGCCAACGACCACAATGCGTCCAGCAGACATTTCCCAACCACTACAAACTCCCCCACCACTTAGACACACGCATATTAGGACTATCAATAGCCGCACGAGTCCCAGTGTTGAGTCAACTGAGGAATCTGTTTGAAAGCAGACCTCCGTGGATGCCTTGAGTAACCTATGTTTTGACCTGACCTATTGGGCTTAACGGCCAGTGAACTATTCGAAGTCATTAGGCCAAACTAATTTGTTCATTGTTAGACACAATGATTATTTCTCGAGCTAAGGAACAACAACACATTGATGTCTAGCTTAGATATGAGGAGCGGTACAGGAGAAACAGAGAAAGGGTAGGAAGGGGAGACGGCTATTGTGCCGGAAGGTGGGTCATTAAACTCTATGCTCTATGCCCTTTAATTTTAGGATATAACCTATATCAAACCTCTGTACTGTCTCGTTTTCTACTTTCTGTGGTTCGGTTTCCATGCCGACACTGAATACTCAATCACGTCAGACTTCTGCGGTAAACTGTATTCTGGAGGCATCTTTGCTTAGGTTCATGGAGAATGATGCCGTGCTTAGCACATGCTGCCGATGTGGTTCTATTGGTGTGCTTCCGGTGATGAGTTGGAGCTTGGGGGCCAGGATTCATCGGACACTTAGGTGTACACTTACGAAACCTGTGCATCATCCCCCAATCATGGTAAATCAGTTTGTATTTATCAAACAGTTTATGGGCTTCGAAACGCTACGATGTTGTCCACAACAATAAAAAACCGTTTAATTGCGAGTTTTCAGAGCACGTAAATTGTTGTTGACCAAACCACACACTAGAAAGTGATTTTTGTGACTCCTATTTATTGTGACTTCGTTATTGTGACTCCTCGTCTGCACTTATATTGTTTATTAAATATAGACTAAGCCCGCCATGATAAGAGAAATTTGTACACGCTTCGTAAGTGGACACGTGAATGCTAGATGAATCCTGGTCCTCATCTTCTCTTAAGTTTACTTAGATTCACGTGTCTCCACTTAATTATGTCTTGTTTCTCTAATATATTACGAGGGTCTTCTACTCATCCTGACTTGATTTGTGCGCGTGTGGTTTGTGTGCTTATGGTGTTAGGTACGTGCATGTGCATGTATGATCGTTCACCTCTCTTACCTGACCCTCGTTTAGAACCCTAGATGGGGTATCCGATTGTACCCCGTCTTCTTCCCCCGTCCCCATCACACCACTACTCAGCGTTTTTCTCCTCTCCACATTTCATCCGTCTCCTTTCCTCCAAAACGAGGAATAAGAATGTCTGGAGAAAATGTCTTTTCTCCTATAAGAATGGTCTGTGCTAATAATATACAAAACAAGAGTTAGTCATAAAGAGGGAGAGAATATACGGGAGAAAGGATCGAGTAAATGAAAAAGAGTAAGAGATGAAGATAACGACAAGAGAAAGAGAAGGAGAGACAGGAGGGAAAAGAAAAGTGAAAGAGAAGGAGAACAGGAGACAAGGCAAGAGAAAGAAGGAGAGACAAAAGACAAAGGCAAGAGACAGTAATTGTGTGAAAAGCCTCACCAGGTAATGTGAGCAGCCAGGCGGCCATCATTAGTGGGAGACCAACATAACGGCTCACACACAAGTACATATGTACGTGTACACACATACAAATACACGTACTTGTACAAAACATATACAC
>WNGS01004946.1:19081980-19101952 GCA_020271785.1 Procambarus virginalis
CTGCCTCAACGGAGGGAGCTGCATCAGACTTGCGACTGGTACAGGTATTGACGATACTGAAGGTGGAGGAGAGTCTCGTGTGTGTGTGTGTGTGTGTGTGTGTGTTTGTGTGTGTGTGTGTGTGTGTGTGTGTGTGTGTGTGTGTGTGTGTGTGTGTGTGGTGTGTGAGAGAGAGAGAGAGAGAGCGTACGTGCGCCCACGCGTGCGTATGCGTGCAGTTATCATGTAATGTAAAATGCTAAAGCCTTATCATATGCTCCAGCATAATATTGTCCAATTTGTATGAGTACAGTTCCGTTCTTGGGGATATATGTAATATAGTTACTTACCAAGCGTTTACGCACTTTACTAAGCGTTTGTGAGTTCGTGGCGAGTATAGAGTCCGGCTAACATTAGTTTACACACCTTCAAGACGGGAAGATGAAACTCAAGGGGAGGAATGCTTGTTGCGTGACCATGTATCTCTACTACGCCTTCGACAGGTGCGTATGTCCCGGCGGCTCCAAGGGATGGCAGTGTAAGGTATTGTCACGCACCTTCTCCGGGTCTGGGTGGGCGTGGGTCCGACCCTTGCCTCCGTGTCTTCCCACAACCATCTCTCTCCGGGTCCTCACCTGGCAACCCAATGCTCTCATTCTCTATTCCGGCCCACTGTCACCCCCAGCAGCGGCCCCCGGAATCCTCTTCCTCCTCGTCCTCCACGCCCCCGCCCACGCCCATGCTTGCCCTGCAGCTAAAGTACGGCCGACCCCAGTTGCTGCTAGAAGGAGGGATCGTCCCCTTGAAGTTGGAGGTGAACACTACAATACACGGCGGCGACTGGCACACTCTTCATGTTCACCTCGATACCCAGGTGAGGATACCAGGTGTGTTGCAGCTGTCCTGATGATAGCAGGTGTGCCATGGCTGCCCAGGTGTGGATAGCAGATGCGCTGTGACTGCGCAGACGCTTATTCACACAAGTATAGGTCCCAGATGCTGACATTTACCAATACCTGGTGATAAATACGTCTATCTGAGATAGACTGCCCTACCCTGGGATGGAATTGACACATATCTCTACGCTAATCGATAACACATATCATCATCATCTATAACATCTGTCTTATGATTAAAAAACAATTAGTTTAAACTTTTTTTCCAGTAGCCATTAAAGACAATTAAGAAACATTATAGTTTTCCAGGACAGACGACGCCCACCAACGTGGTAATTAGACCCCCCGAATGACTTTCGATGAATCTCCTAGAAATTGAGTTTCA
The DNA here is from genome assembly GCA_020271785.1 of Procambarus virginalis. Classification (NCBI taxonomy): domain Eukaryota; kingdom Metazoa; phylum Arthropoda; class Malacostraca; order Decapoda; family Cambaridae; genus Procambarus; species Procambarus virginalis. The sequence goes on from WNGS01004946.1 coordinate 19,083,241, forward strand.
GCTGCCATGAAATACCTGACCCAAACTTACCTTCTTAATTGCATTCATACCAGATATGTAAGATTCAGGGATTACGATGTCTCATTCCTTGACTTCTCTCACTCATTCCTCGACTTCTCTCACTCATCCTCGACTTCTCTCACTCAATCCCGACTTCTCTCATCAATCCTCGACTTCTCTCACTCATTCCTCGACTTCTCTCACTCATTCCTCGACTTCTCTCACTCATTCCTCGACTTCTCTACTCATTCCTCGACTTCTCTCACTCATTCCTCGACTTCTCTCACTCATTCCTCGACTTCTCTCTCTTCCTCGACTTCTCTCACTCAATCCTCACTCTCTCACTCAATCCTCGACTTCTCTCACTCATCCTCGACTTCTCTCACTCAATCCTCGACTTCTCACTCATCCTCGACTTCTCTCACTCAATCCTCGACTTCTCTCACTCAATCCTCGACTTCTCTCACTCATTCCTCGACTTCTCTCACTCAATCCTCGACTTCTCTCACTCATTCCTCGACTTCTCTCACTCATTCCTCGACTCCCTCTCACTCATTCCTCGACTTCCCTCTCATTCGTCTGAACTCGTGTAGATACAAACATTTAAGATTTCTAACTCATTAGAAACATAATTTCCTTTTCACAATTTACATCGAACCCCGCTCACTAGGTGTTGCTCTCATGGTCGACCTGTGCGGCCAAGGCTGGGAGAATAACGCCCAAAACGACGTACACTGCCTCGCGCAAGCTGACTGGTCTGCCCCATTTGGTCTGGAGGAGTGGCTAGGCTCAGGACCCCTGCAGGTGGGCGGTATCGCCCACTCACCGCCCACCGCCCACGACCACGGGTGGGGCGAGGCCCCCACAGCCCGCCCACTCGAAGGCTGCGTCTCACACCTCATCCTCAATGGTCAGGTGAGAGCTGGGACTGTTACTACTAATCATCTACCAACTCAACTAATTATCTGTTTTCGCACATTGTACGATTTTAACTCATTTACCTTGATTGTTTGTCTGTTTATCCTCATGGGTCCTTGAGATCGTTTACCTGTTGTCTACCCGTATTCCTGTCTACCTCAAATCCTGTCAACCATTTTACTCCCCACGTGACATATTTCCCACCTGCTTATTTGATTTGTTTTACCGTAAACACGTCAACTTGTCAATAGATCTGTTTAATGCCTGGTGCAAACATCACGCTCCTCACATGGTGAGCACCATGCAGCTGTTGTCCTGACACCTGGAGCAGCTGTTGTCCTGACACCTGGAGTGTAAGTTGAGCACCATGCAGCTGTTGTCCTGACATCTGGAGTGTAAGTTGAGCACCATGCAGCTGTTGTCCTGACACCTGGAGTGTAAGGTGAGCACCATGCAGCTGTTGTCCTGACACCTGGAGTCTAACGGAATCCGGAAAAAGATCTAAGCCAGTGTGTGACGATATAGCACTTAAATAGGATATGAGGACAAAGAGGATGGAAAATGAGAGTGAAAAATAGGTGTATAATCACTTGAATTAACGGGGGTTCGAACCCGGACCCCCTGTAAGAACCAAGACCGTCGCCGCACCGCCAGCCTCAGTTGATGGGTAACCAAGAAGCAAGTCTTAGTTCGATGGTGTGCGAGCCAATTCAGATTTTTGCTCTCTATCTAAGAAAAAAGAGACTAATTGCCTCTTCTTTAAACGCGCGTGGAACATGTGGAACAGCTCACCGGGAAATATATTAGTGTGGAACACAAATAATAATTAAACTTAGATTAGACATGCAATTCTCCATGTTTATAATTTCATAAACTCTCCGTAAACAAACAACCTACTTGGCTCTACTGGTCTGTTAGTCTTTGTAATCCTAATTAATCCTTTGTAATCCCGTATTTATCTCGTAACCGCAAATGAAAAGGATTGCCAGGGTGGCCCGAAACAGTTGACATATATTACGTTCAACAAAGTCAATATTTGTCAATGAATAATATGATTTCACGGCTTCAGTCTCGACTTACACTGTCGTCACTTCTACCGCGTTTAGACAAATATTCTGAGTAATCCGTAAGAGCTCCTGAGACAAGACACACGCGATAACGTCCAGGACACTAATCGACATTGGTAAACATTACAGAAATTCGTGAATTTCGACGTAAAATATGCGACCAATTATCAACAGTAGTGCCAGATAACTGTAATTTGACCGAGGGAATTCACATTTACGGAAGATTTATAGGAAAACAAAGACTTTTTACAATAGAAACCAATATCAATCTAAGACATTCCAAATACGAAAGAGTCTTTGATTGTTTTCGGCAACAGACCAAGACATTATTTCCCGAACTGTTTTGTGAATTCCAGCTGCAAGTGAGGTTAGGGTGTGATTCACTCTAACTTCACAAGCGAGACAAATTGTAATTTATTCTGTTGAAATACGCAGTTATTATTTTTAACTTGCGACGAAAGACTGATTTTTTTCTTTTACTTCCGAAAGGAAATATAATTTATTTCATCTCTTCAAGTGTGCTGTGATTTAATTCTTACTTCATGTCGGAAAGGCTTTTAATTTACCCTGACTTACGGTGGAACACATTTATGCACGTTTCTCACTTGCACAGAGAACACATCATTTATAAACATGTGATGGGGGAAGTCATTGTCATTCTCACTATAAATGGCACGCTAGCCAACCTTGTTCTTTCTCCAGGTCACACCTTCCGTTATCCGCACCTGCTCATTGATGACCACAAAGGACCATTAATGGCCACACTGGACCATTACTGTCCACACCCGAATATTCATGACCACACGTGACTATAAATGGCAACACCTGACAGTTTGTTGCCATAGGATAACACAGCCTCAACCGTGTTCTAAAACAACGCGGTGTCTTTGTTAAAGGATTTGTCTGAAAATTAATAAGAGTTGGAGAAAAGTCATGACCCATCCTGCATAGCAAATTGTTTTCTTTATTTGGCCTAAAAACAGAGGGCGAGACAGTGAGGTCAGACTCGAGCAACTAGCCCCAAACCTGGCGTATTGAACTGTAACAATTTGTCAGAAAGGCTTGGGCATACTAGTGCTTCACCCACTTTAGGTCGCTGTAAATTCAGCCGTAAGAGATGCTGAGAGTCTTTGAAAGTTGAATTTCTGATTGGAGGGCCAGTTTCAGAAAAGGCTATGATTGGTCTACGCCAAAGTAGGAGGAGGTATTTCCTCAGTCTATGGGTTTGTCTCAAGGCTTTGTCCCTAAAGACGGAAGTGTTAATGGATAAGACCAAAGTGGTAGTTGAGGCACTTTTCTGAATTATCTGGTGGAAATGACATATATATTTTGATTTTGCAGATAATTCAGTCAGCATCTTTTGTCTCGTATTCCATTTCATGACTGTTAATAGCTATAATCTGTGTAATATTGGCTAGTTGGATATTTCAAGATGGGGTTAATGTGTATCTAAGGAAACTAATGTGTGACTGGAAAGTATTCCTCCCTGCTTACGGTTTATCCAATCTACTAATTTGTCTATTAAATACTACACACACACACACACACACACACACACACACACACACACACACACACACACACACACACACACACACACACACACACACACACACATAGAGAGGTACCCGGCGTCGCTCGGGTGACAAACGTCACATCTTTATTACGTATTGTCTTCACTGTAACCATCTTCGCTACATTCTGTCTTCATAACCTTCTTCCTTACGCACTATCTTCTACCCAGTAACCATTTTAACTACACACCCTTTATCTTCCTCGTCACCTTCCCCTTCTCTTGTGTCCCGTGCCCTGCCCTTCAGTACTGTCCCTCTTCTTCACCACCTTCCCTCTGCTTTACCATTTTCTCTCCTTCACCACCTTCTCTACCCTTTACCTCACTCCCAATACTTCACCACCTATCCCACCCTCCACCATCTGTCCTATCTTTTACTACCTTCCTTACCATTCACTTCAACACCTTTTTTTACTCTTCACCACATTCCCTTCTTCCCTGTAATCTTAGAGAGGATGGATTCTTATTTGGTGTGACTGGAATTTGGTATGGTTTGCCACATTTCACGCCAAAGGGACGGGAGTCATGGGGCTCGAGCCCTGACCCGCCTATGATCATTCCTAGACAAAGACTAGTCACCCTGCAAAGTTTGTGAGGCTAGCCCCAGCTGTTTGGTTCCCAGTCTTGAGCAGCCAAACATTGATTTTTATAGATACAGATTACCTAGCTGACTGATTAATAATTTCCTTGTACTTATGCTTTTATTGATAAGTCACAAGTCCTTCCGTTGTTCCTTTGTTTTAAATTAGCCAAGCTAGTTAAAAGAAGTTATATCCAACAAGTATGAGGATGAGCACTGAGCCAACATGAATGTCTTATACACGTAATGTACTAGCAAGCACTCTTAGATCAATTATGCAGTGTGTACTCAAGTGGGTGATAAGACAGGCGAGTGACGGTGTTATATTGACACGATTTTGTTCTAGCGATGGAACGGAAAATCAATACGGGTTGCTACAACAACAACAACGCCTTAGGGTATACTTGAAGCTGCCCGCTCCTGGTATCATCTAACATTAATCTACTTCCAAGGCTGCACCTGCCACAAGTGTCCTTGGATCATACCTCCGGTCCACGCTAGACCACACCTGGTCCTCATGCTGTGACACAGTTGGCTTCGTTCTCGACTCCCATAGTAGGAAAACAACAGGTAAAGGATTTGGGAATATTGATGTCTGACGACCCAACGTTTAGGGAGCATAACCAAGCAAATATTGCGTAATCCATCCTAAATATTATAGGATGGATTACGATAACTTTCAAATCCAGGGATCCCATCACAATGGTTGCACTATTCAAGTCACTTGTGTTGTCCCGTCTTGAGTACTGCTCAGTACTCACTTTCCCCTTCAAAGCAGGAGAGACTGCTGAAATAGAGGGAATAAAGAGAATATATACAGCATTCATAGACGCAATAAAGCACCTAAATAATTTAGATCGTCTCAAAGCTTTCCAAATGTACTCGCTAGAAAGAAGACGAGATATCAAATAATATACACGTGGAAAGTACTGGAGGACCAGGGCCCAAATCTAAACAGTAAAATAATAACATACTGGAGTGAACGATATGGAACAAAATGCAGAATAGAACCAGTGAAGAGCAGAGGTGCCATAGGCACAATCAGAGAACACTACGAACATCAGAGGTCCACGGTTGCTCAACATCCTCCCAGCGAGTATAAGAAATATTGCCGGAACAACCGTGGACATCTTCAAGAGAAAACTAGATGATTTTCTCCAAGGAGTTCCGGACCAACCGGGCTGTGGTGGATATGTGGACCTGTGGGTCGCTCCAAGCAACAGTCTGGTGGACCAAACTCTCACAAGTCAAGCCTGACCTTGGGCCGGGCTTTCGGAGTAGAAGAACTCCCAGAAACCCATCATGCAGGTATCAAGCAGGACTCAAAATCGGAAATTACGGGTTCGAATCCCGAGAGGGACAGAAGTGTTGGGCACGTTTCCTTTCACTTAATGCTACTCTTTCCCAAAGCGGTGCACAGGTACTCAGCACTTGGCTATTGTGGGGTAACATCCTGGGGAAGGGTCAGTAGTTCGACCTTGGTGGGCTTGATACAAACCAAAGATATATATATACACACACAGGCTGCCAATCCCCTGACAAAACAAATAAAATTGACACCTCACTAATGCCCTGCTGGATCAATAAATAGATGAGGAGCAGCACCGCTCCTGTGCCAGGTAAGTCCACTACGGGCTCACCATAGCCCGTGCTACTTGGAACTTGTTCCGAGTAGCTGAATCTATAACAACAACAGATGAATAGTCATCTACAAGTTTTAGCCTACTCTCAACTTGGGGTTGCTCTACCTCACATTCACAGGGTGTAGTGAATATCTGTCTTGAGAAAGGAGCTGACCTTGAGGAAGGAAGGCCACAATGTCTCCTCTGGACCACATTGAGAGGATTGGATCAGATTTGAATCTGCGCAAGCTCGACTGCTGGAAGGGATCCAAACTTGAATGCATGTATTTCGTGTAGCGACCTCGTATTGATAACCTATTGATATTAGAATATTCTGAATGTCCCGAAACATTCAAGTGCAGTAAAGAAGTCAAGGAAGAGTGTGTGACTTATCCAGCGTGTGTTTACTTCGGGACGTCAACGAATATTATGCTGTGCGTCACATGACGGAGCCCAGAGTTTGTACCACCTGACGGGGACCTAACTTGCCTTACAAGACCAGGGTCAAACTGTACCACGTGACGGGGGTACCAGACGTAGCACCACGTGACGGGGGACCAGACTGAGCACCACGTGACGGGGGTACCAGACGTAGCACCACGTGACTGGGGACCAGACTTAGCACCACATGACTGGGAGAAGGGGGTGGGGTGCCAGACTGTCCACCATACTAAAAGGACACACAGAACCCCACATAACTGTCCCTGCGCGTCTCTGCAGCTTGTGGACCTCGGAGAACCGGCCTACAGCCAGGGGAACACTGCGGCCGGATGCAAGCCCCAAGAATCTGCGTGTCCCGCCGGGTGTGGTGTTCACGGAGAGTGTGCGGGCGGCCTCAAGCACCCAGGGTGTGAGTGCCAGCCCGGGTGGGGCGAATCTGGCTGCTCCACACCCACGGTCCCCGCCTCCTTAGGCAAGTCTTCTTACGTGAAGGTGGCGTTGTCGTTCACGCCGGCGCCCCGGGTGTTGAAGGTACAGCTTCGGGTGAGGACTCGCGGGGCGAGACACGGCCTCCTGCTGCACCTGGCCGCCCATCACCACTCGGCCGCCTTCATGCTCCACGTGAGTACCGTTCGACTCTCTTCCAGGGATCAGTTATCGCCTTGTGCACACGATAAGGAACAATAACGTCGCTGAAGCTATGATGACGAACCAGAAGATGAAGAACCGACGACGTTTCGGTCCGTCCTGGACCACATACGACTTGATAATGGTCCAGGACGGTCCGATTGATTGATTGATGAAGATTAAGCCACTCAAGAGGTGGCATGGGCACGAATAGCCCGTAAAGCACCGGACCGAAATGCCGTCGTCTCTTCATCTTCTGGTGTGTGGTTTCGTCATCAGTTATCGCCTTTATCGGGGGGAAAGTTGTCAGCATTCTTCGGTATTCTTGCTTAGTAATCGTTTAAATTTGTGTCCATCTTCTTTGCTTACTCATCGCCTATTCACTCTTAGCCCCACTCATCGTCAACTCACTAAGTGTCAACTCCTGATAGCTTACTCATCACCCACGTACTCACCCTCCCACGCCCTCACCCTTCACCTCGCTCACCGCTCACTCCTTCCACGCCCTCAGCTTCGCTCAAGCGTGGTTTGTGCGTCGTTGACCGGTTCGGAGTGGGCAGCGATGGCGGCGTGCGTGGAGGCTCGGCCGCTTGGCGACGGCGAGTGGCACACCGTTCAGGCGGAACGACACGGCGACAACCTCCTGGTGAGCGTCGACGACGGCGACGGATGGCGTCGGAACGAGTCCCTGGCGTCGTTTCTGGTGGCGCGGGATGGGCGAAGAAGGGAGCCGCCCTCGGCCCTGAACGTGGACAAGCACGACGGTGTCACCGTTGGAGGACTGCCAGAGTTCGTGGGAGTCAAGTTGGTGGGAATTCGGGACGATCTGGTCGATGGTAAGTGGGAGGTGTGTGTGTGTGCGTGTGCGTGTGTGCGTGTGTGTGGTGTGGCGTGGTGTGGTGTGGCGTGATGTGTGTGTGTGTGTGTGTGTGTGTGTGTGTGTGTGTGTGTGTGTGTGTGTGTGTGTGTGTGTGTCGTTCTGAGCACAAACGTGTTCTGAGCACACGTTTGAGTACGCATCTCAGCCTGTCCTCATGTTGTCTGTCAGTTCCTTGCGTTATCATACCCTTGTCTCCACACACAGGGAAAAGCAAATTCCGTCTGTGAGTACAGATATACAATTCACAAATACACATTTGAAGTATATAAATTTCAGTATTTCATTGCAGGCTTCGTCACAATGTTCGCATAAAGCATTACAAGCATAATATTAATGACTGTACGAATTTATTTATATATTCACTCTGTGGCCAGCTGTCTAACTGAGAGCTTGATGGAACACCAAGCGCCTAGTCTTATGGCTTCTCTTCTCCAAAATAAATTATTAAATATTTTGCCCGAGAACTGGGCTTCTCGAAGTGCGTGCGTGTGTGTGTGTGTGTGTGTGTGTGTGTGTGTGTGTGTGGTGTGTGTGTGTGTGTGTGTGTTGTGTGTGTGTGTGTGTACGTCCCTATTTATGTTTGCTGGAGTTAAGCTTTAACGTTGTATGTTGGAACTACTCCAAAAGCCACTTTGAAGTTGACTTATGTCCAGACCATCCGGTGTAAAACCAGGTTCTTTCTCTGATGGGCTGCAAGTTGTGGCTGGGATTCTGATGTCATTAACTGCGATGAGTTTTTTTGCGTGTCATCCCTGGAGCTTCTGCAGTTCAGTCCGTGCAAGTCATATTGGTTGGTCTTTCCCTTGTTGCAAAAGAACACAATATTCAGTGTGATTTGGGAGAAGCAAGGCAATGACCGACTGTGGGTGTAGACGTGTGCCTGTTGCACATATAGGTATTGCTATAAGAAAGTCCCCTGCATGGGGAGCACCCACGGCTCTGAGATTAGTGATCTTCGGTTGTGTTGTTGTTATTGGTGTGACTGTAAAAACATCCGGTGAAGTTGGGATCGTGTATCCCACTGAGTTACCTAGGTATTCTCCATACAACGAACACGAGAACAAAACACCTCTATAACATATATAACACAGCTCCAATACAACCCATCCCTCTTCCAACACATCTTCTATACGCCCCCAACACATCCCCCCAACTCATCATACGCCATACACACAGAAATCACAATAGCGTGATATATCAAAGGAATAAATCAGGAATCCAGGGATGAATAGGTCATGCTGGACGTAAGTTCGAACCCTCATCACAGATTTATTCATCATCCACCCCTCCCCCCCCCCCCACATACCCCCAGCACAAAGCAGCACATTCCCGTCACCTTCAACACATCCACTCACACAGCCAGCTATAATTGGCTGTCTGCACAAGCATGAATTCCCTCCGAACTTGAGAAATATTCAGTCATTAATATTCGCTCACCTCACTGAAATACGGCTCAACTAACGTGCAAATTGTAAAGTATTTATGAANATATATATATATATATATATATATATTATTATATATATAGACCCACAGCCTCAGAGGAAACACAGAGAGCATTCAGGGAAAAACTTGCCATTTAACTCTGAATACATGAGGGTGTTCACTTCTCCTACCACCCCCTTTTTTATGGTGTACACTTTATTAAGCAAGGTTATACAGTTACATATCTGATTGTATACAAAAAAATGAGCATTAAGAGGACACAAAAATAGTTCGCTTCCTAGAGCTGTAGATTTCCTCGAACTCCTCCGACGTTGGGCAGGACCGAGGATGCAGCGAGCATCCCCCTCTGGATCGCGACACTGAGCGCTGAAGAGAAAACTTGCCGCTCTAGGGTCTCTTGGTGTCAATGAGCTTGGAAACCAAGATCCTTAGAAACCTTCTTGCACTCTCTCCCCCAGGGCCTAGGGTCTCAGACCCTATTGGAACGAAGTTGTACCGATGATCTAATTGCCTATACTTGGCTGACTTGTCTCTTTCTCTGTGTGTCGCCGCGGCTCCTGCTGTGCCGGCAGAGAGGTGATGTATGTGGCTGCCAGGGTGGATACGCAAGTATAGTCCCATGCCAACTGTCTGCCACCCTTCCACGGACGCAGTGTGATTCCGTCTGGTCGGCCGGCAAAGCTAACAGAGTCACGGTTCAGAGGTTGCGGGGCTCTCTCTCCGCTGGACACTGGGCAGAGGCAAGGCTTCTTTAATGATGTCGTTTACTTCGTCGTGTCTAGTGTGCCAACCACCAGATTTTCCACAGTGCAGGCCATGCAATCCATATTCGTCAGCATCTGCCTCGCCGCAAATACACCTATGAACAGTGTGGATAGGGGCAGCAAGACGGAGAGCGACTGCAATACGGAGCTCCTGCGGATCAAGACGTGTGCCTGTCGCAGACATAGGGACTGCCAAAAGGAAGTCCCCTGCATGGGAGCCTGCACAGCTGTGAGGCGTGCACGATCACTGGGGGTTGTTGCTGCCTCAGCAAAAGCTGTGGCTACTTTGTCTGCAATGGGGCTGTCCCAACTGGATTGTTTCTTGGCTTTCGGCATGGCTGGTCTGAGTGCTGGGTCTGCCATGGCACCCCATTTCGTGTCGCATTCCGTGTAGTGGGGGTCCTGTATCCCCGCTACATCACTGAGGGTGTCAGGTAGAATTTCTTAACCAGGTCATCTGATGCTGAGGAGGAAGACAGGAAGGCTGGGACAGCAATTTGGGTTGCAGTGCGGACACCCAAGCCACCGAGCCTAACAGGAAGAGTGGCTTGTTTCCACTGGCACTCGTTGAGGGAGAGATTAACAACTTTTTCCAGCATGGTCTTCAGTAAGAGTCATACTCTTCAAGCTTTCGGTTGTCGTAAGATGGGGCGCACCTCAGAAAGTAGGTTAGCCTCGGAAGGGATAGGCATTTGGTGAGGAGATAAAAAGCATCGTGGGCATCGATGTCACCTATTCTGTCTTCCATCCTCCTAGGTCTGCGATTTTCTTGTCAAGGATCTCCTCAATGGCATTAGACCCGAGGGGGCTCCAAGGAGGGTGCTGTTCTCGGCCCTAATGACATGGGCTCCAGGCAAGGCAGACCTTATTCTAGCTACGATGTCTGGGTTGGAGGAGACTACTTCACACTTGGAAGGGTTCAGGACAAGACCCAGGCTTACTTCTTGCTCCCTTATTTTCCTGATGTCTGCCAAGAGGTCGTCTACGGTGCCAGCTATAGTGCCATCATCCAAAAACCAGATGTTGAACTCGCTGGACAAGCTTTCGGTGATTTCTTTTAAGACTAAGCAGAAAAGAAGGGGAGCAAGAGGATCACCTTGCTGAACCCTTCACATGATCTGATTTCATGTTCACCAAAGAGCAGTTTGACTCACCACTGTAGCACGATAGTATGACGGGTAGAGGGGCCGGAAATGGCGATGTACGGCACAAAGTACTGCATCTCTTCTGACCATGTTGAAGGCATTCTTAAAATCCAGTTTGAGCAGGGCCTTTTCATCAGAATGTTGGTGATGTATGCTCGTGCTGCATGGGCAGCCGCTTCACAGCCTTGGGGATTCCAAATCCTAGCTGGATTGGTTTCAGTAATTCAGCCGCTTTTCCCTGAATGCTCTGTGTTCCCTTCTCTGAGGCTGTGGGTCCCTATAATTGCACCAGAGGTGGTACCCCCCCTATATATATATATATATTATATATAATTAGATATATATATATATATATATATATATATATATATATATAGTATATATATGACACGCTTGAAGAGGTACTCGGTGGTGCCCGGGTCTATCTCTCCCTCTCTCCCCACTTCCCCTCTCACCCCCAACTCCCTCTTCTCCCCTCTAGCTTCTCACCCTCTCCTTTCCCTCCCCATCATCTTCCTTTGCCCCCTCTTTCCAAATCCCCCCTTCCCCCTCACCCAATTCCCACCGCTCCTCTCACCCCTCCTCTTCCCCCTACCCTCCCCTCTTCTCTCTTACAATATAATTAATCTTAACACTATAAGAATACTTCACACACTGTTCAATACACAATACAAAGTCAAAGAGGAAAACCATATCACCTTTTTTTTATTTAAATGTATTATAATTAGAGTTTTTGTTAATTTTACCATGATCAAAGCATACATTTTCTGATATGGCGATCATATATTACTACTACTACTACTACTACTTATAATAATAATAATATAATAATAATAATAATAATAATAATATATAATAATAATAATAATAATAATTTAGGCATGTCATACGATATGTGAGATTGTGGTGACATTAGCTCAGTGTTACTTGACATTCGTTTCCTTGACAATCCCAACCCACCCATGTTGGGCATGTACCCACAGCAGTTACTGGGAAAAATGAAGTGAAGCTAGTCCTAAGCGTCTGGCCCTAGCTTTGAACACAGAGACATACATTTCTATTTATAATAATAAATGGGGTACTCGCGAGCCCAGGTCTCCCCCGCATACCCTCTCCATCTACCCATTCACACACACCCTTCCGGTCTCTCTCTTCACACACACACACCTTCCCCGTCACCCCACATCGTTGAAATAATCTCCAATACACACTACCTTCACTTTAAACATCTTCATACCATCTATATTTTCCCTGCACACACCCTCCCCATCTTTCAAACATCCTAACACACAGATTGCCTATCTCCTCTCTCCCTGCCCACACACGCCCTTCCCTCTCCTCCGCACTCCCTGCTCACACACGCTCTTGTTAATTATCTCCAAACTCACATATGCCCTTCCTCAGTCTCCTCTCTCCCTGCTTATAAATGTCTTTCCCTTGTCATTGTAATCAAAAGGCTATGCCCAGAATGCAAATCTCTCATCTGAACATTCATTTTTAAAAGTCAGTATCTTAATTCACTATTTTTTAACCAATGCTAAAGTCTATGGACTCGGAGCAGAACATTTCACAACCAAACACTTCCTGAAGGAGGGTATTAGTGCCATGCCGTCTTCAGGGAGACATTGGGCCCACTCCGACACTCATATGACAAATTCATAAGATACCATTAATCATGTAAAGTTTAATAAGGCTTCCTCTGAGTATCTGGCTTCCAACCTCGAACAGGCAAACATTTTTTTTTAATTGATACTAGCTTGAGGCATAAGTACCTTTTATCGAGAGATCTAAGCATTTTGCCATAATTTGAAAGGCATATTTCATTATGGCCCACAAGTGCTGTCATTCACTATATTTTAGTAATTACGTTCTTGTGTGTTGGGAACTTTATTTTGGGAGTCATAAAAATATTTGTCAGTTTTTGCTTCCAGTTTCAAGCAGCATTCTTCCTGAGCCAATAAAAACAATCTGACGAAGGTTTGAAATGTTTTGTACACAGACGTATATAGCTATGTGCTACGCTAATTATTGCCTTTTGCCTGTGTTAACGAAAACTAACATTATCCTGTTTTTTTTTTTGTTAAAAAAGTAACCTGTTCTATTATATACAACAAACTCTGCCATACTAATACCCATTTCACCTACACACACTTCACCATATTGACATCCACACACACAAACACACACACACACACAACACACCACACACACACACACACACACACACACACACACACCACACACACACCCTCCCCCCCCCCTCCCCTCACAACTTCTCCATGCTGACATCCCCCTCGCCCACACCCTTCCCTCACACTCTAGTCAAATGATTACTGCACAAGGGGAGGTAGTTTAGTCACTGAATCAAACTTAAAGCCTTGTAATTTTTCCGCTCCGACCAGCACGGGGGAGGAGGTCTGGGTCGTCTGGTGGAGGGAATTTTGAAGGCGGTGGGGGAAGGACCCACACGGCGGAAGTAGTGAGTGTGTATGGTCACCCTCACTATGCTCCTCCACACTACCACCACCACCACTACTACCACCACCACCACCACCACCCATCCCCACACGCCGCCCACTCGCCGCCCACCGCCTTAGAGGACGGGACAGAGGCAAGGCAGCACCCGCCCCGCGTAGCTGACACCCTACCACCTTCTGCTTGTGTTTGGGTCAGCGTCAGAGACCAGCGTGGGGTTTATGGACCCCATTAAGCTCCATGGGCTGCTGGGGCTACACTCTCGCCAGGTTAGTCTTCCTGGAGCAAGGTGGTGCAACCAAGTGGGTCACTCTGAGACATATGGATGTGCATTATTTGTTTGGTCTACGTTTTAAGCATTAGTGCTGCCTCCGTTGTTAGCGTGATCAAAGATAGCACCACGAGAGAGATAACGGCAGGGCTTGCTTCCAGATCTTTATTGACAAATTATTGAGAAAAAGAGACAACAAAGAGAGAGAGAGAGAGAGAGAGAGGAGAGAGAGAGAGAGAGAGAGGAGAGAGAGAGAGAGAGAGAGAGAGAGAGAGAGAGAGAGAGAGAGAGAGCGTGAAGGTTAAAGATGGGGGATGAAATTAAAATAAAAGGTAAACAGAGAGTGGGTTGGAAGCAAAAAGAACCACAGATGCAAACAATGACATACAACACTGATGTTTCTCCTTCCACTACGTACAGCTGGAAGAAGCGACCAGCCTGAAGGTGTGGTTGGAATCCTCAGGGATCACAGGTCGACGTCGCCGGAGGAGTTTCAGAGCCCCGACCTCCACCGTGACCTGCAGCGCCTCCTACACGACCTTAAGCAGGGAGAGGACGGTGACCCCTCATCCGCGGCCTCTCTGGCTTCTACTGCTCTCCCTCTGCAGGTGAGGTGGTGAGGAGAGGGTCAGGGTGTTTGGGAGGTGAAGAGTAGAGTAGAGCCAAATGTTTATAGATGAGAAAGATGCATAGTTTCAGAGGTAGGTAGTGAACAGGAAGGATGGTGTGAGAGTGAGGTAGGGTGTGTGTGTTAGAAGTTCATGAGGTGGATAGGGTGAGTGAGGAATAGATTGCATGTGTGGAAATTGTTACAGAACCTCATTCCCCTGCCTTTAAGCGAAGAATTTTCTGTTGTTCAGTTCCTGTTAATTTCTCCACAGTTGAAGTTCCCAACGATGCACACATTGCTCTTACTAAAGGAGCTTACAAATTCCTTCCTGACGAGTCAGCCTACCACTTCGTCTGAGGCCTATATACTACTTCAAGGAAAAGCTTGTCGGTGCCCTCGGCCATTTCTATGAAAACAGCGTCCGTATAGTTTAGTGCTACACATTTGGTTGTGCTTCACAAATATCGCTACCTCTACGTTTGATATCTGTTCGCTGAGGACAGTTTGTGTAATTGAATTCAGGTCATTTGTATTGGTCACGCTGCTCTTGTCGATCGGTTTATTTATGTCAATCTTGCAACTCAAATGGACTGTCTTTCCATTTGCATGTCCCGTGCTACCATAGCATACACGGAATTCTTGTTAGTGAACGAGCTGTTGATAAATGATATTGCACTACCTAAACAATACTTTTTTCAAGTCGTCAATTGACCCCAATTACCCCTAACAGCCACTCACCATGACTGCCACCGCAGCCTTAGAGAGACGCATCCTATCCCGTATGTACATATCTTCAATATGAATTATTGGGGTTATAGTCAAATCGTACACAAGACGACTCGACAAATCTTGTTTTCTCTTTGTTAAAATCATATATATTGTTAGGTTACGATGTATTAGCTTAGGTTAGGCTTTTAGGCTCGTTTGGATAAATAGGATAGGTTAGGTTGGATTTATTGAGGTACGTTTTAAAATCCGCTGATCACCCGTCTTGTGTACGATGTGATTTATAGCCAGCCCAGTTGTCAATGAAAAGATATCGCGTTGGCCTTGTAATATAAACTCAGCCGGCAGTTCCTAGCTATTGCCCCTGGATATCCATTCATTGCTATCTACTCGTCTAGGCAGAATCCCTCTTCTGAACCTAATTCAGTCTACACAATGATATCACAATTACGTGATACGTCTATGAGAGAATCTCTGGAGCAGGATGGCAAGATCGAACTACCTTCTCGTCTGGGGTAACCCCGGAAGGCTGGTTCGATCCCGCCGTCTTGCTACAAACATTTTCTAATTCTTTCTACTAGCCTTGTTGCGTGGGAACCATCCTGATAAGCATGGCATACTACCCCATGGGACTACGACGAGAACCATCGCAGAACCACATCTGTTCTTTCAAAGTCCTTCATCTCGCTCGTCATCAACACACTTCCTCCTTCACTTTGTCTCGAAAATCCATTTATAAACTAGATAAAAAGAGTTTGGCAATAAATTCTTAACGAGCTGGCACATGTGAGAATTCTAAATAGGTAGAAAGATGTAGAATTGGTAATCAATAATCACATGTTCGTCACACTTTGTTAGGTGGTGGACACCAACGCTACCTCTCTGGTCACTCCTCGCCTCTCCCGCGCCCACGCCTGCTACGCCCACGAGCCAGAGTCCTGCACGCCCACCTCCTGCCTCAACGGAGGGAGCTGCATCAGACTTGCGACTGGTAACAGGTATTGACGATACTGAAGGTGGAGGAGAGTCTCGTGTGTGTGTGTGTGTGTGTGTGTGTGTGTGTGTGTGTGTGTGTGTGTGTGTGTGTGTGTGTGTGTGTGTGGTGTGTGTGTGTGTGTGTGTGTGAGCGTACGTGCGCCCACGCGTGCGTATGCATGCAGTTATCATGTAATGTAAAATGCATAAAGCCTTATTCATATGCTACAAGCATAATATTGTCCAATTTGTATGAGTACAGTTCCGTTCTTGGGGATATATGTAATATAGTTTACTTACCAAGCGTTTACGCACTTTACTAAGCGTTTGTGAGTTCGTGGCGAGTATAGATTCCGGCTAACATTAGTTTACACAGCTTCAAGACGGGAAGATGAAACTCAAGCGGTGGAATGCTTGTTGCGTGACCATGTATCTCTACTACGCCTTCGACAGGTGCGTATGTCCCGGCGGCTCCAAGGGATGGCAGTGTAAGGTATTGTCTCGTACCTTCTCCGGGTCTGGGTGGGCGTGGGTCCGACCCTTGCCTCCGTGTCTTCCCACAACCATCTCTCTCCGGGTCCTCACCTGGCAACCCAATGCTCTCATTCTCTATTCCGGCCCACTGTCACCCCAGCAGCGGCCCCCGGAATCCTCTTCCTCCTCGTCCTCCACGCCCCCGCCCACGCCCATGCTTGCCCTGCAGCTAAAGTACGGCCGACCCCAGTTGCTGCTAGAAGGAGGGATCGTCCCCTTGAAGTTGGAGGTGAACACTACAATACACGGCGGCGACTGGCACACTCTTCATGTTCACCTCGATACCCAGGTGAGGATACCAGGTGTGTTGCAGCTGTCCTGGATGATAGCAGGTGTGCCATGGCTGCCCAGGCGTGGATAGCAGATGCGCTGTGACTGCGCAGACGCTTATTCACAGAAGTAAAGGTCCCAGATGCTGACATTTACCAATACCTGGTGATAAATACGTCTATCTGAGATAGACTGCCCTACCCTGGGATGGAATTGACACATATCTCTACGCTAATCGATAACAGATATCATCATCATCTATAACATCTGTCTTATGATTAAAAAACAATTAGTTTAAACTTTTTTTCCAGCAGCCATTAAAGACAATTAAGAAACATTATAGTTTCCAGGACAGACGACGCCCACCAACGTGGTAATTAGACCCCCCGAATGACTTTCGATGAATCTCCTAGAAATTGAGTTTCAGCTGCCATGAAATACCTGACCCAAACTTACCTTCTTAATTGCATTCATACCAGATATGTAAGATTCAGGGATTACGATGTCTCAATCCTTGACTTCTCTCACTCATTCCTCGACTTCTCTCACTCATTCCTCGACTTCTCTCACTCATTCCTCGACTTCTCTCACTCATTCCTCGACTTCTCTCACTCAATCCTCGACTTCTCTCACTCATTTCTCGACTTCTCTCACTCATTCCTCGACTTCTCTCACTCATTCCTCGACTTCTCTCACTCAATCCTCGACTTCTCTCAATTCCTCGACTTCTCTCACTCATTCCTCGACTTCTCTCACTCATTCCTCGACTTCTCTCACTCATTCCTCGACTTCTCTCACTCATTCCTCGACTTCCCTCACTCATTCGCCTGAACTCGTGTAGATACAAACATTTAAGATTTCTAACTCATTAGAAACATAATTTCCTTTTCACAATTTACATCGAACCCCGTTCACTAGGTGTTGCTCTCATGGTCGACCTGTGCGGCCAAGGCTGGGAGAATAACGCCAAAACGACGTACACTGCCTCGCGCAAGCTGACTGGTCTGCCCCATTTGGTCTGGAGGAGTGGCTAGGCTCAGGACCCCTGCAGGTGGGCGGTATCGCCCACTCACCGCCCACCGCCCACGACCACGGGTGGGGCGAGGCCCCCACAGCCCGCCCACTCGAAGGCTGCGTCTCACACCTCATCCTCAATGGTCAGGTAAGAGCTGGGACTGTTACTACTAATCATCTACCAACTCAACTAATTATCTGTTTTCGCACATTGTACGATTTTAACTCATTACCTTGACTGTTTGTCTGTTTATCCTCATGGGTCCTTGAGATCGTTTACCTGTTGTCTACCCGTATTCCTGTCTACCTCAAATCCTGTCTACCATTTTACTCCCCACGTGACATATTTCCTACCTGCTTATTTGATTTGTTTTACCGTAAACACGTCAACTTGTCAATAGATCTGTTTAATGCTGGGGCAAACATCAAGCTCCTCACATGGTGAGCACCATGCAGCTGTTGTCCTGACACCTCCTGGAGCAGCTGTTGTCCTGACACCTGGAGTGTAAGTTGAGCACCATGCAGCTGTTGTCCTGACATCTGGAGTGTAAGTTGAGCACCATGCAGCTGTTGTCCTGACACCTGGAGTGTAAGGTGACACCATGCAGCTGTTGTCCTGACACCTGGAGTCTAACGGAATCCGGAAAAAGATCTAAGCCAGTGTGTGACGATATAGCACTTAAATAGGATATGAGGACAAAGAGGATGGAAAATGAGAGTGAAAAAATAGGTGTATAATCACTTGAATTAACGGGGGTTCGAACCCGGACCCCC
>WNGS01004946.1:19130474-19140875 GCA_020271785.1 Procambarus virginalis
AGTTATTGCTTTCACTTGATTCTTCTTTTCTTCCCGCTTTCCCCCGCCATTATTCCTCTTGCTCCTTCTCTTGTTGGTCCCCCCTCCACCTGCCCTCCCCGCATGTTTCAGACCAAGATGGACGCTTCTATATATAGCACGGCATTGTTGGCACATGTTGGTACCCCTGAAAGCCGAGAGGCGACGCAGATGAGTGTGAGTGGCTCGAGAATGGCTGGTGCCGGCGTCGAAAAGTTTGGGGGGCCCAGCGGAGGAAGTGTTGATCCGCCTGGGCAAAATGCAGGGGCCCAAAGTGTAACGTTTCGGCCCTCAATGATACGGGGGTGAACACTGGTGGTGAGTTACCCCCCCCCCCCACTTTCTACCCCTTCTAACCCCTCTCCCCCTCCCCCGAAGACGAGTATGACTTGAGAATCGACTTGAGAATGGTCCAGGACGGACCGAAACGTCGTCGTCCCTTCACCTTCTAGTGTGTGGTCTGGTCAACAGTACACAATGAGTTACATACTGAAATCACAATCGCGTGATACATTAAATGAACAAATTTGATGTATATTTGTTGCTATTGTGTTTTCTGTGTGATATTGAAGAAAGGGC
Source organism: Procambarus virginalis (assembly GCA_020271785.1). Lineage (NCBI taxonomy): Eukaryota > Metazoa > Arthropoda > Malacostraca > Decapoda > Cambaridae > Procambarus > Procambarus virginalis. The sequence continues at coordinate 19,131,072 of WNGS01004946.1, forward strand.
GAAGAGGTAGAACATCTGGTTGACAGAGCCCGGCTGCATGGGGGGGATTGTGTAAAACCCCGTTTGTGTCTCGGAGAGGCTGCAGGATCCGTGTGAGGGGCAGTAGCACTCCCGGTTGCAATTCTTTTAACCATGTCGTGACGCAATCGACTATAAGGCGCGTCTGGATCATCCTGGACGTACATTCGAACCCCCTCAACACGGCCCATTTGTGGATTTGTTCATTTACACACTGAGTCACCCCAGAGATGACCCGGGGGGACCCCGGAGGTCACCCTCCAGACGCGCGGGTGATCCAGGATGCTGCCGTCGTTCAGGAGGCCTGGTCGACGACCGGGCCGCGGGGTCGCTGAGCCCCGAAATCACCTCAATCACCTCACCTCAAGGTAGGTCCTGCTCTAGGGTACGGTGTGAGGACACTCGTGGCAAGAGGTTCCAGAGGTCATCACTGGTGTCTCGAGAGTGAGTGTGTGGGTGGGACTTGTACTGGTTAATGCGAGGCCCTCAGCAACAAGAATGTGTAAAGACTCCCGAGGGTGTGTTTAAGGCCGCCGAGGAACAGCGTGGGATTACAGAGATGGTGTGATGGGCGTGAAGAGTGGTGTGGGGGTCAGGATACATGAGTGGATACAGCGGAGATAGGTGATAGGCTCAGGGGGTAAATATGTGGTGTTAACGGTTAATGTTGGGAGGGGAGGGGAAGGGACCCAAAGAATAATATTGGGCCCCTGAGGGATAATTTAGGGCCCTCGAGGGACAGTGTGTGAGACGCGATCAGATTACTTTAACATTTTCAACTTGTTTCTTCAATCCATCAGCTCTTTCCATTAGCAACCCCCCCCCCCTTCACCTCTCTCTCTCTCTCTCTCTCTCTCTCTCTCTCTCTCTCTCTGTACCCCGGTGTGCCCTTTTTCCTTCTCTCTTTCGCGAACTCCCTCTCACTTCTACCTTCCTGTCCCCACTTCCTCCTCTCCTCTTCTTTCTCCGATGATCATGTGTATCAAAGTGCAGTGAAAATTACATCATGGCCGCCTGAGTGGTATATAATGACGGCCTTAGGTGGTTGTGCCTACCCCCTCTGTTACCAATGAACCCTCTGGTCGCAATAACAATAATATAATGTACAGAATGATTCTGCTTTCACCGCGACTTAGCAAAGTTAACAATGGCTCTCTACCTTTTATTAACCCAGTCATAATGTTATTAATTGATATTGTGCTTGCAAGCAGTAGCCACGTGTTTTTTTTACCATGGCTATGTTTGTCAGTTGACAACAGCCTCGTAGCTCAGACAGTAAGGTGTCGTTCTTATTATAATGGTCTCTCTGGTTTACAGCAGGTGTGTGTTTTTGTTATAATAACCCCCTGTTGTTTACGAATGGTTTTCAGTAGGTGTGTGCTTTTCCAAACTAAACCTGTTTACAAAAATTTGTTGTTGTTTTCAGTGATATCGTGTTATTCGTAATAAGATTGTTTACAAAAAAAATTATTATTGTTTTGCATTGTTTACAAACAGCAACACCCATTGTGAATAAACGCTATAATTGGTTATACATCAAAATGTGCTATGTTGATCTTAAATTATTTTTAATGACAGCCCTGCAGCCACTCCCCCACCTCCCAAAAATACCTAAAAAAAGTAATATTTTGAATTTGGGTGACCCAGATTTATAATCAGACCTTTAGTTCATTTTCGGAATTAGACACTTTTCATTTGTGTTCCGAGCCTTTGGAGATCCGTCGTAGTCATCGCTCTAATAGCAATCGATCTATATGTTAATGAATGCAGGTCATGAATATAGTTTATGAGGTGGAGGGTAGAAAGATGACGTGTGTGTGTGTGTATGTGTGTGTGTGTGTGTGTGTGTGTGTGTGTGTGCGTGTGTGTGTGTGTGCGTGCGTGTGTGTGTGTGTGTGTGTGTGTGTGTGTGTGTTTGTGTGTGTGTGTGTGTGAGATTAACAAAGTGTACTCACCTAGATGTGCTTGCAGAGTCGAGCTTTATATGCTCTGCCTCGTCTTATCTACAATCTTGAAAGAAGCCATCATATGCCTTCCCCAACGACTACTGTCCTCCACCGCAGTGGGGGTTCAGCTCTCTGGCTCTAGCTCAATCCTCTCAATTCCCAACACAGCCTTGTTGCAGTATAATTTCATTTTGTGAATATATGGGGGATTCCATTCCAGTGCTGCATACTCGAGAATGAGTCGCACATACGTCGCACACAGTTTCGCCTATGTTGTAGTAGTTATTCTGCTAATATGTTCCTCCGGAATCTAAAGTGATCAGCTTAGGTCTTCGGCACGTTTCTTAAGGACCCAGGTTTATATTTAATTTAGCCTTACTGCTTTACTGAAGTCTGAGTCTATATTATTCAGTGTCTCAGAAAACATTCAGTTTTTTTCAGATTTAACATCTCGCGTATTCATTAATTAATCAAAAAATTTAATTATGGCAATTTATTTGCTGTATTTTCTACATTAATTATAATTTGGATTACGATTTGCTTTTCCTTTTTATTAATAATTATTTAACACTGCTCTTTTTCCCCTACCTTGGTTTATATAATTCTGGGAAGTTTATACATCAGAGTGTTTTCATGCCCATCCAGCACCTGCTGTTACACATGTCTATTTTCATTTTGTCGGTCTCTGTATTGGAATAAAATGTTCGACACCTCTGTTGTATATATTACAACAGATTTTAGAATATTTTTTTGCATCCAGTCTCTGAAATATTTCTCCATCCTATTCTGCGTGCGTGTGTACTCACCTACATGTATTCACCTATTTGTGCTTGTGGGGGTTGAGCTCTGGCTCTTTGGTCCCGCCTCTCAACTATCAATCAACTGGTGTACAGGTTCCTGAGCCTACTGGGCTCTATTATATCTGCACTTGAAACTGTGTATGGAGTCAGCCTCCACTACATCACTGCCTAATGCTTTCCATTTGTCAACCACTCTGACACTAAAAAAAATCTTTCTAATATCTCTGTGGCTCATTTGGGCACTCAATTTCCACCTGTGTTCCTTAGTGTGTGTGCCCCTTGAGTTAAATAGCCTGTCTTTATCTACCCTGTCAATTCCTCTGAGAATCTTGTACGTGGTGATCATGTCCCCCATAACTCTTCTGTCTTCCAGCAACATGAGGTTTAATTCCCGTAGTCTCTCCTCGTAGCTCATACCCCCTCAGTTCGGGTACTAGTCTGGTGGCAAACCTTTGAACTTTTTCCAGTTTAGTCTTATGCTTGACTCGATATGGACTCCATGCTGGGGCTGCATACTCCAGGATTGATCTGACATAGGTGGTATACAAAGTTCTGAATGATTCCTTACACAAGTGTCAAAATGCCGTTCTTATGTCCGCCAACCTGGCATATGCTGCTGATGTTATCCTCTTGATATGGGCTTCAAGGGACAGGTCTGGCGTGATATCAACCCCCCAGGTCTTTCTCTCTCTCTCTCTCTCTGACTCTTGAAGAATTTCATCTCCCAAATGATACCTTGTAACTGGCCTCCTACTCCCTACACTTATCTTCATTACAATACATTTGCTTGGGTTAAACTCTAGCAACCATTTGTTCGACCATTTCTTCAGTTTGTCTAGGTCTTCTTGAGGCCTAAAGCAGTCCTCCTCTGTCTTAATCCTTCTCATAACTTTGGCATCATCAGCAAACATTGAGAGGAATGAGTCTAATCCCTCCGGGAGATCGTTTACGTATATCAGAAACAGGAAAGTACCAAGTACAGAGCCCTGTGGGACTCCACTGGTGACTTCACGCCAATCTGAGGCCTCACCCCTCACTGTAACTCTTTGCTTCCTATTGCTTATGTACTCACTTATCCACTGGAGCACTTTACCAGTTACTCCTGCCTGTCTCTCCAGCTTATGTACCAGCCTCTTATGGGGTACTGTATCAAAAGCTTTCCGACAATCCAAAAAAATGAAGTCCGCCCAGCCTTCCATTTCTTGCTTAATCTTTGTCACCTGGTCGTAGAATTCTATGAAGCCTGTAAGGCAAGATTTACCCTCCCTGAACCCATGTTGGCGATTTGTCACGAAGTCCCTCCTCTCCAGATGTGTTACTAGATTTTTTCTCACGATTTTCTCCATCACCTTGCATGGTATACAAGTTAAGGACACTAGCCTGTGGTTCAGTACCTCTTGTCTGTCACCCTTTTTGTATATCGGGACCATATTAGCCGTCTTCCATATTTCTGGTACGTCTCCCGTCTCCAGTGACCTACTATATACTATGGGGAGTGGCAAGCAGAGTGCCTCTGCACACTCTTTCAATACCCATGGTGAGATCCCGTCTGGACCAACAGCCTTTCTCACATCCATATCCAACAGGTGTGTCTTGACCTCATCTCTTGAAATTTCGAACCCTTCCAAGGCCGCCTGGTTTACTGCCCCCTCTCCAGCGCAGTGACCTCACCTTGTTCTATTGTGAAGACCTCCTGGATGCTCTTGTTGAGTTCTTCACACACCTCTTCGTCATTCTCTTTATACCTGTCCTCGCCTGTTCTAAGTTTCATTACCTGTTTATTCACTGTTGTTTTCCTCCTCATGTGACTGTGGGGTAGCTTTGGTTCGGTCTTGGCTCTGCTTACTATATGATTTTCATAGTTTTTCTCTGCTTCCTTTCTCACACTAACATAATCATTCCTGGTTCTCTGGTATCTCTCTCTGCTTTCTGAAAGTGTTCAAATATTTCCTGTTATATTTTCTTCCATGGCTGCCATTATCACACTATTCATTGTCCTAATTTCTTTGTTACATACACACACACACACACACACGCAATCACAATACAGTATATATTTTCAATAAAAAATGCTGAATTTTAATGACAAATTAGGGAGTACTATTCTGGTAGTTGTGGAGTAATTGCTGCAAGCAATAGCATATTCATTAATAAAAGTAATATCAATACTGTAATATGGTCACACAATTTTATTTGCTAATAGTGTATTAATTCCTTGTATTAAAAAAGAGCAAGATACGAAGACATCTGACAGGCTTTGCCACAAATATATGTTAATAATGGGACTAATGTAATATCACTTTTAATAGAGATTATTAAATACATTAGTCTTCAGACAGGTACAATATACATCTACAAAATGCATTTCGTGACAAAAAATTATGATTCACTGGCCAAAACTGCAAAACTGCTATCAATGTAGAAGGTCACTTGGTGGGATATTATCACTTGGTGAAGTCACTAAAGAGATTAAATTCTCTGTTAAAAGTGACATGAAGTTCCACTTTTTGGTTACAGTGGATGGTCCAGGACTCCTCCAGCTCACAGTGATGATGGTCCATAAGTCTTCCAGCTCATGGTGATGATTGTGCAATGCAGCCAGTACTTACAGGTGTGTACTTGACCTGGCTGCTAGGGCTTCTACCTCCTTTGTTGCTGGTGATCTTGTTTGAAGGCCCTACGCACGAGGGCCCTGCTGGAGGACCACACTCGGGGTCAGAATCTGAACTTCCTGCTGGTGAAACTAGATGATCCTTAGCACCCCGGGACAGCTGTAGGCGCCGAAGAAACCTGCAATGAGACACCCAGACTTCAGCAGCCCTGCAAGAGAGAGAAGGAGGGAGTGAGGGGAGAGGGTGGGTAGGAGAGTGGATGTAGCTACAGCGATGACAGGCGAGGCTCAAGTTCTGCACTGAAGCCTAATTCTACATACACGAGTCTAACTGCTCACATCACATACAACACTTCAATGCACACACATACTTTTGTCCAGACATGTGAAGACTTTTGTAGGAATGCTACATGTTGCCTAAAGGATTATGTAATGTTGCAGTGTGTGGTTGACGAGACTAGTGCAGAAGTAATACTGATATTGTTTCATATTATCTGGTCAGAACAATTTCAATATTATAATGTCATGAAACTTTCATCATAGTGAGTTTCTAGACAAGATGAAACATGAACTACTTATATCAGAAGTTAATCTCCAAGGTCAGACAGCATAACCATTTTTTATGGTGATGGATACTGTTCACTAAACACAAGTACTATATAATTGTATGCATATCAGGGTATTACCCATTTCACTGTCATTAAAGAATTTCCAGAGGGAAAAGGAGAGTTACAGGCACTTCCTATGAATTATTTTTTACAAAACTTTTCTTGTATGCCATTAAACAAACAAATTAATATTACCTCTGAAGATTGAAAGTACAGTACAACAAAATTACTTTGTTAAACTTTAAAAATTTAAATGTGTAGCAAAAAATATATAGAAATCACTTTAAATACATATAAAATCTATAATTAAATTCTCAAAATATATTTGGTAAGAGTTTAGAGAGACATCGTTAGCCAATATGCAATTTACATGCATTGCACACTATGAATATACAGTACATCAAACATGCCATATCTAACAAAAAATTTTGGTATACTTTCTCTAACACCACCTCATGCAAGACTACATAGTATGCAAATCTACTGCAACTTTTTTTAGTTCTATTTATGCCTTTAGCCATAAGCTCATATATGAACAGGGAAAAACTACATGCTAGGCATCCTCACAAAATTGAACTTACTCAACAGCCACAAGAGAGATAGAATTGAATGTAGGCTGCTCAAGAAGATGAGGTTATGCTTGCATTGTAAATGCTATATTCTTTAGAAAATAGACATACACTCAACAGTGAAGACAGTTTTTTTTAGTTTTAGTTCATTTATTATGCACCCCATACCATCTTGTGGGCGGTAGTGGAAAGGGTTACAGAGGCACATAATGGGCTCAGGGACTGAACCCACAATTCATTTAGCTAAGCAAGTTACAATCTTGATGAGCTAGTTACAAAATTCAATATAAGTCGTCACATCAACAATGGGTTCGAGATCGACCTCAAATACAGGTTCTAAATTAAGCAACTGACATATGTGGAGAGCTAGTGTCACAATTATATGTTTGTCCTGCACACCGCCCCATCCAGTGGGCAGCGGTGGATAGGTTACAATCACTCAGTTACTACCTACAGTTAGCAAACTGGGGATATTGGCTAAAATTTCTGGTAGCAGATCATTTTGAATGAAATATTTACACATCGCTGGAACATGGTTATAGAATTGTCTCTAAATTCACGTATCTTTTCGCACTCCATCACATAGTGACGGAGGGTGTGCGAATAATTTTGTTGACACAGTTTACATTTGGTCAGGTCTACATCGGCAGATAATGAGAATTCCCAGAGATACTTGTAACCGAGTCTAAGCCGAGCAGCAGTAACATCTAGAAGTCTGCTGATTTTATTGGATGATCCATAGATGTGTGGCTCCTCTTGCATGATAGTATGATGATAGATGGAATTACTGGTGTCAATTTCACTTTGCCTCAGATCTACAAGATCTTGTTGAAGTTCTCGGTGTACTGCTGCTCTCAGATTGCTCATTGACAATCCAAGGTTACACTCAACGGCTCCTTTAAAGGCAGATTCTTTGGCTAACTTATCAGCTCTATCATGCATTCGGAGGCCAACATGAGATGGAGACCACATGAAATGGACTCTGTTACCATCCTTAATAATTTTGTTGTATTGTGTCTAGCTTCGGACACGAGCATGTTACAGTTGTGTCTTAAAGAGTTGAGAGCATTTAAGGATGATAAGGAGTCACTTACAATTAATGTATCAAGTTTGGAGACTTGTACACATTTCAGTGCAAGGATCAAGGCAAATAGTTCAGTCTGAAGGGTAGAGGCCCAATTGTTTATACGGACTCCCCACTCAAAGTACAAGCCATCGCCATTGTCAGAACAACTGCACTTCCAGCTGCACCCGTGGTGCGGTGTAGGGAACCATCAGTGTATATGATTTGAGAGAGAGAATGCTCTGTGGACAGAGCATCAATATGGCTTAAGGCGTTGAGCTTTGCCTCAAGACGAAGCTTGGGCTTATCTCTAATTTGCTTCTTGGGTGGAAAGGAGGGATTAAAACTGGAAAGGGTGTAACCTCCCACGGTGCAGGAAAGTGCCGTTGTTGTTTCTCTTGGTACAAATCATGAACCCCATACATTCTGAGTGAGTTCAGTTTTTGTTATTCCATTTGGAACAATGCTGATCTTCCGAAAGAGAGATGTATTTCTTGTATTTTGAGAAAGTATTATGATGTGTGTGTGTGTCTGTTAGTTGTATGTGTTTGTCGCCCTCGAGTATAGTGTTCACAGAACCTGCTGACTAACTTGATAATTATAATTATATATTATTATTATTATTATATATTATTATTATTATTATTTCGAGGTCACGTGATAAATACCAAGGTCACAAGGTCAGGGATGAAAATGTTCCACTGTTGCCCATATTTTTTTAATAAATTTTATGGTATAATTAAAGTCTCTTGGACTGGTCACGGAAAACCATGTCCGAGTAGAGCTCTCGGTAACCCGTTCAAATTTGCATGGTTATTGAACCTGATGTGTCGTGTGTGTGTGTGTGTGTGTGTGTTGGTGTGTGTGTGTGGGTGGTGTGTGTGTGTGTGTGTGTGTGTGTGTGTGGTGGCTGTGTGGGTGTGTGGTGCTCTATTGCGCAGACCCCCGACGGCGCCTCTGTGACCCTGACCCCGACGATCTGGGCGACCGACGGCGCCTCTGGGGCCCTGACCCCCCGACGCCGCCTCTCGCTACAGACACGGAAGCTAAACAGCTCCACAAGAAAACAAAGAGCTACCCACCGAAGCCCACACACGCGATACCTGAGTCTTAAAAGAGGTGTTTTTATCTGCTGCTCGACCTGGTTCCTTCGACCTCCCCCCCACCCTACCACCTCCCCACCCCACCCCCACCTTCTCAACAGCCCCCTTGCTCCCTCTTAACACCCCCCTCTTTGCCCCTCCTTCCCCCCCCCCTTTTGCAAAACAAAACACTGGCTCCCTTCTCCATATCCCTTTTCTTTCCATACTCCGTATCTTTCGACACTTTCAACCCTCTTTCTCTCACCTCTTACATATACCTACCAAAGACCCGTCTTTTGCCAACCTCCACAAAAACTGCGTTTCCTTCCAACTCTCAAAAACACTTCAAAACCTTCAACCCTCTCCGTCAACCTCCCCCCCCACCCCCTCTAACCTCCTCATCAACCCAACCTCCTCCTTCCTCTTCCATTATTTTATGCCTTTATCACTTTATTTATTGATAGTGATGAAGGTAGTGGGCCGAAGTTGATGAGCCGGCGGGTAGTTGATGTCGTTGTTTTCTCTACTTTGAGCCATAATGACTAAACAAGCCACTTAGATGTTACCATAGGGTCTATGGATGGTCGTGGATAATTTAATTACTTATATAATATATAATATTTTTAAAGGACGCAACTATGTCAGTTTTAATATGAATGAAAATTAACCGTCTTACAAACACGTACTCGTAAAGCACGTGTGTTTGCTATAATTATTTTCTAAAATTATTTTAGATGAAAAACTATAATTATCTTCTTTCCGGTTCAAGGACATGATTAACTTCTGTGTCTTAAAAAGTGGGCAAGTTGACGACCATTGTTCGTCATGGATCTATTTATGCATTATTCATTGCTCGTTTCCCACCGTACGAGACATTCTAAGAGGGCTGTATTTCAGGAGAATATTTCCAACTTTTGTCCTCGGGTTACATCCAGTAAGTGCGGGGTTCAGTTAGTACCACATCCTGATGCGACCATGAGGCGTTGTTGTCACGCCCCCCCCCCCCCCCACAGGTAAAGGAGGAGAAAAATGGATGTCAATCCTCCAGTCATCCATCTTCCACTGGTCTTAGTGTTGTATAAGAACATAAGAACAATTTAACTGCAG
>WNGS01004946.1:19144846-19156446 GCA_020271785.1 Procambarus virginalis
GCGTTACTCGGGTTGAACTTTAGTATCCATTTGTCAGCCCAATCATTCAGTTTGTCTAGGTCATCTTGTAACCTTCTACTATCTTCATCTGTTTTAATCCTCTCATAATTTTTGCATCATCAGCAAACAGTGAGAGGAACGATTCTATACCCTCTGGGAGATCATTCACATATATTCAGAAACAGTATAGGTCCAAGGACTGAACCCTGACGGGACGCCACTGGTGACGTCTCACCAATCTGAGACCTCACCCCCTCACAGTGACTCACTGTCTTCTGTTGCTTAGGTACTCCCTTATCCAATGGAGTACCTTCCCTTTCACTCCAGCCTGCATCTCTAGCTTTTTCGTAGCCTCTTTGTAGGTACTGTGTCAAAGGCTTTCTGGCAATCCAAAAATATGCAGTCTGCCCTCCCCTCTCTTTCTTGTCTGATTGTTGTGTGTGTGTGTGTGTGTGTGTGTGTGTGTGTGTGGTGTGTGTGTGTGTGTGTGTGTGTGTGTGTGTGTGTGCTATTTTCACCTGTAGGATCGCTCTGTTAGCTCTTGGATCCAGCCTTTCAAGCCATCGGTTGTGTAATGTGTTGACTTCCTACCTCTTTTTCTCTTATCACATCTTCAACATATCTTCACACACACACACACACATACACACACACACACACACACACACACACACACACACACACACACACACACACACACACACACACACACACATGTGTGTGTTTTTTTTTTGCTTGGAACAAGGACCGGATTATCCCCCTAACCTGGCCCCTGGGAAATTATCTCCAAACAGAGAACAATAGACCTGAATTATAGCTTTTGTGGTATTCTCTGATAATTCTTCTCTCTTCCGAGAATAATTTGAATTTATAATTTGTCTCGCTACCCATAAATCAGCGACACAATGGCTAATTATCCCTGCCGACAAATTATATTCAATGACATTTCGGAACTGACAGCACTAAACTTGTATTATGTTCGCGATGATTTTGTACGTAATAACGGGACGTATAAACTCATTTCTACGCAAGCTCGTAGTGAATAAGAGTTGTTTCAATTTACAACATATTTTCCACATTATCGAAAAAATTGTGTTTAGTTTCAGAATTGTAGATTGTTAACGCGGCGACGCCACAGAGTTCGATTGTATATTTCAATGAACACACCCAAATGCAGAGGGGGCTGGCCACTGTGCTCACTTAGTTGTACTCCCCTGGTTGTGCTTGCGGGGGTTGAGCTCTGGCTCTTTGGTCCCGCCTCTCAACCGTCAATCAACTGGTGTACAGATTCCTGAGCCTACTGGGCTCTATCATATCTACATTTGAAACTGTGCATGGAGTCAGCCTCCACCACATCACTATATAATGCATTCCATTTGTTAACTACTCTGACACTGAAAAAATACTTTCTAACATCTCTGTGGCTCATCTGGGTACTAAGTTTCCACCTGTGTCCCCTTGTTCGTGTTCCACCGTGCTGAAGAGTTTGCCTTTGTCCACCCTGTCAATTCCCCTGAGAATTTTGTAAGTGGTTATCATGTCTCCCTTTACTCTCCTGTTTTCCAGGGAAGTGAAGTTCAGCTCCCTTAGTCTTTCCTCGTAGCTCATACCTCTCAGTTCCGGGACCAGTCTGGTGGCATACCTCTGAATCTTTTCTAATTTCGTCTTGTGTTTAACTAGGTATGGACTCCAGGATTGGTCTTACATAAGTGGTATACAAGGTCCTGAACGATTCCTTACCCAAGTTTCTGAATTCAGTTCTTATGTTGGCCAGTCTAGCATATGCCGCTGATGATATCCTTATGATGTGGGCCTCTGATGACAGGTTTGGTGTGATTATCAACCCCCTAGATCTTTCTCTCTATTTGACTTTTGCAGGATATCACCTCCCAGATAGTACATTGTGTTCAGCCTTCTGTTCCCTTCGTCTAATTTCATTACTTTGATTTCATTTCATCACTTTCCTGAATTGAACTTTAGTAGTCATATTCTAGACCATTCCACCAGTTTGTCCAGGTCATCCTGTAGTCTCTGTCTATCTTCATCTCTTTTTATTCTTCTCATAATTTTTGCATAATCAGCAAACATTGAGAGGAATGAGCCTATACCCTTTGGAAGGTCGTTTACATATATTAAAAACAGGATGGGTCGAAGTACAGAGCCCTGTGGAACCCCGCTGGTGACATCTCGCCACTCTGATGCCTCCCCCCTCCCCCCTCACAGTTACTCGATGTTTCCTGTCGCTTAGATACTCCCTTATCCACTGGAGCACCTTACCTTTTACTCCTGCCTGTTGCTTCAACTTTTGTAACAGCCTTTTGTGAGGTACTGTGTCAAAGGCTTTCCGATAGTCCAAGAAAATGCAGTTTGCCCAACCTTCTCTTTCTTGCCTAATTTGTGTTGCTTGGTCATAGAATTCTATTAGACCTGTGAGGCACGATTTACCATCTCTGAACCCATGATGGTGGTGTGTTACAAAGCTGTTTCCCTCCAAATGCTCTACGAGCTTTTTTTCTCGCGATCTTCTCCATCACCTTGCTTGACATACAAGTTAGGGAAACTGGCCTGTAGTTCAGTGCCTCTTGCCTGTCACCCTTTTTGTATGTTGGGACTACATTAGCTGTCTTCCAGCTTTCCGGTAGGTCTCCCGTTTCCAGTGATCTGTTATACACTATAGAGGCATACTTAGTGCCTCTGCACCTTCTTTTAGTATCCAAGGTGAGATTCTGTCAGGCCCAACAGCCTTTGTCACATTCAGCTCCAACAGATTCCTTTTAACCTCATCACTGGTGAGGTCAAATTCCTCCAAGGTTGCTTGGTTTGCCTCCTCATTTAGTGCAGGGGCTTCTCCTTGTTCTATTGTGAAGACCTTCTGGAATTTCTTGTTGAGTTCTTCACACACTTCCTTGTCGTTCTCTGTGTATCTGTTCTCCCCTTTTTCTCAGTTTCATCGCTTGTTCCTTCACTGTTGTTTTCCTCTTGATGTGACTGTGGTGCAGTTTTGGTTGGGTCTTAGCCTTACTCACGATGCCATTTTCATACTGTCTCTGCTTCTCTCCTCACTCTGAGGTACTCATTTCTGGCCCTCTGGTATCTCTCCCTGCTTTCCGGTGTTTTGTTATTTCTGTAGTTTATCCATGTTCTTTTACTCAGTTGCTTCGCTGCCGCACATTTTTTATCGAACTACGGATTCTTCTGTTGCTTTTCATTTTTTTTCTCCTTTTGGACTGGGATAAACCTGTCTGCAGCTTCCTGGTACTTCTGGGTGACATAATCCGTCATATCCTGTACAGTCATTTCTCTGAGTTGTGTTTCCCATGGTATTCCCCTTAGGAAGTTCCTCATCTCGTCATATTTTCCTCTTCGGTAATTTAGTCTTTTTCCTTCCAATCCCATCTTTGGATAGGTTATCCCTACCTCCACCAGATACTCAAATATCAATACACTGTGGTCACTCATTCCTATGGGGGCTTCAAATTTGACTTCCCTTATTTCTGAGTCATTCATTGTGAATATCAGGTCGAGTCTAGCTGGTTCATCATTGCCTCTCATTCTTGTGGGTCCCTTGACATGTTGGCTCAAAAAGTTCCTTGTAGTCACTTCCAAGAGTTTAGCTCTCCATGTGTCTTCACCTCCATGTGGGTCCCCATTCTCCCAGTCTATCTTTCTATAGTTGAAGTCGCCCATGATTAAGAGTCTGGATCCATTCCTGCAGGCAACTGAAGCTGCTTTTTCTATTATGTTAATGGTAGCCATGTTGTTTCTTTCGAACTCTTGTCTGGGTCTTGTCATTTAGTGGAGGGTTGTAAATGACTGCCACTATTATCTTAGGAACCACCCCCCCCCCCCATTGTCATAGTTCCTGTCATGTAATCTCTGAATCCGTCGTAGCCCGGAATTTCCATCTCTTCAAAGCTCCAGTCCTTCCTTATCAGCAGAGCCATTCCACCACTTAATCTCCCTTCCCTCTCTTTCCTTACTATATAGTAGTCCTTAGGCAACACAGCGTTTGTTATGACTCCTGACAATTTTGTTTCTGTGAGTCCTATTAAATCTGGATTTTCTTCCCGCGCCCTTTCTGCCAGTTCACTTGCTTTGTTGGTAATCCCATCGATATTTGAGTACATTACCTTGAAGCTCACTTTCCTATATCCCTTTTCACCCACCCTTCCCACTAATGTGTGTTGTGTTACCTGCAGGAGAAGCTGGAGAGAGAGAGTGTGTGTGTGTGTGTGTACTCACCTAGAGGAGTACACCTAGTAGAGTACGTGCATGTCTGTGTGTGTTTATTTACCTATCAGTGACTACAAAAGGAACGAGATCCAGCTTTTTATGCACCCGCCTCATAGTCATTTACACCTGGAGCGCTAATTACCTCTCTCAACATTCAAGTTTTCATTGTATTTTTTTCTTAAAGTTATGGATGGAATTGGCTTCGAAAACCGCTTCCTTTAATGCATTCTAGTGGTCGACCACCTGCACTATACGTGTGTGTGTGTGTGTGTGTGTGTGTGTGTGTGTGTGTGTGTGTGTGTGTGTGTGTGTGTGTGTGTGTGTGTGTGTGTGTGTGTGTATTCACTTAGTTGTATTTTTACGGGGGTTGAGCTTTGCTCTTTCGGCCCGCCTCTCAACTGTCAATCAACTGTTTACTAACTACACTAACTACTTTTTTTTTTTTTTTTTTTTTTTTCTCCACACCACACACACACACACACCCCAGGAAGCAGCCCGTGACAGCTGACTAACTCCCAGGTACCTATTTACTGCTAGGTAACAGGGGCATTCAGGGTGAAAGAACTTTGCCCATTTGTTTCTGCCGGGTGCGGGAATCGAACCCGCGCCACAGAATTACAAGTCCTGCACGCTATCCACCAGGCTACCTGGCCCCTGTGTGTGTGTGCGTGTGTGTGTGTGTGTGTGTGTGTGTGTGTGTGTGTGTGTGTGTGTGTGTGTGTGTGTGTGTGTGTGTGTGTACTCACCTAATTGTACTCACCTAATGTGCTTGCGGGGGTTGAGCTTTGGCTCTTTGGTCCCGCCTCTCAACTGTCAATCACCTGGTGTCCAGGTTCCTGAGTCTACTGGGCTCTATCATATCTACATTTGAAACTGTGTATGGAGTCAGCCTCTTAACAACTCTGACACTGAAAAAGTTCTTTCTAACGTCCCTGTGGCTCATGTGGGTACTCAGTTTCCACCTGTGTCCCCTTGTTCGCGTCCCACCAGTGTTGAACAGTTTATCCTTGTCTACCCTGTCAATACCCTGAGGATTGATGATGATTTCAAAGATGATTTCATTCAAAGCCGGTTTTCCCTATTAGTTGAAGATCACATGAATCGTATAGAAAAATATAATTCTCAGGACTATTTGATCACCATCAACCGATCACATATTCACTGATATATAGTGAGATTTGTTTAATAGTTACTTCTAGAGAAATCAACCAGGCCAAGATTACGCTTTAAGCGGTTTTCTCGAGTTCACTAAGAAGGTATCTGAGGAACTTCGAGCATCGGTGATCTGCAGATGCAATTGCAGCAGATGAAATGTCCATAACCTAACACGAAACGGTAGTTTAGAACACAGAGTTGCAAAACACACCTCTTACGGTCATTGATAGTAATAGTAATAGTAATGCTCTCAGTAATAGTTTCCCTGCGTCGCTTTCACCCTCGCCAGCAAGCACGGTGAGTTTACCGCACAAGAGGAAAGTAAAGTAAACTCGGTGTGAATTCACGGAGAGGCTTACTTTCTGGAGTGTGTTTTGGACTAAAGTGAACCTGCCCAGCTCGAGACCAAACAACATCAAACCTAACCTATCCTAACCTACCCTGACTTTAGAGGTGTTGGGCTGTAAGTCTTCGCTCACTGAACAGTTTAATTAGTTTTTATTTTGGTGGGGGACAGGCAGCCTGTGTGTGTATATAAGTTGGGCTGATATCGAAGCCCCCCCCCCACAAGGTCGAACTACTGACCCTCCCCCGGGATAAAACCAACACCACAAGTTCCAGGTGTCTATATATTTCTAAGTGAACAGATGAAAAATAGGTGAAAGGAAAATTACCCATCCATTTCTGTCCCGCACGAGATTCGAACCCTGGATTCCCGACAACGAGACGAGAACGAACCCAACTGTACTAGCTTGTGGCAGAAATGCTCGACTCTTACGGAACCAACCTGACATAGCCAATAATGGTGTTTACAGAGCTTATATGGCCTTCGAAACTGACATGGGTTTACCAGAACACAGCTAGTATATCATTAATTTATATTGCTCTTTCGTGAGAACTTTCTCATGTGCACCAGCTGACGAGTCTGTTGCGGCTGTTGCAGTGTACACAGCCTGCCATGTTGAGGCTATAAGATTGTATATCATCAGTCATGTTGATAGGAAGTCCCATGTTAAGTATCTAATGTTATATTCAATTTTTTATGAAATTATACGATTTATCATTTCATTTTAGGTTATACACTTCATATATATAAATATATATACATATTATATTAAATATATATATATATATATATATATATATATATATATATATATAAATATATATATATATATATATATATATATATATATATATATATATATATATATATATATATATATATATATATATATATATATATATATATACGGGAAAGAGAGAGAGAGGAGGGATTGAAGTGGGAGAGGAACTGAAAGCGAAGCATAGACACAGACAGGAAGAGAAAGGAAAAGAGTGGGAGGGGGAAGATAAAGAATTGAAAATCACACCAAAGAGATTGACACACACAGTGAGGTGCAATATGACTCCCCCCTTTACTTGTATTCTTTTCCTTGAAGAGCCTTTGTGTTCCCAGGACACAGGAAGGTTTTCCTGGACTCAACGATTCTTCCCTCCACTCATTTGGGGCAAAAATGCCCTTCAAGTTTTAAAATTTTGGGGGCAAAAACAAAAACAAAATCACTCAGATCCTCTCATTTTGGGGCCAAATTATATTTGAGATCCTTTCATTTCGGGGCAAAAAAAATCAGTCTGATCCTTTAGGTATCACTCAAATCATTTTATTTTGGGGCAGAAACGTAACTCATTTCGTTTTATTTGTCCGGACGCACGTAAATGGTCTTACAGAGTTTGCAAGGCCGTACATCAGCGCCCAAGATATATATGTACATGTACATATGTGTTCATACATTCATATATTTGTAATTATGCATATTTTTGGACTATCACCTGCTAATCGCTTAACAACCAGGCACCCAATCACTGCTGGGTGGTCAGAGGCATGTACCCAGAGGCATATATATATATATATATATATATATATATATATATATATATATATATATATATATATATATAATATATATATATGTATATATATATATATATATATATATTTTTTTTTTTTTTTTTTTTTTTTTTTTTTTTTTTTTTTTTTTTTAGTTTGTGAGGGTACCACCTCTGGTGCCAATGTGGGGACCCATAGCCTCGGAGAAGAAAATAAAACGTATTCAGAGGAGACCTTGTGGTTTCTCACTGAACACTAATATTTTCTTCTCCTACCACCCCCATTCTTTTGTATGTACACATACATACAAAAGAATACATACATACATACATACAAACACATACATACAAATATATATATATATATATATATATATATATATATATATATATATATATTCAACAATCTATACATCTGGCATTTCTATAACATTCTTACTCTCTTTGCTTTCCTCTGTCGCATTGTCCCTTTATGAATATGAAAAGCATTTGTTCAACAGTGAATAATCTAATGTGATGAAGGATGGAGATACTGAGAAGAATGATGCATAATTAAGTATACCAACAGAGGGCGGGGGTGAGAGTGGGAGGGATACGATATGACATTGATACGACAGGAGATTACTTTCAGAGTTTGGAGAGCCATGGCCTCTGAGACTCCTTTATATGAGACAGTCATGCCAGTCCGGAAAAAGTTATTCCATCTTATGTTGAAGATTTAAATCATGATGGAAAAGCTGGCTCAGAACCTTGGGAGCTTAAATATGGGGTAATCCGCGAATCTTTGGAGACTGAAGTGACCTATGGAGTTTTGTTCAGAGTTACGGGATCTCTCTTGCTCTGTGTCACATCTTTAAATGTCTCCCTCTTTCTCTCTCTCACACACACACACACTCTTACACACAGAACTATCTTAAAAATTTGTGTAAGAAATCGTTTAGAACTTTGTCTCCCACGTATCGCAGAACTATTCTGGATTATGCAGCTCCAGCATGGAGTCTATATTTCTACAAATATTATATATACATATATTATATATATATATGTATATATATATATATATATATATATATATATATATATATATATTGTTTTTGTGTGATTTAATTGTGCAACAACAATAACAACAAAAACAATAATAATAATAATGACGATGATGATGATGATGATGATGATAATGAACAATTCCCATCAAGGTGATGTATCAATGAGAAAACCAGTAGGAGCCATGAGGAGGCTTCGAACCCGCACGCTTGGTACTCCCGAAAAGACTACAAGAGACATGGTTTATACCCAGATTGCATTGCTTTTACCACGTCGTGGTGTCGTGGTTTTGGCTTGAGCATATGAGTTATGAGTATCAAGTGTAGGACGGTGGGTTCGATTTCTCTTCATAGCTATTACTGATTTTAACTCAATAATAATAATAATAATAATAATAATAATGAGCTCTTACAACTACGACACGAGGCAGATAATCACCACAACTACAGCGTCCGACAATTACGTACACAAGTGTACAAGTGTCCACGAGCAATTGGACTAAGGTGCGAGAAAACACTGTAATCTTCATAATAACAGATCATCACACATTGTGTCAAAAGTGAATCAGGAATAATTGAGATATACAGCAGAACTATAATCTCGCTTCCTCTTCGTGGGATTAAGTCAACGGATGTCTCCTTTTTTAAGCAGAATAGGCAAACTTTAACACTTCGTGGGGCTCGAACCCTGATCTATCTAATGGTCTCCCCCTGGGAACAAGACCGCCTGCCACCTCGCTTTCTCTTAAAAATACCTTCACTTGTGGTCGCGTGTCGTGTAAATATACCTTGCTTGAGTTAAATTTTCCGTCGCTTACGTTTAATTCGTCACTACTGAAAGACCAAAGACATTTTGGTGCATTTTAAAGGTCGTGTACATTAGGAAGTCCAACTTCCACTTCGGTTGAATTCTCGATAATCCCGTTGTTAGTTATTTAAAAATATTAATTGATTTTTATCGTGTTGCTCGTAATCTTTTCTAACTAACGCACACACTCATCGCTAGAATCACTTCTACCGAACTCACTCATCGCTAGAATCACTCCTAGCGATCGTAGCACTCCAGGACTCACTGAACATCCAGCGAAGTCTCCTACGACCTCTCAGCGAACACTCTCCTAGCGAACATATTCCTGGCGGATCACAGCACTTCAATCTCTAGCGAAACTCCAGCGACATCGATTTACCCCCTGCGTCTGACAGTTCGAAACTTGACTTCATTAGATTCTTCTCGGCTCAGAGCTTTATTAATTAATATTTTTTTTTTTGTTATTAATAGGTTATTGTATTAAGTATTTATGAGTGTGTGTGTGTCTGTTAGTGTGTTTGTCGCCCTCGAGTATAGTGTTCACAGACCTGCTGACTAACTGATAATTATAATTATTATTATTATTATTATTATTATTATTATTATTATATATTATTCGAGTCACGTGATAAATACCAAGGTCACAAGGTCAGGGATGAAAATGTTCCACTGTTGCCCACGATTTTTTTTAATAAATTTATGGTTTATAATTAAAGTCTCTTGGACTGGTCACGGTAAAACCCATGTCCGAGTAGAGCTCTCGGTAACACGTTCAAATTTGCATGGTTATTGAACCTGATGTGTGTGTGTGTGTTGTGTGTGTGTGTGTGTGTGTGTGTGTGTTTGTGTGTTGTGTGTGTGTGTGTGTGTGTGTGTGTGTGTGTGTGTGTGGTGCTCTATTGCTCAGACCCCCGACGGCGCCTCTGTGACCCTGACCCCCGACGGCACCTCTGGGGCCCTGACCCCCCGACAGCGCCTCTCGCATACAGCACGGAAGCTAAACAGCTCCACAAGAAAAACAAAGAGCTACCCACCGAAGCCCACACGCGATACCTGATCTTAAAAGAGTGTTTTTTATATCTGCTGTCGACCAGGTTTTCGACCTCCCACCCCCCACCTCACCACCCCACCCCCACCTTCTCAACAGCCCCCTTCCTCTTAACACCACCCCTCATTCCCTTCCTCCCCCCTCCCTTTGCAACAAAACACTGGCTCCCTTCTCCATATCCTTTTTTCTTTCCATACTCCATCTTTCGACTTTCACCTCCTTTCTCTCACCTCTTACTATACCTACCAAAGACGTCTTTTTGCCAACAACTCCACAACCCTGCGTTTCCTCCAACTCTCAAAACACTTCAAAACCTTCAACCCTTCTCCGTCAACCTCCCCCCACCACCCTCTAAACACTCATCAACCAACCTCCTATTCCTCTCCATTTATTTTATGCCTAATTATTATTTATTATTGATAGTTGATGAGGTAGGTGGGCCGAGTTGATGAGCCGGCGGGTAGTTGATGTCGTTGTTTTCTCTACTTTGAGCCATAATGAAAAAACAAGCCACTTAGATGTTACCATAGGGTCTATGGATGGTCGTAAGAGTATATATATATATAGTATATTTCATATATCGCTATAAATATATTAAAAGGACGCAACTATGTCAGTTTTAATATGAATGAAATTCACGTCTTACAAACACAAAAGCTCGTAAAGCACGTGTGTTTGCTAATAATTATTTTCTAAAATTTTTTAGATGAAAACTATAATTAATCTTCTTTCGGTTCAAGACCATGATTAACTTCTGTGTCTTAAACGAGTGGGCAAGTTGACGACGCATTGTTCATCATGGATCATGATTTATGCAAGTTTTATGTACATTGCTCGTTTACGGTCCCAGCCGTACAGTGGCATTCTAGAGAGGGCCTGTCTTTCAGGAGAAATTTTCCACACTTTTGTTCCATCGGGTTATCATCCAGTTAAGTGCTGAGGTTTTACTTTAGTACCACGATCCTTGATGCGGACCATGAGGCGTGGTTGTTGTCTACGGCCCCCCACCCTCCCCCCACAGGTAAAGGAGAGGTAAAATGGATGTCATATCCTCCAGTCATCCATCTTCCAGCTGGTCTTAGGTGTTGTATAAGAACATAAGAACTAATGTTAAACTGCAGCACTGGTCTTAATGTGTTGTAGTAGAACATAAGAAACATTTAACTGCAGGAAGATCCTATTGGCCCGTCATATGAGGCGCTTCTCTATATACCTTGTATGCAATCGTTTCATTATCATAATATCAAACTTGTATCGCATTCTATAATTTATTACTAACATCAAAGCAGCGTTACTTTATGCGCTGCATTGTCAACGCTTATTAACTAGCTGTGCAGTGCTCAGTAACCTGTAGGAAGACGCTTAGTCTGTATGCATCTGACTGTGCATACAATGCTAATCACTGAATCATCTTGGATTGACG
>WNGS01004946.1:19194634-19206869 GCA_020271785.1 Procambarus virginalis
TGATTCATTAATTCACAATTTATCTCATTAATTCACAAATTATTTCATCAATTCACGAATTATTTCATTAATTCATTCTAATAAATCAATTATTATACCATTCTCATTTGTTTCGTTTTATTTCATTGAGAGACGATCCCAACAAGTCTGCAAAGTCCGTTGATCTTGGACAGGTCTTGTAGGGACCTCCCATCGTCTTGCCTAGGTCCAGCAGTGACTTGAGTGAGAGCAGTGAGAGGGGCGTCAGGGTTCACCAACAGTGACAATAGAACACAGATACATCTCCTTAAATCACTGGACAACGGAAGGTTTAAGGTTATGGGTAGAGGCAATAGAATAGGAAGAGCTCTGTCTCTTCCTATTCGATAGAGCTTCGGCCCCTCACACGTGTGTGTGTGGGGGGGGTTCGTGTTTCGAGTCTCCTATGAGCCCCAGGTGATAAGGGAAGGCAATAAGGGGCGCCACCACAAGATTACCTAAGGGTTGTTACACAGTGATGAAGGCAAGCTGATGTCGGCTCTCTCTCTATCTTTCCCATCCTTCCTTCCTTTATCTTAATCCATCCTTCCATTATCCATCAATCATCCTTCCGTCTTCCAAGACAGTTTTTCCTCACCTCTTTTTTTTTACGTCCATCCATCCTCCCAAGCACTTATGGACTGGACGGTAGAGCGACAGTCTCGCGCTTCATGCAGGTCGGCGTTCATCAATCCCCACCACCGTCGAAGGTGTTGGGCACCATTCCATTTCCCCACCGTCCCCATCCCAAAATTATTATCCTGATCACTTCCAAGGGCTACATAGTCGTAATCTGCTTGGCGCTATCCCCTGATAATTCCCCTCCTTCCATTCCGTCCTCCCGTTTTTCGTTTATTCAAAATATTCTTCCCCCCCGTTCCTCTATCCACCTATCCTCCCACATTCATCCAACAACGCTCCACATTGTCGCCCTCGAAACAATATTTTGACATTACCAAAATGTTGAATCAATTAAACAATCCAATTTCCTCCTCAGTTAAAAAAAAAAAAAAACTAATTCGATATATTTAGTTGTTGTTTGACATTTTCTATATTTGCTGGAGGTTACATTTATAAATCTGTGGAAAAACCTGAACCATCAGTTAAAAAGCACATTACATATAATTAAAAAAAAAACTTTTAAATTCGTTTACACTGGAATGTAAATCATGGGTTCGGTTGAGCTCACTTTTTTTTTTTTGCCCTGGATACTTTCTTTCTCGTTGTTCGCCGTCGTTTCTTTTGCAAGTTTACGACGGGGAACGTTTGTATTCGGAGTGCTGTTATTTTAATTAATGTCAGGATGACGGTGTGTCAGGAAAGAGGGCGAGAAGGATTTTTTCGGGGGGCTCCTTTTTATAGCTTTTATAAGTATTTTAATATTTTGTTGTTTGTGTGCATCATTGTAACCTATTGCTATATAAGCAATAGGTTACGAGATATATACAATTACGAGATAATACAATTGCTATATACAATTGCTATATAAGCAATAGGTTAGAAGATATATACAATTACGAGATAATACAATTGCTATATACAATTGCTATATAAAGCAATAGGTTACGAGATATATACAATTACGAGATAATACAATTGTTATATACAATTGCTATATATAATCAATAGGTTACGAGATATATACAATTAAGAGATAATACAATTGTTATATGACAATTGCTATATAAGCAATAGGTTTACGAGATATATACAATTAAGAGATAATACAATTGCTATATAAGCAATAGTTACGAGATATAGTGAGCGCTCGGAGTAACCCCCACCAACGGAACCCCTATGACGTTATCCGAAGACCCCGAAGGCAGTTAAGAGTGGTTTATGATATCTGAATTCTGGCAAAAGTCAAAGAGACACGAGTCAGAGAGTGTGCCATTCTGTTGTGAAGGGTTCCTCTGGTCCTGATGGCGCCCCTAGTGATCTTGATGGGCCCTTTGGTCTTGATGGGTCCTCTAGTCCTGATGAAATGGATAGCATAAGAAACAGAGAGTTATCCTTTAATCATATCTTGCCACCAGGAAGGTTTAGAGAACTCACATGCTCTCTGTGAGATACTTGGAAAGGCTGATATAATGATCGAAGGGAAGTCTACTTATGGATGAAGGGTATTTATAAAGTAGATAGAAACTAGGAGGTTCTTGAAATTGTCAAACCAGGTCAATGCCCGTAACACTGGAGGGGCTCTGAAACTTTACATAGTGCAGGCAGACTTCACACACAGCCTCAGATTTAGATTTGAAAGAGTCTCCAATAAGCCCTGGAACCTGTATAACACCAGTTGACTGAATATTGAGAAGTAGCACCAAAAGAGGTTCTAGCTCATCTCCCTCAAGCACAATTAGGGAGTACAATTAGGTGAGTCCATTTCTCTCTCTCCCCGACCACCGGCCGACCACACCCCCCCCCCCCTCCTCCCTCCAAAGACCCCCCTAACCTACCCTCATCCTCTTTTCACTCTTCCACATAAGTAGGCGTCTGCAGTATAAATTTGCAGCCAATCTGGCTCCTTGCTCCTCCTGCATTCTCCGCCCTCTCAAACCTCGTCCCTTGAAGTTCCTATTGCTTTTTAGTAATACCACACAGCGCTTCTGAGGATCAGAGGCCTCAAAAATCATGTAAAGCATTAGGTGGACTTGGGACAGGCTTCCAGGCTTGAGAAAAACAAGAGCCTGTTTCCTCAAGCCTGGAAAGCTTGTCCCAAGAGCAGCACACTTCATTTCGTAACTAAAAAACGCAAATTTCTTCTGTTTTATCATATTTTTTATTCGTTCATTTAAACAAACACACCACACACACACACACACACCACACACCACGAGGGCCTCGAGGCAAAGTGGATAGCGCTTAGAGGTCGTAGGCCTGGGTTCGATTCCTGGCGGAGGCGGAAACAATGGGCAGAGTTTCTTTCACCCTGAGTGTCTGTTACACCTAGCACGTAAATAGGTACCTGGGGATAGACAGCTGCTCGGGTTGTGTCCTGGGGATGGTGTGTGTGTGTGTTTGTGTGTGTGTGTGTGTGTGTGTTGTGTGTGTTGTGTGTGTGTGTGTGTGTGTGTGTGTGTGTTAGAGAGAAAACATGTAGTAGATATAATAGAGGAAAAATAGATTGGTTAGAAAAGTGGGGTCCAAGAGCACATACCTCGATTCTGCAGACACAAATAGTAAACACAGATAGTAAATACACACACACACACACACAACACACACACACACACACACAAAGCAAACACGCTCGCAAACATTCGCATGCACACACACGCACACATAGTTTGAAACCGTCACATGTCGAAGATTACTGAGAAACGCCACAAACTTGGGTTTTTATCCTGTGACTACCTGAGAGTAATTAAGCAACATACTCATAGGAGGCTGCAGCACAAACTTGAGAAACAAGGAGGAGTGACAGGTAGTGTACTGAAGTGGGTGAGACAAGATCTCTGCACTAGGAAGCAAAGAGTATTAGGGAGAGTATCTAGGTGAGAATGGGGGAACAGTAAGGAGCAGAGTATCTTAAGATGATGCATACGGAAGGGATTTCATTATCAGTTAATTTAAATAAATAGATTGATAATTCTAAAGAACACTGCATTTTCTAATGATGTACAAGTATTATTCCGAGCTTTGTTTTTCGGACGAGTGAGAAATATTCTGTCGTATTAACTACCGGAATGTAAACGTAACGAGGCAGTTGAATCGTACATTCTAGGTTTAGGAGCATTTGATATTAAAATATACGAATATTCAGACGCAACATCATACGATTCAATTGTCCGCGGACCGAAGTACTTAAGTTTTATTTATCAGTGGAATTCGACCTGACGAAAAGTTGGTAGAGAGCAGGAAGGTTCTGCTCTCTAGAGGTACACAGACTCCAGCACGTACAAGTGAACCAAGTTTTGTTGACTAATATTCCCAGGCGTGAAAAGTATAGCAAAATGATCAGGGGAAACTTATATCTTGGGTGCATCATTACTTATAATAAATTTATAAGAAACTATACATTATGAATGAATTAACAGATACCTGTCTTGACATATAACAAAAAGTAGCCTTTGTGACTTATTATTTGCTATACGAATGGTTTATATGTACATTATTAAGACATTATTTAAAATTCACTCAACATATAAAATGCGCTTAATGCTAACATGTTTACGAGAAATGATTTAGTTTCTGTTAAATCCTCCTTGCATTATGATCTTCAGCGGGTAAACGGAAGATGCCATCAAGCACAGCGGGTTTCTTTGTAAGCCAAATGCTCGTGTGAACGGCAAATGTTTAATTGGTGAGCGTGTTCTTGGACGGAGCGCTGCGGCGGTGACACACACAACACACACACACACACACACACACAAGCCGGCTTCGCAATGTTGAACACTTGACCATAATCACAGTCAACGAATCTTACAAACCCCGTCGCTTTGTTTGCTGTCTCCATCCCCACTGATACACCCTCAACCAACCTGCTTCCTCCCAACCCCACTTGATACACCCTCAACCAACCTGCTTCCTCCAACCCCACTGATACACCATCAACCAACCTGCTTCCACCAACCCACTGATACACCCTCAACCAACCTGCTTCCTCCAACCCCACTGATACACCTCAACCAACCAGGCTTCCTCCAACCCCACTGATACACCCTCACCAACCAGCTTCCTCCAACCCCACTGATACACCCTTAACCCACCTCCAACCCCACTGATACAACGCGAGCCAATCGACGTCCTCCTTTCTCATCTTCCTCGTCTAACTTGATGTATTACCAAAAACACAAAGCTGTTATCAAACAAATGAAATATTAAAACATGTCAGTTCCCTATTCTCCTTCCCTAATTTTTCCCCTTTCACTCTTCCTTTCTTGAGCCCTCGTCCATTTCCTTGGTTATTCTTCCATTTCCTGTTCCTCTTTTGATCCTCTTTCTACTTCCTTTCCGTCAATTTATCAGTGACCGG
The DNA here is from genome assembly GCA_020271785.1 of Procambarus virginalis. Classification (NCBI taxonomy): domain Eukaryota; kingdom Metazoa; phylum Arthropoda; class Malacostraca; order Decapoda; family Cambaridae; genus Procambarus; species Procambarus virginalis. Next base: position 19,199,628 of record WNGS01004946.1, read on the forward strand.
CTTTGGTAGCGACGTTGCTCTGGTGACGGAAGCCACAACTACACTACACGTGGACTTCTTTGATGGAACAATATACACTATTCACGACCTTCATCACTGTAACCATCTTCGGGACCATTATCACTAACCAATACACACTATCTTCTCTGCAATCACATTCACCGCACACTACCTTCATCACTGTAAACACCTTCACTATACGCTATCTCCATTGCTGTGACCATCTTCACTACACACGATTATTGTCAATGTAACCAAAACACTATACACGATCTTCCTCACTCTACAACCCGTCCTCGCAAATTCGTATAGTCAATATTGACTTATTAAATACGTGCATTAGTGACATACTAAACATAATAGTTTACCTTGAAAAGCTTCACAGAAAACACCGTCCTTACCTAACCTTGTTAGTATGTTAAGATAAGCATCTTATAGCTTCGTAATTACAATTGTTACTTAACCTATTATAAGTATAGGTTAAGTAATAATTGTAATTACGAAGCAATAAGATGCTTATCTTAACATACTAACAAGGTTAGGTAAGGACGGTGTTTTCTATGAAGCTTTTCAAGGTAAACTATTATGTTTAGTATATCACCTATGCACGTATTTAATAAGTCAATATTGACTATACGAATTTGCGAGGACGGGTTGCACTCTAATCACCTTCACTACTCACTTTCTTCCTCACTCTAACTACCTTCACTTCACACTGACTTCACTGATGAAACTATCTTCATTACCCGAGCACCGCCGGTTACACCATAGTGGAGGTAGTGTTATGTCGATGAATTTTAGTGAGGATGGTGTATGGTGTTTAACGTGTTTTAAATTTATTACATCTTTCAAACACACACACACACACACACACACACACACACACACACACACACACACACACACACACACACACACACACACACACACACACACACGCTGTCTGCTCACGGCTGAGCGGACAGCGTTCGAGGTCGTAGTCCAAATGCCCCAGATTAGCTTCCCGGCCGACGAAGAAACAAATGAGTAGAGTTTCTTTCAACTGACGCCTCTGTTCACCTAGAGTAAATAGGTATCTTAAATAGGCACCTGCTGCTGCTGCATTCTGAGATGAATGTGTGTGTGTACTTACCTAGTTGTGTTTGCGGGGGTTGATCTTTGTCTCTTTGGTCCCGCCTCTCAACCGTCAATCAACAGGTGTACAGGTTCCTGAGCCTATTGGGCTCTATCATATCTACACTTGAAACTGTGTATGGAGTCAGCCTCCACCACATCACTTCCTAATGCATTCCATTTGTCAACCACTCTGACACTAAAAAAGTTCTTTCTAATATCTCTGTGGCTCATTTGGGCTCTCAGTTTCCACCTGTGTCCCCTAGTGCGTGTGCCCCTTGTGTTAAATAGTCTGTCTTTATCTACCCTATCAATTCCCTTGAGAATCTTGAATGTGGGGATCATGTCCCCCCTAACTCTTCTGTCTTCTGGCGAAGTGAGGTTTAATTCCCGTAGTCTCTCTTCGTAGCTCATACCTCTCAGCTCGGGCACTAGTCTGGTGGCAAACCTTTGAACCTTTTCCAGTTTGGTCTTATCCTTGACTAGATATGGACTCCATGCTTGAGCCGCATGCTCCAGGATTTTCCTGACATATGTGGTATACAAAGTTCTGTATGATTCCTTACACATGTTTCTGAATGCCGTTCTTATGTTGGCCAGCCTGGCATATGCCGCTGATGTTATCCTCTTGATATGGGCTGCAGGAGACAGCTCTGGCGTGATATCAACCCCCAAGTCTTTTTCTTTCTCTGACTCTTGAAGTATTTCATCTCCCAGATGGTACCTTGTCTCTGGCCTCCTGCTCCCTACACCTATCTTCATTACATTACATTTGCTTGGGTTAAACTCTTACAACCATTTGTTTGACCATTCCTTCAGCTTCCTGTCTTGTGTGTGTGTGTGTGTGTGTGTGTGTGTGTGTGTGTGTGTGTGTGTGTGTGTGTGTGTGTGTGTGTGTGTGTGTGTGTGTGTGTGTGTGTGTGTGTGTGCGCTAGGGGGAAATATATGCAGGAGATATGAGTCAGTAAATTACAAGCACTGTGGAGAAATGCCCGACAGAGCACTGGAACATTATCTAACACAGTGCACCGTTACAAACCCATTAAGATTTCAACTTAGATTCAACAGTGCAGAAGTTGTTAAACACATATGACAAAATCTTACTGAAGCGACCATACGAGTCATAAATAATCATACTCCGCTCGAGTAAAACAGAAACAAGCAACACTTAGTGGGCCAGCCAGAGGCTTAGGGCCCGCCCAGGAATATCCCTGCAAAACAAAAAGGTAAATTACAGAACCGACAGTTAGCAAAGCGGGGTCCAAGAGCTAACAGCTAGAGTCTGCAAGCTCATATAGTAAAGACACATCTAACCCCGACCCTCCTATGACCATCCCTCCAACAAGCACCAGTCACCCTGCAAAAGTTTGGTGAGGCTAGCCCCAAGCGTTTGCCCTTTACCTGCCACACATTGGCGACTAATGGTTCTATACCATTGTCCGTGCAATATGTTTTCCAATACTGCAACACAGCACCACTTTTCAATATTTGTTGACAGTTCTACACAGCAATAACACTCCCTTTTCTCCATTGCATTTAATAATTTTCTGCTCACATTGTCTCTCCTCATTATTTACAGCTTCCCCATATTTCTGTGTTCTATCCGGTACTATTTTCTCGTCACCAAAACCAATCATTTTCACATCTTTATTTTTTTTTATCAGTTCCGCCCGCCAGAATTTCACAGTTTTCCCTCCTCCTCCTCCTGTCCCAGGTACCGGGATGACGTTTTCCCTATGTTGTTTTTATAGATTCAGCTACTCGGAAGAAGTTCCAAGTAGCACGGGCTATGGTGAGCCCGTTACTTACCCGGCACAGGAGCGGGGCAAGTAGCACGGGCTATGGTGAGCCCGTAGTGGGCTTACCAGGCACAGAGCGGTGCTGTGTGGTTTTCCCTCGGTGCGGCTGGGAACATATTCAAGCGGTGTTATATCAGCCCGTCCCCAATTGCCACAGTGTTACGGGTTATTCGTGCCCGTGCCACCTCTTGGGTGGCTTAATCTTTATCACTCTGCCACAGTGGACAGAAAATGGTGTGCTTAAATCACGTGAACAATACCTAGCGAACCTAACCTAGCGATACCGTGAGGTCGTGAGGGTGGCGAGCAATAACAGTAGCGAACAATACCTAGCAATATCTAACGTGGTTGCTTGTGGGAGCCGGTCGGCCGAGCGGACAGCACGCTGGACTTGTGATCCTGTGGTCCTGGGTTCGATCCCAGGCGCCGGCGAGAAACAATGGGCAGAGTTTCTTTCACCCTATGCCCCTGTTACCTAGCAGTAAAATAGGTACCTGGGTGTTAGTCAGCTATCACGGGCTGCTTCCTGGGGGTGGAGGCCTGGTCGAGGACCGGGCCGCGGGGACACTAAAGCCCCGAAATCATCTCAAGAACCCCACGCACAGAAAACGTGGTTGCTTGTGAGCCGCTATGAATTACAGTACCATACTTTTATGGCACTGTAAATCACTATGATCATATTTTTGTCAGTTGGGGGATTTTGACGTGAAAATGCGATGTATTATTTGAGAGGTTATGTTGGTTATGAGCCGCAGAAGCGCGCAAAGTGCCAATTTTTCTTCCAAGTGATGTTCAGGTGCTAATCGCTAACCAATCTACCAATCTTGGTTATTATCTCGATGCGACACTCGTAGGTTGAGCCAGCAGGGGAGAGGGGGTCAACATATGGTAATCTGCTACTCGTGATGTGCAGACCTGCATTTTCACCTCAATCTCTACTTCTTGTTAATTTTATGTTTATGCTGGAGTTTGTTCTGACTCCTCTACAGCTCATGTACGTGTCGAACAACACGCACACGGTGTACGTGTCGAATACACAATACGCACACCGTGTACGTATGCTAATACGCTCTCGTTCACGGCCGGGGTTTATCGCTCCAGCATTATCTCCTGCATGGAAAATTAGCTTCGGATTTTCGAGTGCGTGTAATTCCTGCGTAACTCACTGTGCTCAGAGTGCGTGCGCTCACCGCTTTTGACTGTGGTTAAGTGAGTGTGTCCCCTTTACTGAGGGCCTCGCCTAATTACCCTCCAAATGGTTCGCCAGGAGCGCGATTCCCAGGACAGTGAGCTCAATAATTTGAGAATATTTACATGCTTTTCACGGTATGGATTTCGATGGGTACGGGACGGGCTTATAAGGGTAGAGAAGTGGGACTTGATGGGTAAGTGGGTATGGATCGGTTTTTAGTGGATACGGAAGAGGTTTTAAAGTTACTGGATGGGGAAGGGGGTTTAAGGGTACAAGAGTCCATTTTTAGGACAAATGACATGAGCTCTGATGGGTACAGGTACACTGATGAACATTGTCATGAATGTTATGGATGCAGGTGTTAGTTCTGATGAGCTCAAGCGTGGATTGTGATGATACAATACGATATACATGAAAAGACGATGCTACTGAGTGAGGGAAGGTGGGGAGGGATTAGGTACGGTTTGAGGAGCAGCTTCAGGAGAGTCGCTGAAAAACGAGAGACAAAGGCAGGGTTTGACCCAGTTGCTAGGTGTCTGGCTGTCACTAGTGTGGCTGTCACTAGTGTGGCTGTCACTAGTGTGGCTGTCACTGGTGTGGCTGTCACTAGTGTGGCTGTCACTGGCGTGGCTGTCACTGGTGTGAAGGTCGTGGCGCTTGAAGGTATGACTTCTGAAGCACTAGAGTGTGTTTCCATAGTAAGTCTTGTGACCGGGCGCGGATCATGTGCCTCATTAGTTCATATCAGCACCACATACTTCCATCTCATTAATGGGAAACAGAACACAACAAAACACAGAAAAACACGAATGCAGAGCATTGCGAAGGGGTGGCACTTTCCCCTCGCCGCGCCTTGCGTGCGATTTGAGCAGGGTTCGAGTCCTGGGTAGGGAAGATTGACAAGGTGGCAATCCAACGGCATTCCTGCAGTTGCTCACCCAGCAGTAATTGGGTACATGGTTGTTAACCGACTGGTGGGTCGTGTTCCAGTGAAAACTAGTAGCTTTCAAGAAACTTTCTTCTTTCTAGAAAGCTAGAAAACTAGCTTTCCATGAGCTATAGGAAGGGGACGCTCTTAGCCTACTAACAGGAGTCAGGTGTTGCTATACACACTTGTGTGAACAAAAATATTATTTGTTTGATAATGAATCCACCTAACAAGAATCCACCCATAAGCGCTTATTGAAAAACTGCCGCATTTTGTTCTTATTCTGCTCTTCCACTTACAGTATGGTACATGTTGTTTTGATATGGTAAAACTTTATTATTATTATATTATTATTATTATTATTATTATTATTATTATTATTATTATTATTATTATTATTTCTACCACAGACGTGGCCACATTTACAATGCTAAGCAGCATATGTACATTTTCTGCTGTCCTCCGTGAACAGGATGAGAGATCTGTTAAACATATAGTTCAGTGATTTATTGAACAATCAACCACAGAGGTGATCGGAGAGATTTTAAAACGCTAATCTAACCTCCTGACATAAATACACAGATTACGTCCGTCCTACACAACCAGCGTTCGAGATGTCTTTTACATAGTGTCAATAGTGTGTATATGGTAACACTGTGAGGCTCACCTAGAATGACAACAATAAAACGAGAGGGTATGGATATAAATCCGGTCCTGAGACTAGTAATAGGGACGTAAGGCAGCAGCCACACAGTGTGAGGGGAGAGTGAATAAGAGGACTGAGTTAGGAGACCTCAATATCATGTGATCTAACCTCCTGACATAAATACACAGATGTATTTAATGTACTCGCATTAGACATGCGAGTACATATTATATAATTATTAACATTACTTTTGAAATTATATTATCAAAATATGCCCCCAGTGGCATTTCATGAAGCCTCACGGAACAATCCGAGCATCAAATTGGACAATCTGAGAAGAAATACGAGATTCTCCTCATATCCTCACACCTGCCCTAATGAGAACGATAACCTCCATCCCTCTTTTTATAATCACCACTCTGAAAGGTGAGCACCATCGTCAAATTAACGAGCGAATGTAGTATGGAGAAAAGGATTTATAAAATATAATAATTATACATAGATGCACTATTTTTGTTCTTACCCCCCCCCTTGATGTTTCTTCCTCTCTCTCTCTCCTCTCTCTCTCTCTCTCTCTCTATCTCTTATATATGTCTCTCTTTAGCTTTCGTTTTTATTTCTGAAGTTCATCCACTCGCTTTTAAAGAGAGAGTTGATTAACATCTTTGCCTCTGAGCAGCCTGAGGCAGTAATATACAGGGAACTGGAACAAAATCACACACACACACACACACATATATAATAGTATATATATATATATATATATATATATATATATATCTATATATATATATAATATATATATATTATATATAATATATATATATATATATTATATATATATATATATTATATATATATATGCTTTTCTGAAACAAAGAGCAATTTTGGACACTAAAATTCATGCAGTAAATAGAAATACAGTTATCGCACCCAACTACAGTGCCCAAATTGGAATGTACATACATATATATAATTTTTTTTTTTGCATTACAAAACGAGTCCACTGCTTTCAATTTCAGATATTCTTGTATGAAAAAACAGGATTTGGGATTTAAATAAGAATTCTTTTAAGATCATTGTGAAAAAAAGTTCAGGTGATTCAGTAGCTGTGAGTTTAAGTTTAGCATTGCTTCAGCCACTGCATGGCCTTGGCCACTTTGATGAACATCAACTGATGTCCAAATCATTCTATTGGCAAGCACGTGAGGAACACAAATGCGAACAAGCCTGAATGGTCCCCAGGACTATATGGAATGAAAACTCCTCCCCAGAACACTCGAACCCATACTGACAGAAGCACTCTGCAACTGATGTACAGGATCCCTTAACCACTCGACCATCACGACCGGATAAAAGAGGATGGTAGCTGAGGCTAATTCCCCATCCTCCCGCCGGCACTCTGATGGTAATCTTGGGCCCAAGATTACCATTTATTCTTAAAATAAGTTCACACAATCTTAGTTGACTTACTGGAAAGTTCTTAATCATCTTGAAAGTCATATTTATGCTTACTTCAGCATATTTACAAAAGTTATAATTAATGTACCTCTGAAGGTACATT
>WNGS01004946.1:19222112-19240147 GCA_020271785.1 Procambarus virginalis
ACACACACACACACACACACACACACACACACACACACACACACACACACACACACACACACACACACACACACACATACACACACACACACACACACACACACACCACACACACACACACACACACACACACACACACACACACACACACATACACACACACACACACACACACACACACACACACACACATACACACACACACACACACACACACACAGACACACACACACACACACACACACACACACACACACACACACACACACACACACACACACACACACACACATACACACACACACACTCACACACTGCTCTTAGCCTGACGCAAGGAGGAAGCCGTCCCACCATCCTATCACCTCACTCATCTTTCCCACCTCCCTCCCCAAATACCACCTTACCCAACACACCTTGCCTAACCACTCTACACCAAACATCAGCTTTGCAATCACATGCTCTATGACCCCTCCTTCCCCTCCTAGCCCCACGCCCTATCCACTAATCAACTCAACCTCACCACCTTACAATCCACCCACACTTCCCCCCATTAGAACACTGCATCACACCCCTTCCCCACTCCCCACCCACCTACACACTACACCCCTCCCCGTCTCTCCCCCCTTCACCACCACTGACATAACACTATGAGAGTTTTTCACCTTGTCAAGCACTGTTACACCTTGACGAACATAGAAGCCAAAAGGTGTTATTGGTGTAACACACAGTAACTGGAAGAGAACGAGAGAGAGAGAGAGAGAGCGCTGGAAGACAGAAGAGCTCGGGGAGACATGATCACCACATACAAAATTCTCAGAGGAATTAACAGGGTAGACAAGGATGGATTATTTAACACGGGAGGTACACGCACAAGGGGACACAGGTGGAAGCTGAGTGCCCAAATGAGCCACAGAGACATTAGCAATAGCTTTTTCACTGTCGGAGTAGTTAGTAGATGGAAAGCATTAGGCAGTGATGTGGTGGAGGCTGACTCCATACACAGTTTCAAATAGATATGATAGAGCCCAGCAGGCTCAGGAATCTGTACATCAGTTGATTGACGGTTGAGAGGCGGGACCAAGGAGCCAAAGCTCAACCCCCGCAAGCACAACTAGGGGAGTACTCTTCCCCCCCCCCCCCCCCCGCCACACACACACACACACACACGCACATACACTTTAAATGAAGATATGATTGAGCCCAAATGGCTCAGAAGCTTGTAAATCAGTTTATTTAAAATTCAGAGACGGGAACAGAGTGCCGAAGCTCAACTCCTGCAAGCACAATTATGTGACAATTTGGTAAGTACACACCCGCGCACGCACACACACATACCAACAAACACACACACTCCACATCAAAGCTTCAATAAATTCACATGTAAATTGACAAGGTCAGCGAATAATTCAAACACAGTTGTGGAATTCAAAAACGTCATCAACTTAGAGCCGTAGTTAAAATATTATCCATTTAAGCCCGATTGCAAATAAGTATTTATGTTATGCAAAATCCTCATTAGGGCAATATCATTATCATATGATTCGTTTAATGTTTAATTCAATAAATATCAGCAGCTGCTCTAACCCAATTAGCTTTAGAAACAATTAACATAATATAAATGGGATTGAAGTTTATTTTTTTTAATTGTGATATTTGCGCTTAGTGTTAGGAAAAGTTGTTTTGGTTTAATTGTGTACAAGTCCATGGGGTTGGACTTATACACTTATGAAGTCCACATATTGGACTTTAAAAAATGTTTTTATTGTTTAAAATGACAAGATTATTCGGTTATTAATCAAACTTAACCTCTCACCTGATACGTCATATTTTTATGGTATTAGAAAAATACCACATCGAAAGGTATTAGAAAAAACGATGGTACTGAAATATTTACATTTTCTCTTAGTGGACCTAGCTAGTTTAAAGGGAGTAACTTCCTTGGCGGAAACTAGATTGTTTCCTTCAAGGAGTGTAAGACCAACCGGGCTGTGGTGGGTATGCTGCGGGCCGCTGCAAGCAACAGCCTGGTGGAACAAACTCTCACAAGTCAAGTCTGGCCTCGGGCCTGGCTTGGGGAGTAGAAGAACTCCCAGAACCCCATCAACCAGGTATCAACCAGGTATGCGTCTCTCCTTCGGTAGAAATAGTTACGTTTTTATACGTGCTGGTTTACGAACTGGGCCGTTGAGAAAACGGGCTAAATAGTATTTATCCATAAGAATTCCTTTTTGTCAAAAATCGAAGCGCTTCAAATTTGCATTAAATATTCTATTAGCTATTGATCACTTATGAAAGCCATTTTGCTAGACATTCCATTATTGGCCTGCTATAAGAGAGGTGCTGTTGTTGTCCGTTTAGATATATAGATTATGTATGCCGGTTACAGCAGCATTGAGAGTGGTTTCTGTAATGTTTACTGTGAAAACCCTTGATGCTGGCAAGGAAGAAACCTTGAATGCTGCAGATTTCAGGAAGCGAATACGCTCACTATGTAACATAGCTACATGTACACGCTATTAAGAACACCTTGACAATGTAACATAGCTAGACAGAATTTGAGAATAGTCATGCCAGTGCAAACGGCCAAACTCTGCATTGCCAGGCAGTTTTCTTTTTCTTTTTTGTTTAGAATTGATCCTATTAAAGATCTAATGGCATTGATTTTTTTTATAATATTGCCTGACCGTATTACAGTAAGATATACAGCCTCAGGCTTCAGGATTTATGCTATAATAACTTATTCAGTTACATTTATTTCTTCCTTGATAATAATTCCCTCTGAAACCATAATCCTTTTTTCTTCGTTAAAATAAATCTAACTCTCAGGCATTCTTCACAATGTTTTCACATTTCAATGAAAAACTGTACTTTAATTCAGAGAAGAACAATAGTTGGAGGTGCGAAAAGTGTTGGTTGTAGAGGAGAAGAGCAGTGCTGGTTGTAGAGGAGAAGAACAGTGCTGGTTGTAGAGGAGAAGAACAGTGCTGGTTGTAGAGGAGAAGAACAGTGCTGGTTGTAGAGGAAAAGAACAGTGCTGGTTGTAAAGGAGAAAACAGTGCTGGTTGTAGAGGAAAAGAACAGTGCTGGTTGTAGAGGAGTAGAAGAGGTTGGGAGGTTGGAGGGGGCGAGAGTGGTGTTGAGTTGAGAGTTTTTAAAGCCGTAGTGAGGAGAGGCGTCGAGTGCACATTAGAGGAGTTGTAGAGTGGTGAAAAGTGTGTTTCAGCAGCCGACACCCACAGGCTTGTGGACGTTGACGCGCAGAGCATTGTTTTCGTCCCCCCACTCTTCCTCTTCCTCCATGTCCTCTTCCCCCCCTCCCTCCCTCTTCCTGGATCCCCACGCCCCATTCCCACCTATCCCACACCGACGGCCATTTTTCCGCCTCAACATGCCTCTTCTTTCCGCATCTCTCTCCTGATACGTCGCTCAAACTTCAAGTCTTTTCTTGAGGAAAATATTCGAATCTTTCAGAATCTTTATTCTCCAGTTCTTGAATCTCCACCACCTCTTCACTATTATCTCGAATCTTTTCCACTTCTTGAAACTCTTCCACATTGTAAATCTCACTGATCTCCTAATCTCCTCCACCTCTTGAGGATTCTCCTAATCTCCTCCACCTTTTGAGGATTCTCCTGAATCCTCTCCACTTTTGTAATCTGCTCCAACTGTTGAATTCCTCTATTGTTTGAGAGTTACTCATATCGAGGGAATAAAAAAAACACAACAATCAAGAAGTATTTTATATCAAGCTGGAATTCTGCTCAGAAACGATTGAAATTACATGTGTGACTTTTAAGCAATACTGTTTTTTTTTTTTAATGAAAATAGCATTTTCTGTGCATCTGTTGATCTTTGATCTGTTGATCTTTGTTGACCTTTTCGTGCTGTATCGCTCTAGTGAGTGGCAGTTCTTGTTGATTTAGGGGGGGGGGAGGAATTATGACCAAATTGAAGGGACTTTAAATTTGGGAAAATTTAGAATTTCCTGTTTATGAATCATTTCTTGGGGGGGGGGATTTATTCAACTTGCCTTCACTTGCTTATTGTCTAAAAATTATTACTCAAAAATATATTTACAGATTCTGTCGGATGTTCATTTAATGTCCGTAAGTTATATTTAGGTTATGGAGTTGCATCTTTTATGCTCTTGTTTACCTCTTTTGTTTACATTCTTGTAGGTCATTCTGAATTGAAACGAATTAATAATTCGTCATGTCTTTGATGGGTTTTTCCGTGGTTTTATATGTGAGTATTTACTCACGGTCATTTGGCTCCCGATGGTCATTCATGATCATCTCACTCGCAGTCGGTCACTCACACTCTCCCAGTCACTGCCACTCACTACTTCCCTCTTCGACTAACCCATACCCGTCTAACCTCAGACTGCCCATTTACCAAGGTTTGGTCATTCACTGGCCTATTACCTTGACTTTAGTATCAGGCTTCCGGCGGTTCATTATCCTGACCACAGCACAACTGTGCAAGGAATTTCTCTGAGCCAGATTCCCGTGCCAGCTGCCTTTGGTAACTGATTTCATTCTCTAGTTGTCTCGTTCTCCATTTTCATCTTCACTAAAAAAACGTACTCTTGCGTGTTGAACATCTCTTGCGTCGGTGGATCTCTGCGTGACCATGTTGTCTCTCTCTCTCTCGGTGTGAAGTACACTGATCTGCGTGTCCTTGTCACTGGCCTCTCCACAGTGGTGTATGAAAGGAGGTTCCACTGAATGCCTGGCATTTCCTCAGTGTTTGTTCACTTGGCTTTCAGGGCTCTGAAAACTCTCCCTTGGATTCTCCATTCTTTATTGCTTTGTAAATTCTAACTGAGACCGCTCCACACTTCTTGTCTATATCCCAGTGTTCGATCTGCTTTCATTGCATACGGGAGAAATGTTTTGTTCAAAGCACTTCTACGTGTAGTTAGAGGATGAGAGCTTCGCTCGTAGGGTCCTGTGTTCTCAGTAGTCTTTCTCATGCGACGCTTGCTGATGGCTTTGGCATCCGTGGCCTTCTCACATTCCTTTTTCCAACCCTCTGTAACTCAGGTCGCAAAAAAACAGCAATTTGTTCCTATATAGCACACCACAGCCACAGCCTCTCACCACAACCACACCACAACCACAGCTTCTCACCACAACCACACCACAGCCTCTCACCACAACCACACCACAACCACACCACAGCCTCTCACCACTACCACACCACAGCCACAGCCTCTCATCACTACCACACCACAACCACAGTGTCTCCACAACCACACCACAACCCGTCTGGCAGTACTCTCACACCAGAACCGGTTGTGGCACCTATCTCCCGGGGGACTAGTGCCAGTGCCACTGAACAAGGGTCGGGCAATTACTGTGAGTTGCAACCACGTTAGTGCCACCTACCCTTAAATATTTTTAGTCAAGGGAAATAATTGTAATAAAGTGGAAAGTATTAGAACACATGTTGGTACCTGGTGGTACCTGGTGGTACCTGGGGGTATCTGGTGGGACCTGGTGGTACCTGGTGGTACCTGGTGGTACCTGGGGTATCTGGTGGGACCTGGTGGTACCTGGGGTACCTGGTGGGACCTCATAGTACCTGGTGGAGCCTCGTAGTATCTGGTGATACCTTGTGGAGCCTCTTTGAAACCCAGTGGGACCTGGAGGAGTCACATTATACCAATTGGAGCCTCATAGTACCTGGTGGCACCTCACGGTACATGGTGGAACCTCGTAGTACCTGGTGGAGCCTCATAGTACCTGATGAAGCCTCATAGTACATGGTGGAACCTTGTGGAGCCTTATAGTACCTAGTGGAGCCTCATAGTACCTGGTGGAGCCTCATAATCTACCTGGTGGAGCCTCATAGTACCTAGTGGAGTCTCATAGTACCTGGTGGAGCCTCATATTACCTGGTGGAGCCTCATAGAACCTGGTAGAGCTTCATAGTACCTGGTGGAGCCTCATAGTACCTGGTGGAGCCTCATAGTACCTGGTGGAGCCTCATAGTACCTGGTGGAGCCTCATAGTACCTAGTGGAGCCTCATAGTACCTGGTGGAGCCTCATAGTACCTGGTTGAGCCTCATAGTACCTGGTGGAGCCTCATAGTACCTGGTGGAGCCTCATAGTACCTGGTGGAGCCTCATAGTACCTGGTGGAGTCTCATAGTACCTGGTGGAGCCTCATAGTACCTGGTGGAGCCTCATAGTACCTGGTGGAGCCTCATAGTACCTGGTGGAGTCTCATAGTACCTGGTGGAGCCTCATAGTACCTGGTGGAGCCTCATAGTACCTGGTGGAGCCTCATAGTGCCTGGTGGAGCCTCATAGTACCTGGTGGAGCCTCATAGTACCTGGTGGAGCCTCATAGTGCCTGGTGGAGCCTCATAGTACCTGGTGGAGCCTCATAATCTACCTCGTGGAGCCTCATAGTACCTGGTGGAGCCTCATAGTGCCTGGTGGAGCCTCATAGTACCTGGTGGAGCCTCATAGTACCTGGTGGAGCCTCATAGTGCCTGGTGGAGCCTCATAGTACCTGGTGGAGCCTCATAGTACCTGGTGGAGCCTCATAGTGCCTGGTGGAGCCTCATAGTACCTGGTGGAGCCTCATAGTACCTGGTGGAGCCTCATAATCTACCTCGTGGAGCCTCATAGTACCTGGTGGAGCCTCATAGTGCCTGGTGGAGCCTCATAGTACCTGGTGGAGCCTCATAGTACCTGGTGGAGCCTCATAATCTACCTCGTGAGCCTCATAGTACCTGGTGGAGCCTCATAGTACCTGGTGGAGCCTCATAGTACCTGGTGGAGCCTCATAGTACCTGGTGGAGCCTCATAGTACCTGGTGGAGCCTCATAATCTACCTCGTGGAGCCTCATAGTACCTGGTGGAGCCTCATAGTGCCTGGTGGAGCCTCATAGTACCTGGTGGAGCCTCATAATCTACCTGGTGGAGCCTCATAGTACCTGGTGGAGCATCATAGTACCTGGTGGAGCCTCATTGTACCTGGTAGAGCTTCATAGTACCTGGTCGAGCCTCATAGTACCTGGTGGAGCCTCATTGTACCTGGTAGAGCTTCATAGTACCTAGTAGAGCTTCATAGTACCTGGTGGAGCCTCATAGTACCTGGTGGAGCCTCATAGTACCTGGTGGTACCTAGTGGAACCTGTTTTTGACCTGTGAATCATTTACTATGGTGTTCACCTGTCGCCCTCGATAAAGAATTTTCTTTCAGTTGCTGGTATTTCCGCACGGGGGGGGGGGCGGGTTAACATTCATCAATCAATTTACACAACCACTTACGAAACCTCTACATCTTTCAACAATCATGGCGGGTTTGTTTACATTTATTAAAACAGTGTACGAACTTCGAAACATTACAACCCAAGGTTATTATTGTCATAAAAAAAACTCATAGGGCTTCAGAGCTCATAAATTGTTTTAAAATGAAAACAAAATCGTCCTGGTTGTTGATTGATGTATGATTTCGGGACTCAACGTCCTCGCGGCCCGGTCCTCGACCAGGCCTGCGAGGTTGGATCAGCAATATTCCCAAGACTACAAACTTGTGAAGAATGGTCATTACATACAGAAATCACAATTGCGTGATGCATCAAATGAACTAAATGTAGCTCAGTCGATTAAGGCAGCGTCTGGGATGCTCTCGGACGTAAGTTCGAATCCTCGTCATGGCCCTTGTGGATTTGTTCGTGTGAAGAATAGTATTTACAATTTGTTTTCTACTATTTGAGCCTGCAGGTTTGAACTGTTAGCTCTTGGACCCCGCCATTTAAACTGTTAGTTGTCTAATGTAGCTGTTTCCTGATCTATTTCTTTCTATCAGTTTACTATATATATTTTTCTCTCCCTTCTCACTCACGCATCCCAGGATGCTGCCCGGAACAGATGCCTAGCTCCTAGGAACCCATTTTACTGATAGATGAACAGGAGCATCAGAGAACTCTAATCCTCCTTCAAACTCTGCTCTTTTATTTTTGACTCGGGCGGGTATCGAACCCAGGTTGTGGCTTGCTGTAACTGATAACGAAGCTTATATTGTTGGAGGATATTATAAGAATATATTGTCCCATAATTTGTAAATCATTTGTTTAGGAAAATATGTCTTGTGGCCTTCTCTCGGCAGGTAGTCTTAGGGTGCATAGACTTATTCTTCCATGTATGACACAGAACCAGTAATTGGTTTCGTCTATGCAAATTTATTTTGTTGAAACAGGTGTCTTCTGGAAGCTCTTTATTCCTTAGGCAGAGTTTATATACTCTTAATGCCCCCTAACACGGTTGTTAATAGAGTGCCTCTTCCGGTGTGGAGACGAGCAGGGGCCTACTGTTGGGTAGTGAGAACTGACACGCTTGCCCCAATGTGCTTTGTCGCCGATACCCTTAGCTGAGCTCCACGCTGGAACTCAGCCACGGTCCAGTGTCACCAGTCATCTTGCCATGTCATGCCACGGTCCTCTGTCACCAGTCACCTTGGCATGTCACGCCACGGTCCTCTGTCACCAGTCACCTTGGCATGTCACGCCACGGTCCTCTGTCACCAGTCACCTTGACATGTCACGCCACGGTCCTCTGTCACCAGTCATCTCTGCATGTCACGCCACGGTCCTCTGTCACCACTCACCTTGCCATGTCACGCCACGGTCCTCTGTCACCAGTCATCTTGGCATGTCACGCCACGGACCTCTGTCACCACTCACCTTGCCATGTCACGCCACGGTCCTCTGTCACCAGTCATCTCTGCATGTCACGCCACGGTCCTCTGTCACCACTCACCTTGCCATGTCACGCCACGGTCCTCTGTCACCAGTCATCTTGGCATGTCACGCACGGACCTCTGTCACACTCACCTTGCCATGTCACGCCACGGTCCTCTGTCACCAGTCATCTTGGCATGTCACGCCACGGACCTCTGTCACCAGTCACCTTAGCATGTCACGCCACGGACCTCTGTCACCATTCACCTGCCATGTCACGCCACGGACCTCTGTCACCACTCACCTTGCCATGTCACGCCACGGTCCTCTGTCACCACTCACCTTGCCATGTCACGCCACGGTCCTCTGTCACCACTCACCTTGGCATGTCACGCCACGGTCCTCTGTCACCACTCACCTTGCCATGTCACGCCACGGTCCTCTGTCACCACTCACCTTGCCATGTCACGCCACGGTCCTCTGTCACCACTCACCTTGCCATGTCACGCCACGGCACACGTATTACCAAACTCTCTGGCATATAGTCAGCACAATTCAATCTGAACTTCGTCTCAAACTTAATCGCCCGATGGTATTACCTTCATCCGCCGCTGCTAAGGAATAAAAATGACCACTTCTCGACGGCTGTCAGAGGCTCTCCACTGAGAGATATGCCGAGACCTGACTGGCTTACCCGGTATTAACCACTCAGGGTGATAAGGTTAATACAGATTTGTAAGGTATAACCTCTCTCTCTACTAATTAGTTAGCGTAATACATAAACTGTCTGCTTCCTCTTGGAGCTCTCTTCTTAAAATTACCTCAACTCTGTACTTCAAGAGGTCTAGTGAATTTTTGTCGCAACATAACAAACTTCTGAAGCAAATTTTGAATGTGGTAGAGATATAGTAATGTACTAGGAAAAACAGATACGGCAATGTACTGTGATGTAGCTTGTAATATTAAATGGAATGTGATTTTTGCCAATGATAATAACTATTGTATAAAATTTGTCTGGATTCCATCCCATGTTGGAGTTGGACAGTACGACTTAGTAGATCGATTGATCAATGATGCTTGCCGGAAAGATAGCACGGATTATGACTTGGACCATCTAATGCAACTATCAAAAACATGGAAATTAAAGAGTTTACTTCAAATTTACATTAACTAAGAAATGCCCAAGGACCTGAAAGCTGCAGTCTTAAAAGCTGTGAGTACTTTTGTAATAACAGGTATTTGAATGATTGGCACAGTAACCGGACCAGACAATGTGATGTAATAATTGAGCGAATTCACCTTGGCTATAGGCACATTTGGCAGGTTAGTGAGGCTGAGCCACTACCAGAATATTCAGCTTGTAAACTCTATGACAAACCTTTAAGACAGTCACTTGAACACTATATTATTGAATGTGAAACTGTACAATATTTTAGGCCATCTGGCCTGTTGTACAACTAACTGTGTAACTATTTCACTGAAACTGATGTATTGGAATATCTATTAAAAATTAATCCTAATTTTGCTTTTCCCTTATAAAGAATGAAGAATAATTTGTGTACGAACCTCTGTGATGTGTGACAGTGAATACGAGCCTCATCCTAACTGTAATACTTAACTGAATTACTCAGATAAGGCAAAATTGTACATAAATTTTGTCAAAAAGATATGCACTGTGGAGAAATGCCCGACAGACCACTGGAACATTATCTAACACAGTGCACAGTTACAAACCCATTAAGATTTCAACTTAGATTCAACAGAGCAGAAGAAGTTGTTAAACACATATGGCAAAATCTTACTGAAGCGACCATACGAGTCATAAATATTCATCCTTCGCCCAAGTAAAACAGAAACTAGCAACATTTAGTGAGCCAGCCAGAGGCTTAGGGCCCGCGCAGGAATATCCCTGCAAAAAAAAAATAAAAAAAATAAAGATATGTTAATAATAATAATAATAATATACTGTGATATATAGTAATGCTGATAAGCACATCTGATAAACAGATGTGCTTATTAAGGTATTGCCCCCGAGGTCGAAAAAGTGCCAGTCACTTTGTGAAATTGGTTTATTGAAAAGTGGGTCTATGTCGAGATAACTGAACACTGCAGAGTTAGAAAAGGCATTTTTCTAGTGATAAATATAGCATTTAAACCCCGCATATTGAAAAACAAAGAAAATTTAACGTCTGTCGCATTTACAAAAAAAATATGAATTTTATTGGTGAATCAAATTAGCTCCAACATTGGTACAATTGATATTTCAACCATGTCTCACGCTGGTTGGCTCTCTCCAGGGTGTCAAACATGTCTCTTGAAAAACCAAGAGTCTCGGTCCAACCGCATCGCTTCACAAAATTATTTTAACATTACATGTAATTCCCCGGCTTCCTCTTCTGAATCTTCTTGGACCCAGACAAGCAGTTGCTGGTGGAAGGTAGCTACTGGCGTCTTTGCCCTGGATTCAGATGATCAAAAGCGTTCCTCATCACGTCCATTGAGTGATGATGACCACGGAATGAGCACTCAAGGACGAGTGAAAAGGGATCAGTGAGGCAGATGATGACTGGAGCTTCTGATGTCTGGCGACGAGTAAGACAGCTCAAGACATTCCCGCGTCTCTGCTGGAGCTGTCTTCAAGGAGCTGATATGCGTAGTCTAGACACAGGTACTCATCCACTGTTGTTGGGATCTATCAACTTTGAGGACGGGGTACGCACGGTACACCAAGGGGTTAGGCCGTGGTGTACCCAACACACCAGGGAGTGAGGTTACCACACCCCAAACACACTAAGAAAGCCGTCGATCTCACTAATGTCATCAATACCAGTAGCATCACCTGAGACCTCGACAGACTGCAATTGAAAATAAACAACCTGAAATGCCTGGGAATTGTACTACGCAGCGGCGCCTCTTAGTTAGATGACTAAATGTTGAAATTATGTATTTTGATAGTTCGCGCTAGTCCAGAACAAACTTAAAACAACCTCTCCCGTTCCAATTATAAACTTGTAATGCGCTAGGAGGGATCCATTAACCTTAGCAGCTGTTTTTGTTGCTGTAAATTTGCACTTTGCTCCAATAAGTTTTGAAACATCATTAAGCTCTTCAGTCACAGTACCAAGAGAAGTGGAGAGTGTTCTCTTTTCAGACGCAGTATTAAAAAGAGGAGAAGAGAGTGCTTTCCTTTCTATACACAGAGCATGTATATAAAAGGAAAAGTGTTGGCGTTTTAAACACCGTACTAACAAGATAAAATAATGTTCTCACTCTTGACACCATACCAACATTTAAAGAGGAGAATGTACTCACTTTTGACACCATCCCAACGGTTGAAGTGGAGAATGTCCGCACCTTTGACACCATACAAGAACATAAAAGGAGAATGTTCTCGTTCCTGATGCAGGACGAACAAGAGAAGTGAAAGTGTTCTGAATGCACAATAAGGCGTGAACAATGTATCAGTAAATCATTTCACACCTCGTAAGCTAATAACGAGGAGAGAAGGATCTCTCTCTGCTCTCTCTCCTCTCTTATCTCTCCTCTCTCGTCTCTCTCATCATCTCTCTCTCTTCTCCTCCTCCATCTCTCTCTCCATCTCTCCCCTCTCTCTCTGCCTGTCCGCTCTCTCTCTCCTTTCTCTCTCCTCTCACTCTCGTTATTTAATTTTTAATTAAAACACGGATTCAATCGGAATAACTTTGATGTTTCTAAATTTGTACAGTATAAGCAGGATTCCCCTCCCCTTGCATCAGCTGATCCGAAGTCTGGCCCTATAATCTGATGCGTTAAATGATATTATTAATTTCATTGGGAATAAACTTTTTTAATTACACTCATATTCGGGTAAGATTTTCACGAGTGTTTAATTGTCGAGAGTACAGGCCCGAAATGGATGTCAACCGAGTAATGAATGTTCGTTCATTAAGTGATATTCATTTAGAATGACACAACCAGCATAAATCAGTTGGTGACTGAGCGCCTTGTGTTGGGGTCGCCGACTTCTAGTTGTCTCACGAATTGGAATCACACTTTAAATTAAGGAAACCAACAAATCGCCGGTGTTGATGATGTAATGACCAATCCAGTGAGACTGGGCCATGACTAGACACTATTATCGTCTCACCTGCACGTTCTCTACCTTGTTCAAAAGCCAGAGAAAGAGAAATGATCAGGGTATCCTCATGAATGTGAAGCGATATGGGTTTCTCTCTCTCTCTCTCTCTCTCTCTCTCTCTCTCTCTCTCTCTCTCTCTCGATCTATCTTATCTTTCTCTCTCTCTCTCTCCTCTCTCTTCTCTCTGCCAATTCTGCTCCCGACAAAATAAAAATTGAGTTTGAAAAAGGTGGGATATTCCCAGCAGATTCATGTACTTGTGATTTACTAGTAAAAAACTCCAAAACTTCACGTTGTCATTTACCAAAAACATTCATCGCAGCATTTTCCATACGCCTCCCATAACAGCAACATCTCACCACACTTACAAACAAACGGAGGGAATGCCGGTATTGGGTGATAACAAAAAAAAAATGATAATAACTGTAATAATATATAATGAAATACAAGAATAAGAATGACATCTCAAAAAGGAACATGACCGTGAGGAGTAAATAGGAGCCGCAATATCCGGAAGCACCCACTGGGGGAAATATTCAAGCCAAATATCACTTTTAACAGCAAAAAAACAAACTAAGGGAGCACTCGGCACGTGTGAATGGCCGCAGAAGAAACCAAAAGGATGTAGTTTGAGTGGAGGAAAGGGGAAAAAACAGAAGCAGGATGTAGTAACAGAAGGAAAACCAGTAGAGGCAGGAGGGACAACGGTAGAGAAGAACAGTAGAAGCAGGAGGGACAACGGTAAGGAAGAACAGTAGAAGTTAGGAGGGACAACGGTAGGGAAAACAGTAGAGGCAGGAGGGACAAGGGTAGGGAAGAACAGTAGAAGCAGGAGAGACAACGGTAAGGAAGAACAGTAGAAGCAGGAGGGACAACGGTAGAGAAGAACAGTAGAAGCAGGAGGGACAAGGGTAGGGAAGAACAGTAGAAGCATGAGGGACAACGGGAGGGAAGAACAGTCGACGCCGGAGGTACAACTGGTAGAGAATAACAGTGAACAGGAGAGACACGTAAGGAAGAACAGTAGGAAGCCGGCGGGATCAACGGTAGGGAAGAACAGTAGAAGCAGGAGGGACAAGGGTAGGGAAGAACAGTAGAAGCAGGAGGGACAAGGGTAGGGAAGAACAGTAGAAGCAGGAGGGACAAGGGTAGGGAAGAACAGTAGAAGCAGGAGAGACAACGGTAAGGAAGAACAGTAGAAGCAGGAGAGACAACGGTAAGGAAGAACAGTAGAAGCAGGAGAGACAACGGTAAGGAAGAACAGTAGAAGCAGGAGAGACAACGGTAAGGAAGAACAGTAGAAGCAGGAGGGACAACGGTAAAGAAGAACAGTAGAAGCAGGAGGGACAACGGTAGAGAAGAACAGTGGAAGCAGGAGGGACAACGGTAAGGAAGAACAGTAGAAGCAGGAGGGACAACGGTAAGGAAGAAAAGTAGAAGCAGGAGGGACAACGGTAAGGAAGAACAGTAGAAGCAGGAGGGACAAGGGTAGGGAAGAACAGTAGAAGCAGGAGGGACAACGGTAGAGAAGAACAGTTGAAGCAGGAGGGACAACGGTAGAGAAGAACAGTAGAAGCAGGAGAGACAACGGTAAGGAAGAACAGTAGAAGCAGGAGAGACAACGGTAAGGAAGAACAGTAGAAGCAGGAGAGACAAAGGGTAGAGAGGATACAGTTAGAAGCAGGAGGGTAAAACGGTAGAGAGACAGTAGACGCAGGAGGGAAAGGGTAGAGAACGAACAGTAGAAGCAGGTCCCCGGAAAGGACAACGGTAGGGAAGAACAGTAGAAGCAGGAGAGACAACGGTAAGGAAGAACAGTAGACGCAGGAGGAAAAAAAGGAGGGAAAACGGTAGGGAAGAACAGTGGCGGAGGAGGGGCAACGGTAGGGAAGAACAGTAGAAAGCAGGAGGGACAACTGTAGGGAAGAACAGTTGAGGAGGAGGACAAGGGTAGGGAAGAACAGTAGAAGCAGGAGGGACAAGGGTAGGGAAGAACAGTAGAAGCAGGAGGGACAAAGGTAGGGAAGAACAGTATGAGGCAGGAGGCGACAACGTAGGGACGAAACAGTAGAAGCAGGAGGACAACGGTAAGGGAAAGAAACAGTAGAGCAGGAGGACAACGGTAGGAAGCAACAAGCAACCAGACCGGCAGGAGGGACAACGGTAGGGGAGAAACAGTAGAGGCATGGCGCAACAACGGAGGGACCCCCCCCCCCAGACACCACCACGTGAAGCCCCCCGCAGGGGAAACAGTAGTGAACACAGCAAGCAGTAGTTGAAGTGAACTTAACTGGAGTGGTGGCTGTGAAGATGGTGGAGGTACAAGGCTATTAGTGGTATTAGTAATGGAGAAGTAGTTAATGCTGTATTAGTAGATAGTAGCCATAATCCTCACCATCACTACCATCAGCCTTATTCCAACATCATCATCAACAACGACATCGTCACCACTATCACCAACACCGACATGGAATCCGTACTTCATGAAAGACAACTCAAAAACTTTGAAAAAATGCACGGTTTGCAGGCGATGAGTTACAATAACGTGGTTGAAGTAGTTTGACTAGATCACACACTAGAAGTTGAAAGAACGACGACGTTCGGTTCCGTACGACCATCTCAAGTCGATTGAGAATGGTACGGAGGACCGAAAACGTCGTCGGCCCTTTCACCTTCTAGTGTGTTGGTCTGGTCAACATGCAAGGTTTGCAACAAGCCAACTGCCTGAAAATAAGCGGACTAGCTAAAAGACCATGTTAAAGGAACGCAGGTCTCTAAACCCAAGATGAAAGGAAGACCAGAGTTATGACCTGGCATAACAAGATACTAAAGGAACAGCCAGTTAAAAGTGAGGACAAGAGACAAGATAAGGCAAGAGGATAGAGGTGAAATTGAAAAACAAAATGAGTCGAAGAAATGTAAGGAAATACTCGTACCAAGTACGAGTGGTGTACAGAGGAATGAACTGAAAGAAGAAGTCATGGAAGCCACCTTCGAAAAATGTAAAACCAAATTCGACAAAGAACTTGAACGTCGGGAATGTTAAATTATAACTTAACAGGTATAGCAAGGAGAGGCGAATCTCCTCACCCTGGTCGCTATTAGGTACACGATGTTAGCAAAGCACCCCTCGCATCACAGGTTCCCACCACCACCACAGCCCCGACCTCACTATCACAACCACCAGCCACCACCCATCACCACCACAAGCCAACCAGAAATATCACCACACACCCACACCATCATATCAACCAAACCAGCAACACCATCACCACCACCAGCAAACCATCACTATCACCACCACACCACACCATCACTATCACCACCCCACAGCCACCACATCACTATCACCACACCAGCCACACCATCACCACAAACCACCACAACATCACCCACCACCACCAAGCACACCATCCACCACCACCACCACCAGCCAACACCATTCCCCACCACCATCACCCACACACCACCATACACATCTCACCAATCCACCAGACCACACCATCACCACCACCACCATAAGCCCACACCTCACCACCACCATCAGTCCACACAAGCACCACCACAATCAGCCACCCTCACCACCACCATCAACCGCAACATAATTAGAGACTGTGGGCTTACTTCTCCTAGTAATGTGACGGAATTACCAGAAGCGATGGTGCTCCTACAGCTTACGTCTCTCTCTCCTCTCTCCTCTCTATATCTCGCTCTCTCTTCTCTCTCTCGCTCTCTCCTCTCTCTCTCTCTCTCCTTCTATCTCTCTCTCTCTCATATATATATATATATATATTATATATTTTATATATATTTTTTTTTTTTTTTTTTTTTTTTTTTTTTTTAATATATATATATATATGATAACATATATAGATATATATTAGATATATAATATATATATCTATATATATATATATATATAATAGTATTAATATATATGCGGAAAACCACAAGAATTGGAGGGAGCGAGGAAACGTTCCGGCTTGTTAAGACGTTGTTCAACATCAGGACTGACAACGATGACAACCGACTGACTGAAGACTGCAAAATCAGACGTTGTCAGATGTTGACAACGGCCTAACAAGCCGAAATATTCATCTCTCTTCTCCAAGTTTGTGGTTTTCTGATACAAATGAGCAGGTTTAGTGATCGTCAATTGCATATATAACATCTTGAAAAAAAGAGATGCTAAGCATTTTCGTAACTTAGGTATCCTCAGAGCAAAATAGTATATCTAATTATATTTTGCTCCGTGGATGGCCAGAGGCCGAAAACGTGTTTTCGGGAGATTAGGGCCTACCCTAATCCGCCTATGACCATCCCCGTCCAATCACCAGTCACCTGGCAAAGTTTGATGGGGCTAGCTTCCAAGCATATTTGGCCCGCCATACTCGAAGACACAAAAAATACATTCACTTTTAAAGAAAATAATATATAGGTTTTTTTTTTACGATAGGGAGAGAGAAAGGTCTAAAATTGGGCAAAGAGTTATGGAAATGAGGGATTTCTTCGAGGTGGCGGACAGACCTAAATCTCTCCTCTGATACAAGTTTTGCATATTCTAGGAATAAATTTTCTCCTTCAACCTCTT
Source organism: Procambarus virginalis (assembly GCA_020271785.1). Lineage (NCBI taxonomy): Eukaryota > Metazoa > Arthropoda > Malacostraca > Decapoda > Cambaridae > Procambarus > Procambarus virginalis. The sequence goes on from WNGS01004946.1 coordinate 19,239,518, forward strand.
TTTCTCTCTCGATTTCCTGCCTCTCTTGAATAATAAAACAAAATACTACTAATAAAATAATGATAAAACAAAAATACTACAATGGATCAAATTCTAATTAACATTTCCATAACATTAATTTAATTTACCCTACTAACCATAATATTGCATTTTCCTACATTGTCTATCACTCTAAATACCTCTCTCCCTTTTTAAAACATTAAAACCTTTCAAAATTCTCCAACACACGTATCCTGAATAAAGACCAGCTCAGAATTATTATAAATTCTCTCACGTTGTCTGAAGATTTTGATCCACAGTCTTTACACACCGAAACCTCATCTCTCTCTCTCTCTCTTCTCTCTCTCTCTCTCTCTTCTCTCTCTCTCTCTCTCTCTCTCTCCTCTCTCTCTCTCTCTCTCTCTCTCTCCTATCTATCTCTAAAATCTCGTGCTTTCTCTCTCTTCATTTTGTTCCACTCTTTATTCTGTTGCTTTCATTCTCGTTCTTTCTTAATTCTTATTCTCTTTTTCTTCATTCTTGTTTTCTTATTCTACACTCTCTTTATTAGCTATTTTCATATCTTTATCTTATCTTTATATCTCTCTCCTTTAGTTCTAATTCTCTCTCTCCTGCATTCTACCTTATCTC
>WNGS01004946.1:19247394-19259579 GCA_020271785.1 Procambarus virginalis
TGTGGTAGTGTTTGTTTGTGTGTGTTGTGTGGTGGTGTGGGGTGTGTGTGTGTGTGTGTGTGTGTGTGTGTGTGTTGTGTGTGTGTGTGTGTAGATGTGCTGTGTGTGGTGTGTGTGTAGTGTAGTGTGCTGTGGTGTGTGTTGTGTGGGTGTGTGTGTGTGTGTGGTGTGTGATAATTGTACTATTTAAATCATATATCAGAATTGGTGTTCAAATCGATAGATAATCTGTGTCAACCAAGGTTCTATGAGGTCAGTGTATGTGAGAATATGTGAGAGTATGTCTATCTTCACCTACATGAAAAGTGGTCCTGTTTGTTTACGCTTTTGTTGTTGTACTTGTTGCAAGAGTTTGTTTGTATCTTTGTGTTCTTGTACATGTTTAACTTATCCATGCATGTTTTATTATTCCATCATGTATTAATGTAGACATTTGAGTTAGAATGAGTGCCTTTTTTGCAGTATGCTGGACTTGTGATTTTGTGGGCCTGGGTTTCGATCCCAGGCGCCGGCAGAGAAACAATGGGCAGAGTTCTTCACCCTAGGCCCCCTGTTACCTAGCAGGTAAAATAGGCTACCTGGGTGTTAGTCAGCTGTCACGGGCTGCTTCCTGGGAGTGTGGAGAGGCCTGGTCGAGGACCGGGCCGCGGGGACACTAAAAAAAAAAGCCCCGCAATAATCTCAAGATAACCAAAAAGTGCTCTCTTTGTTTGTACTACCTTCTTTACACTTTCTCGTCTTCTCTTTCTCTTCTCGCTCATCACTCCCATTTAATGGAACATTTCTGTTACGTTTTTCTTCTATGACATTTGACCATTTCGGTTCTGTCAAATTTCTCTGGTTCATTTTTTCATTGTATTGTTCTTATGAGATGACAATAATTTTTATATTGCTGGTGACGTAAGGGTTCTCCGACGATATCGGTGTTGGTGGGTGGTGAGGTTGGTGTGTGTGAGGTTGTGGGTGTGTGAGGTTGGTGGTGTGTGGGGTTGTGGGTGCTGTGAGGTTGGTGGCTGTGTGAGGTTGGTGGTGTGTGGAGGTTGTGGGTGTGTGAGGGTGGGTGTGTGAGGTTGGTGGTGTGTGAGGTTGTGGGTTGGTTGAGGTTGGTGATGTGTGAGGTTCGGTTGGTGTGTGAGGTGGTGGTGTGTGAGGTTGGTGGTGTGTGAGGCTTGGTGGTGTGTGAGGTTGGTGGTGTGTGAGGTTGGTGGTGTGTGAGGTTTGGTGGTGTGTGAGGTTGGTGTCGTGTGGGGTTTGTTGTGTGAGGTTGTGGTGTGTGAGGTTGTGGGTGTGTGCTGTTGGTGGGGTGTGAGGTTGTGGGTGTGTGAGGTTGTTGGTGTGTGAGGGTTGTGGGTGTGTGAGGTTGGTGGTGTGGGAGGATTGTGGGACTGTGTGAGGTTGGTGGTGTGCTGAGGTTGGTGGTGTGTGAGGTTGGTGGTGTGTGGGGTTGGTGGCTGTTGTGTGAGGTTGGTGGTGTGTGAGGTTGGTGGCTGTGTGAGGTTGGTGGTTGGTGAGGTTGGTGGTGTGTGAGGTTGGTGGCTTGTGGTGAGGTTGGTGGTGTGTGAGGTTGGTGGTGTGTGAGGTTGGTGGTGTGCTGAGGTTGGGGGTGTGTGAGGTTGGTGGTGTGTGTCGGTGTGTGGGGGTGTGTGAGGTTGGTGGTGTGTGAGGTTGGTGGTGGTGAGGTTGGTGGTGTGGAGGTTGTGGGTGTGTGAGGTTGGTGGTGTGTGAGGTTGGTGGTGTGTGAGGTTGGTGGTGTGTGAGGTTGTGGTGTGTGAGGTGTGGTGGTGTGTGAGGTTGTGGAGTGTGTGAGGTTGGTGGTGTGTGGGGCTTGGTGGCGTGTGAGGTTGGTGGTGTGTGAGGTTGGTGTGTGTCTGTAGCGTTTGTGGTGGTACAGGTGTTAGTGTTGTAAGGTTGGTGGAACTGACGGTATCAATGGTGATTTTGGTTGCATAGTTTGGTGGTACGAGAAGTTTGGTTGGTATCAACGCCGGTTCTGGTGATTGCATTGATGGGGCTTGGTGGCTGTTGGTAGCTGGGTGTGGCGTAAAACGTGTACTTGGCGCTCATTAACATTTCCCGATAATTATAATATATCGAAACTTCATATCAAATATTATTTCATACTGATACATCAGGATACGTGTCACAAAACACTCAGTATTACATAACACAAGAGCAAAATATAGATTTTGCTCTTAAGAGCTTAAATAAGATGGTTTTGACTTGTAGTATGGACCTTAGAAATCCCTTGAACCTTGGAGCTCATTTCATTTGCAGTAGAGGTCATTCGTGCTGTCTTGTATGCCTGGTTAATGACCATTAGACGTTCCCTGGTCTGCCGCCACGTTGCGGGAGCCCCATTAAGGTATCCGTTTGTTCATACACCTGATGTGCTCACCTGACCAGCTTCTGGTTGGATGGTGAGTCTGAGTCCTTTTGAGTTCCTCCTCTCAACCATCCAAAGATTGGTGTACAGCATCCTCCTCTCTCTGGCTTTTTTCATATACGATCTTAGTGTTGGGTATGCGTCTGTTTGCAGATTCCTATTTAACTCAGGTCCTAGTTTAATGAATCTTATTTACTAATCTACACTAAGAAAAGAACTAGATCTATATATGTGTCCCCCTAGTCTGCCTCACTCGGAGGCGTAGTTTTTATATTTAAACTAAAACCCAATCCAAATATTATGTTCATGTCTACCATTTATAAATTTCTTTAGTATTTTGAATGAGGTGTGCATGTATCCTATGTTTTTCACATTTAAGGAAATGTGAGATTTAGATCCTTCGTATTTACTACGTAACTCATAACTCGTCAACGATGAGGCTAGACTGAGACAAACCATCAGTATTTTCTCCAAATGATGAAGAACTGGTCTGACGTACGTTGGGACTACATGTCTTAAAATGTAACCTTTTTTTTTTAGAGTTATTAAAGGCAGTCTTATGATGACCATCCCTACATATTACCCTGATAATATGTCAGGACTGATAGTGGCTTCAGAAGATGGGTCTGGAATTTTGTTGACCTCCAGGCCGACCTATATAGTCGAAGCTTGGCGATTTCTCCTGATATTTTCCGTCCCTTCTATTATTTTTGCCAGATTTCCCTCCTGCAGACCTTACTGTGGGCTCCGCGATTGCCTGAGTACCCGGCCTTGGAACACAAATGTCTATCTGTTATAAAATTGTCACTTAGTAGATTAAGTGATATGTGTATTTAGGTTTGACGTCGAACGTTGTACAATCTTTCTTGTTGACGGTGTCCCCTTTCAGAGCAGAGAGATGTCTGAAATGAAAGGGAATTTCGGAGAGAATATACGGCACGTTCATAGACACGTTAAAGCACCGACACAATAGGAAGCGTCTCAGATCTCTCAAAATGTGGTCTATAGAAAGGAGACAAGAGGAGTAATAAATAAAATTATGCATGATACTGAGGGGCCAGGTCCCAAATTTGCACATGAGATAACAACACTAACTAAGCGAAAGGTTATGGTAGAAAATGCAGCAGAGACCCAAGTAGGGGTAGTAGGTAGGATGGGAACACATCAGAGGTCTGACTTCATAAACATTTCATAAAGTTTCATAAAACTTTAAACTTCATCTTAAACTAGATTCAATAAACTTCATTAACATCCGAGGTCCACAAACATTTAATATTCTCCCAACACATATATGACAATTACCTGAAAAAAATGATCGTTTGTACAAAACAATTAGACACTTCCTCTTTTCAGTAAGTGCCGGATCAAACAGGCAGATATGAGGACCTGTAGCAACAGCCCACAGCCCTTCAAGCAACCAACCTTCTAGTCAACTGATCACATGTTTTCCTGGCGCCCAAGGTTAAACTGGAGGGAATAGAGGACTCTTAACCCACTACAGGTATACTCCAGTTATATATGGATTCACGTAGAAAGCGTTCAAACGTTGGCAACATGACCTAAACTCTCAATTGCTGCTCTATGGTCTCTGAAGCGTCAACACGACGGTGCCTTTAATTCCAATAAAGGACTGGAATTTTGTTGCTTTATTTAAAAGCGTCAAACTCACAGGACTCTAAATTTGAGGACAGGTTGTCTGGACTTTACAAACAGGTTGTGTGCGTTTCCTGTGAACTAGACACAGTTAATAGGAACAGTTCACTAGAATTAGAATCAGAACTAGATATCACTGACTAGGAACTAGTTCACTAGAATGGACTATGTTCACCATAGAACTAGGAACAGCAAGACTAGTTCATAGAATAGGAACTTAGTTCGAACTAGGAACTAGACCCCAAGTTATACACTTCCTAACATATCCAATTATTGATATCTGGAAAGAAAAAAAACCGAATCGATATTTTTATAGTTTTTGCGCGTCTGTGATCTGTAACACCTAGCCGTTTCAACTATGGCTTTTCATTTTGTGATAAAATGTAATTAAATAGTCTCTGATAGTATTTGCAGGCGCTGATTAGATTTGTACTTATATGACAGGGAAGAGCAGTATTTGAAGGGTATTTTATTACGCAGTTATCTGTGATCATGTTAATGGTTCTGTCACAAACATTAGCCGAAATGTAAAAAAAATGCCTGTATTATGCTCGAAAATCTTTTCTAGCCCTCTGCAATCCCGGCTATTGGAAGAGTTTATGTTGTTAATGGAGATATACAAATAATCCCTAAATTTGTTTTGCAATCATACTCGTTTGGACTTGTTTTAAAAGAAGATTTTGAGATGTTGAAGAACTTTGCTGCGTTATTTTTATAACAACAAGTCCTTGAAAGGTTACTCTAGAGTTATCTGAACATTCGTCACCCTTTAGTGACACGAATAGTTTGGAAACTGGGTGAAGACTCAGTAGACTACAAACTGAGTGTAGTTTTAAGGTCTTTTCTTCCAGTTTGACTGTGTAAGGTATGGAAATTATCATTATAGGCTAAGGTTATATAGCGTATAGCACGGGAGGAACACGATGACAAAATAAAAGCTGGGATAGGTACTTGCTTACAGAGTTGAATACAAACGGTGGTCCCTCCGGAATCACGCTGGGGGGCAGATTCACTAATAGTCTACGCAGTACCTTACGAACTTGATTGTACTTCTTTCCACAGATGTAGGACGCGCGCTTTGGTTTACATTTATTAAAAGATTTTACAAGCATGAAACTTCCCAATCAACTGTTTGTTTATGGTGTATAAACAGTCTCCTGGTGCTTCCGAAGCTAATTAACTTTTGTAATAATTGTAAACAAAGCCGCGCAAAGATTGAGGAAAAGATGCAAAGGTTTCGTAAGTGCTTGACGTACTGCTTAGTGAAATCCTCGCCCCTGGGCTATCGAGGAATTATGCCAGTACCGTCCTCTGCCCGGCGCAAAAAAATAAATCATGCTTAACGCTATAACCCCCGAACCTCACACCCATTATTGCTGGCAATCAAAATTTATAATTTGCGAGCAGATGAAGCAATATATGCATGTTCCCAAGCTGAACCTGACTACCAGGCATGTTGTAGGTTAGCCCACAGACATAATTTTCAACACAAGCAAGCTTTAAATTCGTGGTCGTATAGGAAAGTGTTCACTCTCAGGCGAGAAAGTGATTTGAAAGCGAACTTTACGACAAGATAATTACTTAGAAAAACTTGAAATTGAGAAAAAAATCAATTTGATTAGAAAATTTTCACTTCAAAAAAATGTTTAGTCTTAATGTTGTTTTGGTTTTGTCTTTACAGGTCATTGTTTCAGGTACATTCATGATATATATAATTAATCAATTTATATATTAATTTAATATACATATATATATATACTTTATAAATAATAAGGATATATATATATAATATATATATAATATATAATAATATAATATATATATAATATATATATATATATACTATATAGTATTTATCAAACAAAAGCCTGAATGGTCCCCAGGACTAGATACAACTGAAAACTCACTACCCCAAGAAGTGACCTCGAACCCATACTCCCAGAGAGCAACGCAACTGGTATGTACAGGCGACGCCTTAAACCACTTGACCATCCACGACCCGGAATAAGGAAGTGATACCGTGGGCTATATGAAATCACTTCCCCGCGGCACTCGGATTGGTAATCTTGGGCATAGCATTTTTATCAAATCCTACCTCATTTTGGGGGGGCAACATGTGAGAAACAAAAATGCATAAACAAGTTTCATTTGTGTTCCTCACGTTTGCCCCAATAAAATGATGGTGATTGATAAAATGCTATGCCTCAATTACCATCCGATGCCGGTAGGAGTGAGGTCATGTAGCCTCGGCTATCACTTCCTATGGTCCGGTCGTGATGGTCAGTTGTTTAAGGCGTCCCTGGTACATACCAGTTGCTTCTCCGGAGTTATGTTTCGAGTCACATTTCTGGGGTGTGAGTATTTTCAATATATATATAATTTATACTATTAATATTATATATAATATTATATAATAGATATATATGATACTATATATATAGTATATATATTTATATATTTATGTATTATTATTATTATTATGTTTTTTTTTGATGAGGGTACCACCTGGGTGCCAATGTGGGGACCCATAGCCTCGGAGAAAAAATAAAACGTATTCAGAAGGAGACCTTAGGTTTCTCACTGAACACTAATATTTTTCTTCTCCTACCAGCCCCGATTCTTTTGTGTGGCTACACATATATATTTGCTTTATTTTAGAACTAGTTACAAAAAAGGAGTACATATAGGTTACAAAGATGGTTATCATAGGTTGTCATTTCCTCCACTCCTCAGATGGCGGCAGGACCCTGGATGCAGTGCGCATTTCCCACTCTGTATCGCCACGCTGAGGCGCTGGAAAAGAAAGCTTGGCAGCTCTAGGGTCCCTTGTAGTTTCAAATGAGCCTAGAACCCAGTTCCCTTCAAATATAATGTATTTATGTCAGATATTATTCTAAATCAAATATTAAAATACAATCAAATATAATCATATAATTCAAATATTATTCAAATAAATTATGATGATTCATATATATTAATATATTTATATAGATATATAATAGATATATATATAGATATATACTATATATATATATATATTAATATATATATATATTGTGTGTTTGTGTGTGTATATCACATAAAATAAACACTATTAATCAAAACTGTGACAAAATGTCAGACCACGGAGTGAAGAATGAACAGGAATTTCCTTAAAGTACCTTTCGTATATTAATATATCTTCACTATCCTTCTGAAGATGTATTAATATACAGAAAAGTATCTTAAGGAAATTACCTGTTTCACGTTTTCCTCCGTGGGTTCTGACATTTGTCATCATAAAATATATATATAAATATAAAAAAACTATAATATATATATATATATATATAGTATAATATATATATACATAAATATATCCAATAAACGCGAATATAAGTTGTATATATTTTTACTAAAGTATTATTATATATACTCCTCACCTGAAACTGCATTATAGCCAAATGCTTACCTGGCAACCTGCCTTATAGCTATTTACTCACCTGAGTGCACGCTTCAAAACTCATTCTTGAAAAACGAACAAGCTTCATAGCTCACTATTCACCCGAGGACCCACGAAGTAATTCACAGCCCATCTTCATAAACAAAAGCCAACTGGTCGTTAATCGAGCCGCCAGACTCCATCTTTACGACTATAAAACACTTCTCAAATGACTCACAACTGATGACGTTCGAACGTTTCTCGAATAGTGATTTATTGACGACCTCTTTTCGAACCGCACCTGTGTAAATGCTTTACTCACGTATTACAAACACAAACGACTGTCAAGAGAATCAGCAAACGTAACCAATCATTGGACTAACTATTCACCAAATTGTCACATATAATAACGTTAATTTATGTATTAAATAATACTGATTTTGAATACAATGTGTTAAAATGATGTCTGAGAAGTCGGAAGCCGCATGGACGAATATACCCAAAAGGTCTCGCATAACAATTCACTGTTGGCGTGAGACCTTATAAAACATTGCGGAAACACGCCATAATCAGAGGACTAAAGTAGAGAGTAGAGGTGCTGGGAGGAGAACATGGCAGAGCAGTTACATGTGTTCTAACATGCTTGGACCAAGACAGATCACACACACGAGAACAAAATAAGTTTTTTCACACAATTCCATGACGTAAGTGCTCACAAACCTGTTTGTATTGGAGTCTCGATATGGTTTACGTGGCTTGATAATACGAATTTGTCTCATAGTCTGGGTTAACTCTGTGGATTCAGGTGTGTTAACTGCATAGAAGGCAGTATATTAGAGTTTTTACAATCTATCATCAAAAAGTTTTTTTAGTTAAATATCCCAGTACTTTACGGTAATGCTTGTAATTTCCTCGATTAATGGCTCTCTGGGGATCGTTCGCGAACAGTGATTGCTTGAGGTAGCTTTAGCAACACATTCCCTATGTGTTAAGTTCTGAGTGGTTTTCTGAATAAAACATACGACCGACTATTCCTCATTTGCGCAGCATATTATGCCAGCGTGGTATTGCGTTTTATTGACGTTTGTGCGATGCTTTATTGACTACGTTGAATATTTATGAAGTTGCCAGCTGATCGTGTTGCTTCTTTGACAGAATTTGCTCTTGAGGATTTTGTTTTTTTGTCTGTTGACTGATTGGCCTGTTAAAAGCATTTACGTTTGCCGTCCTGTTGGCAACGTTGCCTGTTGCTTGGACAATATTGCCTGATTAGTCTATTAGACGCTTTGCAAGTTGATTATTTTGCCTATTGTCGTAGCTGTTAATTGCCTAGATAACGAACCCTTCTGGGCATTATTTACAACCTTAGTGAGGCCAAAACTTCAATATGCAACCCCGGCAGTCTATAAGAAAATAAAATGAAGTTAGAGAAGGTATATAAGTTGTGGTAAGACTGGTTCCAGTTACACACAGAAGTAGAGAAAGTTTTACCATTACAATCCAAATCATTGGGAGTAAAGTGATAGCTAGCCCTGCCTGCAGAACTCTTGTGCTCCACCAGATACCTGGATGGTGTTCCAGCAGACACCTGGATGGTGCTCCAGCAGATACCTGGATGGTGTTCCAGCAGACAGCTGGATGATGTTCCAGCAGACACCTGGATGGTGTTCCAGAAGACACCTGGATGGTGTTCCAGCAGACACCTGAATGGTGTTCCAGCAGACACCTGGATGGTGTTCCAGAAGACACCTGGATGGTGTTCCAGCAGACACCTGAATGGTGTTCCAGCAGACACCTGGATGGTGTCCCAGCAGACACCTGGATGGTGCTCCAGCAGATACCTGGAGGGTGTTCCAACAGACACCTGGATGGTGTTCCAGCAGACACCTGGATAGTGTTCCAGCAGACACCTGGATGGTGTTCCAGCAGACACCTGGATAGTGTTCCAGCAGACACCTGGATGGTGTTCCAGCAGACACCTGGATGGTGTTCCAGCAGACACCTGGATGGTGTTCCAGCAGACTCCTGGATGGTGTTCCAGCAGACACCTGGATGGTGTCCCAGCAGACAATGCTGCAATACGATATATATCTCTGATTAACTGGAAACCATTTGTGATGTTTTGCGTTAACTCGTTCTGAACAAGAATCGGAGTGGTTGAACGGAGGACCAAAAGGAAACTGTAAAAACATGTGCCATCCTCTCTGACATCCTAACAAAAAATCAGAGATTCGCCCTAGATGTTGATGCGTAAATATTGCAAGTATCGTGTGCTCCTATAACCTCCGGAGAGACTCTTTCAGGACACTGTCACGTGGAGATGAATGGGCCAAGTACTCCACACGAGGAAAAATCCCTCCCAAAAAGCTTTTACAGTGAAGTGAGTGAGAAGCTTGCTTATAATAATGTGTGGTATTTCTCCCTTCTTCTCCCCCGAATCAATCTACCCTGGCTTTGCGCCCTGGTGAGGCCACTCCAGACCGACAACCAAAGCGCAACTCCATAGTCTCCTGAGACTGATGGATGCCTACTAATGGTATTTCTTGCGTCCAGTTATGAAGATTTAACATTCCATTTCATGGAAATAATTCTTCTTCTGTCCGCACAATTTATGCCGCAAAATCTTAACTTTTAATTTCCGATGCGAAGAAATCATTCAGAAATGCTTGAAGCGTTTGACGGTATTGTCAATCTTTAGGGTATTTACTCGTGTTCGGAATATCTGTCTTCAATTTCACTATCCACATTAGTCTGTGTTAGGAAGTTCGTGAGAATTCTAATTGCTTTTGGGCCCACCAGTTCATTTTTTGGTGACTTTTGATACATTGCTCTCTCCCCCGGTCTTCCTTATCAGCTGTTGTCTTTGTCGTCCCTGATTTTCTCTCTCTCTCTCTCTCTCTCTCTCTCTCTCTCTCTCTCTCTCTCTCTATATATATATATATATATATATATATATATATATATATATATATATATATATATATATATATATATATATATATATATATATGTCGTACCTAGTAGCCAGAACGCACTTCTCAGCCTACTATGAAAGGCCCGATTTGCCTAATAAGCCAAGTTTTCATGAATTAATATATTTTCTCTCATTTTTCTCTTATGAAATGATAAAGCTACCCATTTCATTATGTATGAGGTCAATTTTTTTTTATTGGAGTTAAAATTAATGTAGTTATATGACCGAACCTAACCAACCCTACCTAACCTAACCTAACCTATCTTTATAGGTCAGGTTAGGATAGGTAGCCGAAAAAGTTAGGTTAGGTTAGGTTAGGTAGGTTAGGTAGTCGAAAAAACATTAATTCATGAAAACTTGGCTTATTAGGCAAATTGGGCCTTGCATAGTAGGCTGAGAAGTGCGTTCTGGCTACTAGGTACGACATATTAATATATATATATATATATATATATATATATATATATATATATATATATATATATATATATATATATATATGTTATTAAATATGACTGAAAAAGTAAGATTAATAATTCTAACACGAATTTTCTCAATTTTCCTTATGCTTCTTTTTACTGATGACTGTAAATTAAAAATCAATTCTCCAAAATTCATTCTTTATTTCTAGTCTGACGCGACACTTGAGCGCGTTTCGTAAAACTTATTACATTTTCAAAGACTTTTAGTTTATCTACACAACTTATGCTTTATGAAACAAACATTGGCTCTTATACCTGCATTTGGGTGAGGTGATGTAATACATTAGTGAGGTGAAACACAGAACATGGAAAACGGGGTATAGATTTGTAGAAGTAGAAGTCGGGTCCCAATAGAACTGCAGAAGGCCTATTGGCCTATATTTCTTGATGTTTCTATATTGGAGCGGAGTCTTGAAGTGGGTAGAATATAGTTGTACGTTAATTGGCTGTTGATTGCTGGTGTTGACTTCTTGATGTTGATACACATCAAGAAGTCAACACCAGCAATGGTGGGGGTCAACACCCCCACCACACACGCACATACACTTTAAATGAAGATATGATTGAGCCCAAATGGCTCAGGAGCTTGTAAATCAGTTTATTTAAAGTTCAGAGACGGGAACAGAGTGCCGAAGCTCAACTCCTGCAAGCACAATTATGTGACAATTTGGTAAGTACACACCCGCGCACGCACACACACATACCAACAAACACACACACTTCACATCAAAGCTTCAATAAATTCACATGTAAATTGACAAGGTCAGCGAATAATTCAAACACAGTTGTGGAATTCAAAAACGTCATCAACTTAGAGCCGTAGTTAAAATATTATCCATTTAAGCCCGATTGCAAATAAGTATTTATGTTATGCAAAATCCTCATTAGGGCAATATCATTATCATATGATTCGTTTAATGTTTAATTCAATAAATATCAGCAGCTGCTCTAACCCAATTAGCTTTAGAAACAATTAACATAATATAAATGGGATTGAAGTTTTTTTTTTTTAATTGTGATATTTGCGCTTAGTGTTAGGAAAGTTGTTTTGGTTTAATTGTGTACAAGTCCATGGGTTGGACTTATACACTTATGAAGTCCACATATTGGACTTTAAAAAATGTTTTATTGTTTAAAATGACAAGATTATTCGGTTATTAGTCAAACTTAACCTCTCGCCTGATACGTCATATTTTTATGGTATTAGAAAAATACCACATCGAAAGGTATTAGAAAAACGAAGTTACTGAAATATTTACATTTTCTCTTAGT
>WNGS01004946.1:19282604-19285104 GCA_020271785.1 Procambarus virginalis
ATTGAATCATTAAAGACCGTTCAGAAAAAGATTTTTTTTAATTCTCCCGCTTCTCTTTACAAAAAAGTAACATTGTGACTTGATGTCATCAGATCATGTGACGTATTGTTGTACTGAGAAACTTCTCAGCTTCACTATCAAAATAACGTTGCACCTCCAGTCATCAAGCGTTTAAATGATGTTCAATTCATCCAACACACGAGAGTTTTCCCATCAACTCCTACAACTAGAGCAGTGATTCTCAATGGAAAGGTACTTTAGCTCCCTCGGAAGGAATTGAAAATCTATGAGAAAGGACTTTAACCAGGGAAGAAATTGGGGAGGAATGTGAGTAAGTAGAGGAATTCCAAACGAATGTACTCCGGACTGTTCTCAAGTACTCACCTGGAATCACAAGGAAAGGAATGTGAACTGGGCCTATAAACCCCTTAACTAGAGGAAGTTCAAACGCTCTCTCTAGGTCACACAGACCCCCTCAGATCATTCTTACAAGATGCAGAAACAAAAACGTTCGCCGGAAAAAAGGTTAAAAGAATTCTGCATGTGAATATGTTTATATCTCTGTCTTCGAGAGATGTCAGACAAGCATTCGGGGGAAGTCATATATCCAGGATGCACCTCCGAGCCTGTGGTGGAATGCCTCGTTCATTTACATGTACACCGCGGAACACGACAGCCCAACCCGGCGGCGTACTTAAGTGATGTGTTTGTGGAAGATCCGAGCTCAGAAGAAAAAGCCCAATGATAACACTGTGTTCTGGGTTTCATGGTCTCGTAGGAAGGTCTTGTCTACCTTGACAACTGATGCAAGAGCAATGCATTCAGAGGAGTGTGTGTGGCTTTTAGCCGGTAAAGCTGCCTGCCTCGTTGACGCCATTCAGAGTACGAATGTGTCGGGACAGTCCTTCCTGCCTCGCATACTAGAGATTTATTTATCAGATATGCGACAATGATTCATTTATTGATATTCCATCAGTGTAATATTATCAGCCTCAGGAGCTAAGGACAGTGTTCGAATTCTCTTAAATATTAAAGCGAAAGTGCCATATATATATATATATATATATTATATATATATATTATATATATATATATATATATATATATATATATAATATATATATTAATATATATATATATATATATATAGCTTGGGCTCTAAATTAACTACATCAAAGACTAACTGATAGATCATTCTCAGACAGTCAGAGAACTGATGTCCCCTTCAGTACGCTTATTTTCCTCTCTCCTCCCTGTCCCTTCTCTTCTCCTCCCAATTCTCCTTCCTCTCCTTCCCCACTGTCCCCAACATAGAATTTCGTCCTTAATTCAATGCCGTTTGAAGGCGTTGTGAGTATGTTGTAAATATGTTCAATGTACGAGTTGGCAGGACGAGTACGTTAATTATTGGCAAATATTTGTCTTCAAAAGCCCACTTACACTCATACTGGGTGCATGAGTCACCATACGTAAAACATTTAATCTAACGACCAAACCTAATATAGAATTAACAGTAAAAAATATATTCAAATCTATTTATTTTATTTTTATCTTTTGCTAAACTAAACTAAATAATTAGCCTGATAAATACTGACTTACTAATGCCTTTGTTAGTCATAATAGTACTCATCTTACACACACACACACACACAATATATATATATATATATATATATATATATATATATATATTATATATATATATATATATATATGTTGTACTAGTAGCAGAACGTCATATGGCCTACTATAGCTCGATTTGCCTAAAAGGCAAGTTTTCAAATTATATATTCAATTTTTTTTATGAATGATAATACATTCATTATATGAGGTCAATTTTTTTTATTGAGTAAAATTACTAGATATATGGACTACATACTACTAACTAACCTATCTTATAGGTTAGGTAGGTGAGTACGAAATATAGTTAGGTCGAAAACAATTATTCATGAAAGGCTTATTAGGAAATCGGCCTGCATAGTAGCGAAGTGCGTCTGGCTACTAGGTACGACATTATATTTTATATATAATATATATATATTATAATATATTATATATATATTATATAAAAGTGGACATACACGGGAGGACTGACTGTACAAGAAGATTCTTCCACATGCGTACAATAACCAGTGCGAACGTATTTACGCTTGACAGGATTAGTGGCGTAATCAGGGAAAAGGATAGGGATTTGTGTACGCTTGGCAGAGGTTGTGGCGTAGTAAAAGAAAGATAAGGATGCCTCTACGTTTAGCAGGGGTTGCTCCCCATATGCATCTACGCTGCGTGTAGCAGTAGATGGATAGGGGAGAAGGACTATTAGAAATTAGTGAAGACGGAACTGAGACATGAGCTTTCACCCTTGAGTGACTAGTGACGTCGTAAAACAGAGCTTCGTGAATAAAGTAGTGAGAGACTTTTGTCTGGATCTCTCCTACAGCCAACTCCAAGCGTTTTTCGACACCCTATCATGTAAACACATGTAAAGACATTACCTCCA
>WNGS01004946.1:19292604-19297447 GCA_020271785.1 Procambarus virginalis
ATCACTTGATCCACCTGAGAAATGACAGCCATTTGGAGTAGCTTACTCTGTGATCCTGTTGACAGACACTGCAACACCAATATCCAGAGAATCCTACCCAGCACGAACTGTACCTGGCTGTGATGAGTGCTTGCAGATTCTTGCAAATATCTTTATGCCAATCTTTCAACCATTTAGATGCTCGCTTAATTCTAACTCTCGTGCAATATTTACTAATTTATTTGGAAATAAGGTCTTAAAATGAGTCAGAATTGCTCTGCAATATTCACTGATTGAATAATGCATTGAATAAATAAAAGGGAATTTGTAAATTTAAACTTTATTTTAAAGAACTGAGAGGTTACTATGATAATAAAAAACACAATAATGCCATAAAAAACAGCGAAGAGATGAAAACAAATTAAATTCTACCACATTCAACATGATTTTAATCCAATAAATCAGAATACGAGTGAAGGAAATATTAAATATAAATATTTACCACATTAATAAAATATATAGACACAGACGAGTATGATAAAGACCAGGAAAGAAACTGTAAGATGTTGACCAGACCACACACTAGAAGGTGAAGGGACGACGACGTTTCGGTCCGTCCTGGACCATTCACAAGTCGATCCTATCCAGCACGAACAATCGACTTGAGAATGGTCCAGGACGGACCGAAACGTCGTCGTCCCTTCACCTTCTAGTGTGTGGTCTGATCAACATACTTCAGCCACGTTATTGTGACTCATCGCCTGCAAACTGTAAGATATCAATGATTGTGAAGTAAGTAATCAGAACTCCCGGTTACAGTTCTTTTTAACTACGTCGTGGCCTAGTCGACTAAGGCAGCGTCTGAGATCATCCCGGGATGTAAGTTCGAACCCCTCATCACGCCCCTTGTGGATTTGTTCAATGGTTAATACTAACGTTGTCCACAACTCGTTCGTTATGCCCTGATGCTGGTTGACATGTTGCAAGGCTTCCCTGCAGCGTGCTCGCTAGCAGTGCTGTTACGGGTAAATTTGGTATAATGCTTAAACATAACTTTAGTTTGCAGTTTGAATTGCTTTGTTATACTTATAATCTATTTTGTTCCTTCTACTACACTAATTCATCTATCTTTCACTTCTTTAATCCATGTATTTCCTTCCTCTCGTCTAATCTATCTACCTACCTTCTCTCCTCTAATTCATCTATATACTTCTTCTCTTTTAATTCATCTATCTTTTTACTCTCATCAAATTCATCTATCCTCTCTAATTCATCTATCTATTTCCTCTCCTCTAATTCATTTATCTAATTCCTCTCCGCTAATACATTTACTTCCTCTAATGTTTTCATTTATCTACCACAGCTTAATGTTCCAGTGTATATTCCTTTGTTTATTCATTTTTTTCCATTTCTGTTTGAACACGGTTTGTCTCCTTACAAGGTAGACCCAAGGTACTACATCAATCACTCATAAACAAATCCACAAGGGACGTGACGAGGATTCGAACCTACGTCCGAGAGGATCCCAGACGCTGCCTCAATCGACTGAGCTACGACATGGTAAAAGAATTGCAACCGGGAAATCATCTTGATTTACCAACGGATTTAGCTCAGTCGATTTAGGCAGCGTCTAGGGTCCTCTCGGACGTAGGTTCGAATCCTCGTCACGACCCTTGTGGATTTGTTCATTTAATGCATCACGCTATTGGGATTTTTGTGTGTCAATCACTCATGCTCTATCTCTTTCACTTTCTCCTACAATAGCTTTTCCTTTTTACCACGGCGGCTCTATGCCTCCCTCAGCACTACAGCGAGGCTACAGCATGGGACAAAGGTCGAGCAAAGGTTAGGTATGAGGCGAGGAATCAGAAGATTATAAGTTAACTGTCCCCTTATATTGCCTGGTGGCTAATCTTCTATACTGCCAGATGGTTGTGTATCTACATATCCTGATATAGCCATCTATATTATCAGATTCCGTAAATATGTTGATGCTCATAGGATGACTGATGTGCAACACAGGAATGCAATCCGGGGGAATAGTCATATCCATGAAATGGCGACAATATCATTCAAGTTTTGCGTGTGAGAATCTGATTCTCAAATACTCTGAGCTGTGATTTTATTGCCGGAATATATTGTGTTGGGGAGTTTGGAGGAGCTCAGAGCCCCGAGCGGGATGGCGCTCAGTGATTTAGTATAGTATGAAGTTAGAGAAATTCTATGTAACTATCTTTAACAGGTAAGGCTTCAAGACACGCAGGTATGACGATGATTGCAGCTTTTTTTAATCGTACATTTCAAATGCCTTTACTGATTTCAAAAGAATTATAGAATTGTTGTGACTTTTTTGACAGCTTTTTTTTGTCATAACAGATAATCCAGATGACTGATAAGGTACTAATATGATATAGAATTTTGTTAAATGTTAGTACCGTGCCTAACAGGTTATCTGTGGTGATTAACCTCTTCTGTGGTGATTCATATACGCATTCCTCTCAATTCCTCTCAGACGTTATAAGATTATGAGGTTATAACATATTAACGGAAATATTTAACATTTATGGTTTGCATGATGATGATAACGTGATTCTAATAGTACTGGGTATATTTAACACCCTGGTGTTAAATATATAAACCCTGGTGTAGGTCTTATGACACCCTGGTGTTGGATATATAAACCCCGATGCTGGGGATATAATCCAAGGAGTTGGATTATATCTCCAACAATATCTAATATTATCAAACATTACACATTAATCCACGAGAGGTTTGAGAAACTGCTCGTACGTTGAAAGAAAATTTCGAGAGGAGTTGACTTCGGGGTTATATAGGAAAATAGATAAAACTATCATTTCTGTATTTTGAAACCATTAATTTAATATTATTTGATAACTTTTGTATACAATTTCGCATAGATATAGCTTAATAAATTAAAACCGATAAGACCGTGTTTTGTTTTACTTTAAATTCCCGTGTTTAAGCTTTTACTTAAATCTTTTGTGAACTTTGGGAATGAATAATTTCATTACATAGCCACCACCATCACCACCTTTTCCATTTTCCCTCGGTGCCTCACTAGGCACAATAGTTCTCTTGAATGTTTTCTCTCATCAGTGTATCGAATGCTTAAATATATATTTATGTTATCAATCTCCTCTAGTACTAATTTGCTCCAGTGAGTCGCTCTGGAATTAAACACTTTCCTCCTGGTTCCTTTTTCCAATAAAAAAATTCCCAATAGAATCGATATCAGATAATTATTGTGCAATTACTCTTAATGCATATGTGACTAATTTTCTTAATTGCGATCAAATTTCCCCCCTTTTTAGGAAAGGGAGAAGGATAGAATGATGATATTCTTATATGATATTTACTTACACAAAGATTGGTCTCAAAAGCCCTATGCTGTAATATGCATTACGAGGTGTGATGTAACAATTTAACTGTTGCTTTTTCAGGAATTTTCTATTATAAAAAAGTGCCTAAATCGATTAATTATAGTCTGCTTTGTTGCAGCTAGATACTTACATGTAACGTACCTTTAATACCGCATTTCTTAAGTGGCGTAAGTGAACGTTGGATTACTTTCTGGTTAAAGTGGCGAGGGATAGGTGATTGTTTTATCCCGTTATCTATTGGGTCATCTTAGAGGTTTTAATGAATAGGTGGTGCTTCCACCAACCTAAATGGTGCCCACCTTCACCCCCTATTGACCTGATCCACCATTTACTTCCCTGGCCTCCCCCCCACCCCTGGCCTCACCCCCCCCCCAGTTCACTGTATATAACTGAGGGAAGAGAATAATAAAGATGTTGAAAACGTTCAATGCAGCATAATTGAAAACAGAAGACAAATAGAAGTAAAAACAATCACACCAAAAGATTAGTAAACCCAGAATAGATGATGAAAGGGAAGAACACAAAATTGAATGGGGAAAAAAAATACAATTTTGAATTCGAATCCAGGAAAATATTCACCTCACAAACACAATAACGATACCAAAACCAGACCTAAGAGTGCATGACTGCGTGTGTGTGTGTGTGTGTGTGTGTCTGTTGTGTGTGTGTGTGTGTGTGTGTGTGTGTGTGTGTGTGTGTGTGTGTGTGTGTGTGGTGTGTGTGTGTGTGTGTGTGTATGTGTGTGGTGTGTGTGTGTGTGGTGTGTGTGTGTGAGTGAGTGTGTGTGTGTGTGTGTTGTGTGTGTGTGTGTGTGTATGTGGTGTGTGTGTGTGTGTGTGTGTGTGTGTGTGTGTGTGTGTGTGTGTGTTTGTGTGTATTTGTGCATATTTGTGTCTGTATGCACGACATCTTGCAATGCAATAAGGAATACTTGAGCAATATTACTGTACCAAATGTAGCAATCCTGGCAATATTGGATTTCATATTTCTGTTTTTTATTGGGGGGGGGCAAAGAGAGGGAGGGTGGACAGCTGCTGCCCCATGAAAGGAATATACACTACAAGCCAAAATCAATTTCCAAGAATTTCTTCAGGAGTCTATAAATTTTAGAATATAATATGTGTCTGCCTTTTAATCTCTCGATTTATTTTACGTATTATTATTTAATTTTCTGTTTTATTTTGAGTGTTAAAATATATATTTTGCTAACTTTAATTCTTCTTTCTTCCGGACTTGAACAGCAGAAAGAGTAGTTTTCTACCGTCCCGCTGCTCAGTTCTCTGTCGAATAAATTGACAGATCTATGCCGACTAAATTGATAGTTCTCTGCTGTAGTTACAAATCAATCGACTAATGGGTCTAAATTGATAGACTCTATCATAATGTGGAATCAATCATATAAATCATTATTGATTGGTCAATCAATCATAATAAAATCAATCGACTAATGGGTCTAAATTGAT
>WNGS01004946.1:19336091-19355512 GCA_020271785.1 Procambarus virginalis
GTAATGACATAAACTTGGCTAACCTTTATAGAATAAATAATAAACAACTGTCATACATAATCACGCATATAATACAGGATATAGTGAAATGCGAAATAACAGCAGCAATCCTCTCAATGTTTGCCGACGATGCTAAAATACGAGAAAGATTAAGTCAAAGGCTGGCAGCAAAAAATTTCAAGGTGACCTGGAGCAAACTAAAGAAATGGTCAAACAATTGGGCCTGCTTGAGTTGAACTCAGGCAAGTGTAAAGTGATAAATAACTAAAGGGAGCAGGAGAGACTGGGCATAAGGTAGCAATTGGGAAACGAAAGCCTTCAGGAATAGGGAAGAGAGAAATATCGGGGCATGATATCCTGCCGGCCCGCTTCCCTGAGGCCTACAGGGATTATCGTCAGCGGCATATGCGAGGTTGGCCAAACAAAGAACGTCTTGTAAATTTTAGTAAGTGAGTCATTTAGAACTTTGTATACCACATATGTCAGACCAATCCTGGAATATGCGGCTCTAGCGTGGATTCCCCTATTTAAATCAAACATAAGGAGAATTGTAGAAAAAGTTTACAGGTATGCCAGCAGAGAAGAACCCCAGAGCTTGAAGAGGTATGAGTGTGAGGAAAGACACTGGAATTAAGCCTCGCATCAATGGAAGACAGAGTTAGGAGACATGTGATTACCACCTACAAAAGTTCTCAGAGGAATGGACAGGGTAGACGAAGGCATGTTGTTTAGTACGGGTGGTACACAAACAAGGAACACAGGTGGAAATTAGTGCCCAAATGAGCCACAGAGGTGTTTAGAAAGAACTTTTTTAGTGTCAGAGTGGTTGACAAATGATGCATAAGGAGGATGTGGTGGAGGCTGACTCCATACACAGTTTCAAGTGTAGATATGATAGAGCCCATAGGCTCGGGAAATCTGTACATGTGATTGACAGTTGAGAGGCGGGACCAAAGAGCCAGAGCTCAACCCCCCGCAAGCACAAATAGGTGGGGTGAGTACACACACACACACACACACACACACCACACATATGAACACAAAGTGCAATGTTGGGTGAGATATGAAGCAGCGGGATCCCCAGACGGAGAGAGGCGGGAACCTCTCAAGATCTGATATATTTACACCAACGAGCAGAGAGCAACGGGGAGATGAGAGAAGAGAATTGAGTTTTGCGAATCCAGTGTTGTCTCGTGTTCTTTTCTTTCATAGTAGCTTGATTATGTTTGTTGTGATCTCTCTCTTTTTTCTACAGCATCGAAGAGAGTTTACGGAATTGTTAGGGAGAGTTTACATGTAACAGTGTAGCCACATAAGATATAGACTCACTGAGGGGGGGGGGGTGTATTTAGCTTAGAGTTTCCTTTAGTTCTGGGCTGCATTCAGTACTATAACATATTTACTGGTTGGTTAGTAAGCGACTGTACCGATAGTACTCGAGGTATTCACTCTCCTCGTGTGATGGAACTATGCTTATGTGTGGAGAGAGAGTGAAACAAGAGTGTTTCTCGTTTTCTAATCTTCTCTTCCCTGGTTACTTGACGCGCAGTTTAAAACAACTCTTGGTTTCTTTCAGTGGGATGTCTTCGGTACTCTCTACTCGTATGCCATGCATCTTTATTGAACATCTTTATGTAAACAGTTTCGTACCATTTTTTTTCTTTTGGGGGGTTGTCTTGCTCATTCGTACGACTCGGGACTCTGCCAGAATTAAAGTTGGTTACTGAGATTATTAGCAACTTTATCCATGTCTTCAAGGATTTGGTATTCGGTAAACTCATCTTGTTTATAAAGTACGCCCTCATATCGGCTCCGAGTGACGTCCGTTTATTTGTCTTTCTTGCTCATGTCGACGGTGGTAAGCAGCGTCCACTGCTCACTACATGATGTGCTGGCATCCCTATCCTCAGTATTCAGCGAGAGAGCCTAATCTAATCTCCCTCTGAGGCTGTAACGTTACCCAGGCCTGATATTTTCACTTCCCTTATTAACATAGTGAGAGTGTCCGCCCATTGGCAGTGAGTTGATTACAGATGGTATCAAAGTATGAGTGTTTGGTATTACCATCACCGACCAACAGGACATTTTCTTCCTTAGCAAATTGCGATTATGAGTCAAGGTCAAGTTTTGTTCTGTGGCGCATATAGGTAATATTCGTTGTTGCTTCAGTGGGGTGTTATCCCTAATGATTCATAATCACCCTCCATGTGTGCCTTGGGGTGGATGCATAAACTTAACCATGTGTGTAAACATGGGTAAGATTATGATGAATAATTCGAGTAGGTATGTTGTTATATAAGAAATGAGGCTTCGTTTTCCTTCTCCAAGGGAGAACTTCACATAACTTGCATTTCCATTGTGGTATAATTTTCCTTCATTTTGATTATCCATTTTGAGGCTGCCATCAGGTGAACTTTGTGTGTTATTCATTTATTTACTGGTGTAATAGTGACAGGTAATTTTACTTACTGGTGTAATAGTGATGTAAGAGTGAGCTCTCTTGCTGCAAAATGTGGTGCATCTCTTCTTGGGTCCACTGAATCACGGTGGTGGCATTCTTGAGTACATTTTGCTTGTGTCCTAGATTTTTGATGAGTGCTGTTCTGTATTGTTCTGTCAAGCAATTCTTTCATATTAGAGTGGGGAGGCAGGCGAGAGGATGGGTGGGGATGTATTAGGTGGATGGGTAGTAAGGCGGAAGTTGGGGAGGTGGTATCCAACCCACACATTGGGAAATGAAGAAATGAAAATGTCAATCGCTTTTACCCTTATTTCAATCGATGTTAGCTTGGTGTCTAGTCTTCGGTTCAGTATTTTAGTCGATCTGGGAGCCTCTGTTATGACTCACATTGCATCATTTTGAATACCTTCAACGTTTGCCCACTTGCCATGAGAAAGAGTGAGTAAGGCAGGCGCGGTTGGGGTGATGGTAACCCCATCCACGCCCCTAGCTATAGTCGTTCCGCTAGTGACATAAATTTTCCCGAAAATTAAATGCAGCTTTTGCATCTGGACTGTCCCTCCCCCCCCACACCTACACATAAAATGCCACTATCACAGCATTGCAGACTGATTTCTTCATTCGAGATTCCAGGTAAAATATTTGAAAATAGTTAACCACAGACTGTTGAAGCACACGGAAATGAAACAAAGGTATAACATCAGGCAACATGGATTCAGAAACCACACACGGACCCCACACAGATATAGCCTTGATTTATGAACACACAGCCAAAACCATGTAAAAAAAAAGTGATGTATTGAAACCCTTGGACAAAGTCGGACGTCTAAAATACAAGATACCCGAACGTAGGCTTCCGCGGAGATTTCCTGCCACACTGTGTAGCTTCGTAGACAACAGAACAGCAAAATTCAGCATTGACAGCTACTTGGGTGACGTAATAGAACCAAAAATTGGAGTCCCACAGGGAAGCTGCCGAACACCCTCTCTGTTCAGTATATACACTGCTGACCAAACCACACACCAGAGGATGAAGAAACGACTTTTCGGTCCGTCCTGGACCATTATCATGTCGATTGTGTCAACTTGATAATGGTCGATGACGGACCGAAACATCGCCGTTTCTTCATTTTGTGGCATGTGGTTTGGTCATCATATCTTCAGTCACGTTATTGTGACTCCTCGTCTGCATACAATGCTGACCTAAACCTCCTTCACACGGAAAACGAATCACTTATGCGAATGATGTCACTCAAATAATCTGCCACCCATTACAATTAAAGACGTTACTGGCTAACAAAACCAAGGCAGCAATAGAAGTGATAAACGACTTTGAAAGGCAATGGAAAATAAGTACCAACAGACAAAGGTTCCAATTAATACATATTGCAAAACGAAACCCAGAGCCGCGCTGTCCTTGACAATCACCCAATCCAATATTTGAATGTAAGCAGAGTACTGGGATTCAAGATGAAAAGAACGGGAATCCAAATTCACTTAAATGACAAATTAAAATAAAAACAGTCTTAGGCTAACTGAGAAGATTGCTTAACCTTGGCACGACCACACAATTATATAAGGCTCTAGTCCGGCCGCATCTCCAATACCATCCAGTGTATCTACAGATCTTAAATAAAACTAACAAATAAAAAATTAGAAGCAGTGTAGGTTAACCATCAGGGCTGTTATGCCGCGGTTAGGCTACAGCGTGGGTAGAAGTCGCGCTGTCCCCAGACAATGCCGGGGAGCAATTTCAGAATTTAATTTTTGTAACCAGATTTCAGTCTGCTGTGTACAAATATTAGCCGTCTATAATGCACTACAGAACAATAGAACCATATGCATCATCACGAGACACTCGATATATTTCTACTTGGTTTCTGTTCGTCTAGACTCTAGACGGCATATATCCCAGGTTTGGTCATAAATTGTTTTCGAGCCACGTCAGCACTCTCTCTCTCTCTCTTCTCTCTTCTCTCTCTCTCTCTCTCTCTCTCTCTCTCTCTCTCTCTCTCTCTCTCTCTCTCTCATCTCTCTCTCTCTCTCTCTCTTTTGCCTCAAGATGACGGCAACAACTCTGATTAAAACATCTTTCCCCCAATAGCTTATCCGAGGGAACGTCTTCTTCCAATTGTTTAACAAAATATAATCAGCACACTAGGAACTGGTTAACAGGACCTCTAGTTTCTGGTATATATGTAATGGCACGATCCCGTTCTAATGAATACTGTACAGCACGATTATTTGCACATTTTATTTGAACATCCCAATGCAAGACAGTTGTTTTTCAACATTAAATCAACGTATATTTTAAATATTTGTATATATCGGATTATAATGGAGGCTTTATGTCAAAGAATGAACAAAATTGCCATAATATGCGCTGACGGTCAAGATTGGAGGTAAGGTGAGCACAGAACAAAACTGTGTTCTGTTCTAAGTCACCTAGGGCTTTGCACACAGACTGTATCACCGGGGCTGTCTGTGGCTGTACTATAGCCATAGACTCAAAATATGGCCAAAGTGGCCATGTTTTGAGGTGATGGCCACAGAGTTGTAGATTTATGGAACAATTGCCGGGTAACATAGACGTGGGATCAATGGATTGTTGCAAGAAGAGTAGGTTAGGCACGTGTATGTGTGAGCTTGGCACAAAGAGCAGCTGCCTCGTATGGGCCAATTTGAATTTTGTTATGTCCTCTATTTTTAGCCACGGAAGCCTCGTCTTATTTAGAGGCTGCGGGTCCTATAAATTTGCCATCAGAAGGGGCTAGTTTATTGTGCACCCCATACTCATCCTGTGAGCGGTAGTTTATTGTGCACCCCATACTCATCCTGTGAGCGATAGTTTATTGTGCACCCCATACTCATCCTGTGAGCGGTAGTTTATTGTGCACCCCATACTCATCCTGTGAGCGGTAGTTTATTGTGCACCCCATACTCATCCTGTGAGCGGTAGTTTTTTGTGCACCCCATACTCATCCTGTGAGCGGTAGTTTATTGTGCACCCCATACTAATCCTGTGAACGATAGTTAATTGTGCACCCCATACTCATCCTGTGAGCGGTAGTTTATTGTGCACACCATACTCATCCTGTGAGCGGTAGTTTATTGTGCACCCCATACTCATCCTGTGAGCGGTAGTTTATTGTGCACCCCATACTCATCCTGTGAGCGGTAGTTTATTGTGCACCCCATACTCATCCTGTGCGCGGTAGTTTATTGTGCACCCCATACTCATCCTGTGAGCGGTAGTTTATTGTGCACCCCATACTCATCCTGTGAGCGGTAACACAAAAGGGATTACCGAAGGGGCTCAGAAGGTCTAAATCAGTCTATAGTGGACTTTAATTGACATTGATTTTTATAACTTATTTGTACACCTTATATCTAATTACAACGACACCTGCTGATAACAGAACACTGCTTGTGCTGCCACAGAACAATGTATGACAAAATAATATGACTATTACAAAATCATTTAGGCAGTAACATAATTTTCACCACTGATACGAGAGGCTGGGGGAAGTGCTGCTCTTATTAGCTTCAGGGAACCCAGTTTAGCCTTTTGACATATTATTTTCCACTATTTACTAGAAGCGGAAATACTGTGCAAACAGAGAGATCTACACAAGTGTGTGGATCTCTAAATGCCTCACTTTTCACTGAGTGTAAGCTGTAGTGCTCTTAGACTCCCTAGAGTGTTACCTTGTGTTCGTCCAAGCACTTAATATTTCGTGGGATCCCCCTAATGTGACAGATACTTGTAGCACAGTCTTATTCGAACTGTGACAACATGTAGTTTTCTACTGGGTTTGTGTGACGTATAAACAATGGATCAGCTAGTGTGTGCTAGCACTCTCCTGCTCGCTGCAAGTTTATCTGAGAGTTCTTATCTGAAGACCTCACAGATCCCGGGCCCTGGCCTCCTAAGTCCAGGGCCCTAGCCTCCTAGGTCCAGGGGCCTGGCCTCCTAGGTCCAGGGCCCTAGCCTCCTAGGTCCAGGGGCCTGGCCTCCTAGGTCCAGGGCCCTAACCACACAGATCCATGGCTCTAGCCACCCTAGGTCCAGGGTCCTAGCCCCAGACACCTCTGTAGCCTATGCACATAGGCCTATATACAAAGATCCGGATAGGCGGGGACACGCCCTTGGGGCACTGGGAAGCGGCCGGCCCCACCTCATAAATGGGCCACTTCCTGACGTTGCCAACCTCGCCGTAGTTGCAGACGTAGATCTTGCTCTCCGGGTACACCTTGCCCTTGACTTCGGCCTCGTAGTAGACGAGGCCGCACCCCACCTCGCTCGTCTCCGCCCACACCACCTGCAAAAGATCACATCTTGAGGGAAGCGAACGCCTTCTAACCTGCTAAGGTTCGCAGGTGTGGGAAGAGAAGGCACCTACGAATCTTAGTTCGCTACACCTTAGTTCGTAGAACTAAGGCTACGAACGTAGCCTTAGTTCGTAGCTCTAAGGCTACGAACGTCCTTCACGAAGCAGGTGTTCTGTTACTAACCGATATAAAAATTGTATAAACAACAAGGCCTTTCAGACAGAACTATTTACGATACTCTTCGCACTCAAATGCGTATCTGTCATCGTAATTAACAGAATAATTGCAAGTAGTTTTTTTTATCGTCCTTAATTGTGCTCAACTCTTTAAGACACAATGATAGCATGCTTTTGCGTGAAGTTAAACATAGTAACGGAGTCCATTTCACATTGATTCCCCTCTCATGTTGACCTCGAGATGAGCGACAGGACGGATGAGTTAGCCAAAATTATATGTTGCTCATAATATGAGTTGACTGTAACTTTGTGTTACCTAAAGGCGGCCTGAGAACGACGATGCACCAACACAAAACACTGTAGATCTGAGGCCAAGTGAAGTCTACACTTTTCCATCTATCATCATACTATCATGCAAGAAAACCTACATGTCTACCATCTCAGAAGCGACACTTAGGAAGCACATTAAGAAGGTTCACTGACAATTTACGCAATAAAGTACAATGAAAGTGAACACTAAGAATACTAAGAGGGAAAGACATTAAACAAGTACACTGAGAGAGGGAGGGACCAAGTACACTACAGAGAGAAAGAGAGAGAGAGAGAGAGAGAGAGAGAGAGAGAGAGAGAGAGAGAGAGAGAGAGAGAGAGAGAGAGAGAGAGAGAGAGAGGGTGACGCCTCACCTGTGTGTAATGACCAATCTTCTTGGTGGGGTGGAGCTGGAAGGCGGCGACGTAGGAGCTGGGCATGTCGGCCACTTCGTTATACCAATCATTGACCCCTCGACTCCAGTCCTGGCGAGGGAAACAGACCGCTCGTCATGCTGGACCTGTCGGTCGTCATGCTGGCACTGTCGGGCGTCATACTGGCACTGTCGGGCGTCATGCTGGCACTGTCGGTCGTCATGCTGGAACTGTCGGTCGTCATGCTGGCACTGTCGGGCGTCATGCTGGCACTGTCGGGCGTCATGCTGGCACTGTCGGGCGTCATGCTGGCACTGTCGGTCGTCATACTGGCACTGTCGGTCGTCATACTGGCACTGTCGGGCGTCATACTGGCACTGTCGGTCATCATGCTGGCACTGTTTGGTCGTCTGACTTGTATTTTGTTTAAAATTAGTATTATAGTTGCAAGGATAATCTTGTTCAGTCAACAATGCATGTCATTGGATGAAGAATGCTTCAGTGTAGGTTCAAAATATGCTAAAGTTGCAAATACCAAAATTGAAAATACCAGTCTCAGTTCAACAGAACGATCAAAATATCAGTTTATATTCCAATTATCAGTCAAGTTCAAAATATCAAAGTTCAATGATCAAAATTCTAAATATCAATAAGTTCAAGATTCCAGGCTAAGTTTAATATACCAGTCGAAGCTCCATATATATTAATCCAAGTTCAAAATATCTTTCTAAAGTCAAAATACCAAAGTACAAAGCTAAGTTCGAGAAAGGCTGAAGAAGTTATAAGAACGTCTTGGAGTAATCTTCCAATGTATAGGAGCTGAGCCCCGAGCCAGGGTGAGGGTGGAGGAAGAGTGAGTCTTCAGCAATATAGTTTGGGCTAATATGACGGATAACAGTGACTGTATTAGATAGGAGTGTACCTGGGTACAGTGGCCTGTACTAGGGAGCAGTCCTCTTGAGAATAATAACTGTAACGAGGGGTACAGTCCTTTCGGAGCAATGGCTTTACTTGGAAGCAGTTGTTCTGGGAACAATGGCTGTACCAGGTTCAATTTATGAACGATGGCGGTATTATGAACTATTTGTGCCTGACGTGTTTTAACGACTCGGAGGGCCGTTGTAGGTGGCTTGTAGAGTTACTCGTCTGGCTAAAAGGATAGGTGACAGACTAAACTAAAGGGTAGATGAATATTGTGTTTCTTTGAGGTGCTTACGAAATATAGCTGAGTTGAGTAGTCCCTCCAACTTTAGCTTATAATCGGAAAAATCTTGTATTTGAAGTTTGAAATAGGCACAAAACGCTCAGTATATGAGTAGCTTTATGTAATTTGCACTGTTTACCTACGAATTCGCCACTATATCAAATGTATTTATTTTTATATAAAGATTATTATGATATTAAAATGAATATCACCAACTACGTGGACCGTAGAGTGGCGACTCCCTTCACCTGTCACTAGCGCTCAATAGGTCATTGTATCATCAGTAACACTGAAAATGCGTTACGTATTTATTTTTAATTAAGGGATCGGTTATCAAGTAGATAACGTTAATGATGATTAATGTACCAAGTGTACTAATTCGGTCGAAAACTGCTGGTTATTAAGGCAATTTCAACCTTTGCTGTATAGGTTACTGTCCAGTGTTTGTAAGATTTGGGAGAGAATTCAAGAGTCCAGAGAAGGTATAGGTTAGAAGTAAGAATTCCGGAATGGGGAAGTAAGTAATTATCAAAAGAAGGCGCCAAGCTGGGAAGACAATGACTGCTTTCGTTCACTTTCCGGATGTTAATCCGGAAAGTGGAAGATAGACCCGAATCCAACGAGCTTGGTGCGTGGTAGGTAGGAGGAGGAGGAAGAGGAGGAGGAGGAAGAGGAGGAGGCGGAAGAGGAGGAGGAGGAGGAGGAAGAGGAGGAGGAGGATGAGGAGGAGGAGGAGGAGGAAGAGTAAGAAGAGGAGAAACGTCTGGCTCACGGAGTCTTCGTCGAAGCCCCAGTAGTAGTGGATGTTCTGGCCGACGGAGTAGTCCCTGCTGCAAATGCTCCTCTCCATGGACGCGTCGTGGCCCCTCGGACACTGAGCCGCCCACGCCTGCGACGGCGGCACGCTCTCAGATTACTCCGCTCTCATTACAGACACTATTATTTATCACCAATTAACATATATACAAACATGCATCAAGGTTAAGCAGGCCCAACCTGCCTGCTACTGTGGTGCAGCTCAGGGTGATGCCTACTGTTTCATTATGTCAGTATTCCCACTGTCTCATCAACAGGTGAAAGAAGGATTACCTGTCAGTGAGCCGGCCATGCCACTGGTGATGACATAGTGCCTCGAACTGCCGGGGTTCGAGGCACTGACACAGTGGCATCACCCGCCGGAACACTACATTGTAAAGTAAGAGTTCTGGTAGCGCCTACCTGAGCCACATCGGCCAGCTCGTCGTTCCACACCAGCTGGCGCATGTTCGCTGCAGGTGGCTGAGGCCCGGGCTTCCCCGGGTCTCCTCACCCCTCGCCACCTGCCCAACAGAAAAGACGTGTGAGGAGCAAGCAGCTGGCTAGAAGACTTTGATATTTCAATTATTGCAATGGGAATTTAGTGTTTACGCAC
Organism: Procambarus virginalis; assembly: GCA_020271785.1. Lineage (NCBI taxonomy): Eukaryota > Metazoa > Arthropoda > Malacostraca > Decapoda > Cambaridae > Procambarus > Procambarus virginalis. The sequence goes on from WNGS01004946.1 coordinate 19,346,360, forward strand.
ACACACACATACACAGACGGGCACACACACACACACGCGCACACACACACACACACACACGCACACACACACACACACACACACACACACACACACACACACACACACACACACACACACACACACACACACACACACACACACACAGCCGGTGGGCGAGCGGACAGCACGCTGGACACATGATACTGTGGTCCCGGGTTCGATCCCGGGCGCCCGCGAGAAACGATGGGCAGAGTTTCTTTCACCCTGATGCTCCTGTTACCTAGCAGTAAATAGGTACCTGCGAGTTAGACAGCTGTTACGGACTACTTCCTGTGGGTGTGTGTGTGTGTGTGTGGAAAAAATATTAGTAGTTAATAACAGTTGATTGATTGACAGTTGAGAGGCGGGCCGAAAGAGCAGAGCTCAAACTCCCGCACACAACCACAGGCTCACACATACACTCCTTCCGTAATACAAGGAATAACTGGGTCCACCGTCAGGGCTCGAATAGTCCTCAGGTCGAGCATTCAAGACTTTCATCCTTCCTTTTTTTTGATCTGCTCGCTGTGGTGTACGGGATAGCGCGCTCACCGGCTGGCTTCGCAAGCGAGAATGACCCACGTTCGAACCCTGGGCAAGATAGGTACGACTGGGCACCATTCCTTCACTGTTCACTCAAGTGTAAATCGGGAACTGGATGTAAAATGATTTACGGATTGTGTTCTAGGAAAAATTAAAGGAGAAACAAGATACGCCTGTTTGTTAACGACGCCGATCCCCGAAATATAATTTCAAGAGTGCTGGGAAGACGGGACACCACGAGCATAGCTGTCATCCTGTAACTACACATAGGTAATTACACCAATGAAGGACATGTCAACAATGGGGACAGGCTAAAATACATGGAAACCCACGTTGCTGGAGAAACAAAGACTGCGCGGGACACAAAGAGTGGGACCAGGATGACGAGAGACAAACACCAGATTCTACCAATCAAATATTTAGGAATAGCCTCCAGCACAACGTAAATATGACAAAAGCCGTGGGTCATGGGAGGGATGGATCATGGCGGCCCAGCAACTGGACCCCCCCCCCTCCTACAAAACAAATGAAACATTTAGGTTAGTATCCCTAGGAGGACACGACGACCCTGGCGTACGCCACCCGGAGCCCCCGGGTCAGTCTGGGACAAGTGAGCTGATGTAACAAATCATCGTTGATTACGCAATAAATCAATATTGATAATGTTGATGTAACAAATCATCGTTGACTATGTAATAAATCAATGTTGATGGCTTTGATTCAACGTTACTGGAGCATGAGTTGAGTCGAGCGTTTCTGACCTTAGCTCTGAGGGTGTTGTGGAGGAAGAGGACCTCCTCCTTCTCCTCCTTCGTCAGGTGAGTCTTGTGGATCTCGCAGGCATCATTCTTGGGCTTGAGCATGGTGTGGCTGGCACTCAGCTCCGAGTAGTCGCACTCGGAGGCGTCTTCAGCTGGTTTCTCTTCTGTAACGCAATCACAGCAGCTCATTATAACCCTTAAACAGCGCAGATACTTATATAGTTACGGGCTATTCATGCCAGTACCACCTTTTGGGTGGCTTAATCTTTATCAATAAATCAGCTACTTAAAAGGACTAAATTAAAGCGTGAAGGATTATAAATACTTTAATGGGTTGGGGGAATTGCATAGTGATGATTGGAGCACAAGAGCTAATCGCAAAAAAAAAAAATGGTGGAGCAGTGTAAGGGTTAAGGTCAGGTCAGCATGAAACGCTAACCCGTTACGACTGTATTGCCCTTGGGATAGGACGGGAGGGTAGGAATGGCGCTCAACCGCATGGACCGTTGGGAATCGAACGCCGAATTGCAAGAAGCGAGACCTCCACTGTACCAACCAGCCCAAGTGGTTGGGCAGTAGAGCATTAATAAACAGTTAACGTAAAACTTTTTTTATAATGCTTTAGAAAGTGGACTTTTTGTATTGTTTTAACTGACGTGTTTTTTATATTAAATTTTTTCAGTTAATTAGCTTAGCTGTTAGGTAAACTAGCTTAGCTGTGAGGTAAACTAGCTTAGCTGTGAGGTAAAATAGCTAAGATGTGAGGTAAACTAGCTTAGCTGTGAGGTAAACTAGCTTAGCTCTGAGGTAAACTAGCTTAGCTCTGAGGTAAACTAGCTTAGTTGTGAGGTAAGCCTTGCATTGTGTGGATATTGTATCATATGTCAAGGGAATTGTCTTAATAAATGATGATAATGGTAATATTAATGAATCATAGTAAATCAAGGCAGCGTAGTGAATCAGGGCAGTGAATTACTCATAGTGAATCAGGTTAGTGAATCACCCATAGTGGATCAGTATAGTGATGACCAGACCACACACTAGAAAGTGAAGAGACGACGACGTTTCGGTCCGTCCTGGACCATTCTCAAGTCGATTGTGTTGGGGATGTTGAGAATGGTCCAGGACGGACCGAAACGTCGTCGTATCTTCACCTTCTAGTGTGTGGTCTGGTCAACATACTTTAGCCACGTTATTGTGACTCATCGCCTGCATCAGTATAGTGAATCAGGTTAGGGAATCGCCCATAGTGAAACAGGTGAGTGAATCAGGATAGTGAATCAGGGTAGTGAATCAACATAGTGAATCAGGTTAGTGAATTACCCATAGCGAATCAGGTTAGTGAATCAGAATAGTGAATCAGGTTAGTGAAGCACGTTAGTGAATCACCCATAATGAATCAGGTTAGTGAATCACCCATAATGAATCAGGTTAGTGAATCAGGTCAGTGAATCACCCATAGTGAATGAGGACAGTGAATCACACATAGTGAAGCAGGATAGTGAATGAGGTCAGTGAATCACCCATAGTGAATCAGTTTAGTGAATCATGTTAGTGAATCACCAATAGTGAATCATGTTAGTGAATCAGGATAGTGAATCACACATAGTGAATCGTAATACAGTAATAATAAGTATCTCAGTTAATCAAGGGGGGGGGGGACACGAAGAGCGTAGGTCAAAGATATCAAAGCCAAGCAATAAAGGTTATCGTTCCCTCAGAGTACTAACAACCAGACGTTCCTCTCACACGGGGCGAGGAAGAAACGAGAATATGTGAAGACGGGATAATAAAGAAAGAAATTGAATTGAAATTGCAGCCCATCCTCCGAATTGGCAGTACGATTTAATACTTAGTGTAATAAGTACATTTTCTTACTGTCATAAACAGTGCATAACAGCACTTATGGGGCTGTTACATTTACCCAACCCTCTCCCCTGAACTAATTCTCCTCATTTTCTGTTAAGACATTCAGAATTTTAGGATGAAGTTTTCATTTTAAGTAGTAATTTACAAGTTTTAAATATCAGGAATTTCTTTTTCAGGTTTATTAAACAATATAGATTTTATACAAAATTTTAAAATATCCTGAGTTACTTTACAATTTATTGATATATTTTAGTTTTGTTTTATTAGTTTTATAAAACTGTAATATTAATATAGCTATAAATTAAGTATTAATTGTAATTAAGAAGCAATAAAATTATTATCTTCAAAATCTAGGACGGTTAGGTGAGGTTGTGGTTTTCTATTCATTTTTTTAGGTAAACTCAAATATTCACAATATATTTGACAGTACGATTTAATACTAAGTGAAAATAAGTACACAGGGTGTGAAGGGGAAATTCAGTAAATTTTTACATTTTTAAATTTTTCCCGCGGGGCGAGTTTATTGGGCAGCGCCACTCATCCTGTGAGTGGACATACTGCCATAGCAACATGTACAACACTTCAATAGGAAGAAAACCCGTACACAAGCATGTATTCGAAATTCACTTGCATAACTGAAGAGTACTAGTGCAACTAACATTCATCATAGGCGTCAGGAGCTCCTCGTTTTTCCAGTACACAATTCATTTATTCCTTTTATTGTATGCTGTTTCAACATAGGTTTATATATAACTCGAATCATTACAATTGTTTAATAATGAAAGAAAATGGTTTTTCTTTCGGGTTAAAAGAAAACGGGTTAAATATTAAGGTTTATAGTCGAGTAATTAGCACTAACTAATATATCTGCAGTCGAGTCGCGTATACCTGCAATATTATACCTCATACATGTGAGCAGGACATTAATCCTGGTACTTAACACAAGGGTTATATTACGCTGCTCTAGCCTCAACAGAAGTGTCCAGGGGGTAGAAATAACCTAAGCTACTCTATCCCTTTGAGATGTATTTTATCGTCTCAACAAATGTACTTGAACTTAACTTGAATTAACATCATTTAAACTCACCTTCAGCTTTCCCTTTCGGTGTTTTGATATCGTCCTTCGGTTTGTGTTGATCACAGCGAGTGACGTTGAGCATTATATCCACCAGTCTCTCTATGAGGGCTAGTTGTTCGGTGACTTCCTTCTCCTTCACCAATTGGTGGTGTTGGTGGGTGGCGCGGGCGTCGCCACCCCCCACCACAACCACAACCACCACCCCCAACACACCCCACAACCACGCTTCACCCACCATCTGGCTCTCAGGCGCCGGGAGACAACCTGGGAGGTACAAAGGGCATAGTTTAGACAAGTACGCACATTTAACAATATTGATGTCCTGCACAATTGGATAGAACACAAGTTGCATCATTGCAACGTGCATTCAGAACTGCACTAAAGCTAACAAGTAGCCCATCCTCCCAAAATGATCACACTTGTACCAACTATATGGTTCGAACGTATAATATTGAACTGTTGCAACATGAATGTTCACGTTTTATACTATGTTATAAATGGCCGAAAAAATAAAACACAAAAATCAGACTGAAACTATCCTAGGTCTAGTATAGCACATATACCTATTATATCAGGCCTAAGACAGCGTATATTAGGCCTAGGATTGCTTATTTAAGCCTCCGACAGGTTAGGTAAAGTCCTTTACTTAATTTTTTATATTTTAAGTACACCATTTGAGCTAATTCAGTAACACGTGGTGTTCTGTGCGTCCAACAGTCCTGTTTTTTTTTTCTATTGACCAAATGGCTGCTGTAGATATTATTATGAACGCTGGCCGAGATATATATGATCACAGGCTGAAGTGAAGGCGCCGGGAGGAGGGGCAGGGCGGCTTAGTTCACGTTGATATTTATGATTTAGTTATTACTGGTGATGTTCAAGAAGACTGTCATAGTGGACGAGTTAGGATATTACAAATGCCTTATTTATATATGCCAATATAGCATTGAGACAACATGGAAAATAGCTATGTTGCCAGCTTCGACCAATAGTTCCTTCATAACGAAAGCAAAATCGTGTGCTTGAATCGGGGGCCAGCATCTGCGTAGGCCCCAGATATTATGATCTAACACTATCATATTCAGTAAAACACAGATACACCACAACACACACACACAATTTATATATAATTATATATTATATATAAAAATATATATATAATTATATCTATTAAACAGTATAATGTTTATTTATACAAGTTACTGAGGTCAAGGCGGCAGTTGTGTGAGATGCTCACTACGTCGCACCACCACCCTTGGTGACAGCGATTCTCGCTTTGCGACACTTGCTCCTCCTCCTTGCAACAGAGATCATCCGTAATCTGCGCCCCGAAGCGCAAAACACTTCCCTGTGGCGCAGCTACTTAATCCACTCGTAACTCGCCGGGAGTTTCATACACAGAGGCACGGTCTCAAGGAAGCGCGAGGAATACAAGTATTGACAGCGGTGTGTAAAGGGCAGACTAACTTGTGGGTTCCTCACTAACGTGTGTCCCACCCCCGTCTACCCCCCCTCCTCGGTTTTAGGCACACTGCCACCCAAGGCGTCTATATTTGTCGCGTCACGGAGAGTCATGTCCCGGCCATCACTCGAGACATAATATATGCATTAAACTAACATTGAAACAACAAAATATCGGAAAAATAAACTTTGCGTGTTGATGGTTATTTAGTGATTTAGTGAACTGATATATCTTGTCAACGGCCCATGATGGAATAGTGATGTTTTTATAGTGGTTTGTGGCACTCTGTTGTGTTCGAATCTTTCTCAGGGCGCGCAGAGAGGTTCAGTTGCCACCAACACACACACACCCACCCCGCCTCCAACACACACACCACACCCCTGCCTCCNTAGGTTAGGTTATGTAGGGTTGGTTAGGTTCGGTCATATATCTACGTTAGTTTTTAACTCAAATAAAAAAATGAACTCATACATATAAAATGATAAAGCCATCCACTTTATTAAGAAAAAAATAGAAAAATATATAAGTTCAGGAAAACTTGGCTTATTAGGCAAATCGGGCCTTGCATAGTAGGCGGAGAAGTGTGTTCTGGCTACTAGGTACAATATATATATATATATATATATATATATATATATATATATATATATATATATATATATATATATATATATATATATATATATATATATATATATATATATATATATATATATATATATATATATATATATATAATATACTTAGCCTAGTATGTAAGGCCCGATTTGATTAACAGGCTGTGACTATAATTATGTTGAAATATTTTTTTAAATTCTTATATTTCAATTAATATTAAGAATATAAATTCCTTACAGTTATGGCAGGTTAGGTTCGATCAAATTTTTAAATTAGTTTGAACTCAAATTATGTAAGACGATTTGTTTTTACTATAATGGAACGTTTTATTTATTTTATTTTATTTTACTGTTCGCCACAGTAAAACATTTTTGAAAAATATATACTTTCAGGAAAATTCGGCTTGTTATGAATCTAGGCCTAATAGGTACAACATATATAAATATTATATATTAAATATATAACATATACTCGCAAGAAGGTATGGGGTTAGTGCAGATCTGGGCGACTGTACCGCAATTAGTCCCGTAAAACCATAGACACGGATGGCGTGTCAGGCAGTGAGTGAGTGGGATCGCAGACGCTGATGTAACGAGCACTCTATACCTGCTGACACGGCGCTCTCTTGACCGGACCCTGATATGACAGTGTTGATATATACGCCTACAACGAATACTAGGTGCAATTAGCCACTGGAGTGGGCTGAAGATCACTTATATCGGCAAAGGTCTCAACTGTAGCACAGTGGTCTACGTCCTCGGCTCACAACCTACGGACCGAGGTTCAATCCCCTGGCGGGACAGGAACATTGGACATGGTTCCTTTCACCTGATAGGTCTGTTCGCCTAGCAGTGATAACCATTGGCGAACTGGATCTACGTGTTAGTCCCAGTGATAACCTTGTTATCTTTAGACTGGTAACAATCATACGTGCTTATGCAGCAAGGCTGCATATACAACGGTGTATATTTAGCGATGTATTATCCAGAATGACTCGATTATAGTGTGGACTACAAGTACAGCGAAACTGTTATACACATGTACTGCGGGAGTTCATTACACAGCGCCAAACTACCTAGCACTGCAATTATTCACTTCGGATCAATTATTCACTCCGGGTCAATATTCACTCCGGATTTTGCATCAACAATGCGAAGTTCTCCCTTGGAGAAGGAAAACGAAGCCTCATTTCTTATATAACAACATACCTACTCGAATTATTCATCATAATCTTACCCATGTTTACACACATGGTTAAGATTATGCATCCACCCCAAGGCACACATGGAGGGTGATTATGAATCATTAGGGATAACACCCCACTGAAGCAACAACGAATATTACCTAATGCGCCACAGAACAAAACTTGACCTTGACTCATAATCGCAATTTGCTAAGGAAGAAAATGTCCTGTTGGTCGGTGATGGTAATACCAAAACACTCATACTTTGATACCATCTGTAATCAACTCACTGCCAATGGGCGGACACTCTCACTATGTTAATAAGGGAAGTGAAAATATCAGGCCTGGGTAACGTTACAGCCTCAGAGGGAGATTAGATTAGGCTCTCTCCGCTGAATACTGAGGATAGGGATGCCAGCACATCATGTAGTGAGCAGTGGACGCTGCTTACCACCGTCGACATGAGCAAATGAAAGACACAATAAACGGACGTCACTCGGAGCCGATATGAGGGCGTACTTTATAAACAAGATGAGTTTACCGAATACCAAATCCTTGAAGACATGGATAAAGTTGCTAATAATCTCAGTAACCAACTTTAATTCTGGCAGAGTCCCGAGTCGTACGAATGAGCAAGACAACCCCCCAAAGAAAAAAAAATGGTACGAAACTGTTTACATAAAGATGTTCAATAAGATGCATGGCATACGAGTAGAGAGTACCGAAGACATCCCACTGAAAGAAACCAAGAGTTGTTTTAAACTGCGCGTCAAGTAACCAGGGAAGAGAAGATTAGAAAACGAGAAACACTCTTGTTTCACTCTCTCTCCACACATAAGCATAGTTCCATCACACGAGGAGAGTGAATACCTCGAGTACTATCGGTACCTTGGGTAACTGTGGGCTCTTAACAAGGGAGTAAGGCGCTTCAAGCCCCATTCAAGGTTCCCAAGGCCCGGCGCACAGCTACGTGTTTGCCGTTTCTCCTAAAGAAAGATATGTTCGATCAAGCTGGACCCCGAGAGTCATGTTTCCTTTCATCTGATGCCCCCCTGTTCACCTAGCAGTAAATAGGTACCTGGTAGTTAGACAGCTGCTCGGCTTCCTGGGAGATGTTAATAAAAGGAGGGCTGGTCGAGAGACTCGGGCCAGCTGGGACGCTGAGCCCCGAAATGATCAAGATACCCTCAAAATAGGAGTCCTGGACCTAGGTAGATTGATGTAGGTCCTTAAGATCGTAGTTAGGACGCGACACATTGATCCCAGACGCATCAACAGAGTCATTTCTCCGTACAGGTTTAACGTTCACATTGATGTCCAACATCTGTGTGTGTGTGTACTCACTAATTGTACTCACCTAATTGTGCTTGCGGGGGTTGAGCTTTGGCTCTTTGGGTCCCGCCTCTCAACTGTCAATCAACAGGTATGTGTGTGTGTGGTGTGTGTGTTGGGGAGTCCGGTCTTCGCGGTTAAAACATGACCTCATTAAATAAATGGGGACATTTTGGGCCATCATGTGTATGGAAGATAATTATGGAATAGCTGTTACCATATTTTGAGCGTTGGTGTACATCACACACTTGGATCTTGTGATGTCTGTTGTCACTTTATGAGTTCA
>WNGS01004946.1:19355537-19405766 GCA_020271785.1 Procambarus virginalis
ATCCTTACGGTTGAGAACAGCTTGAGGTACCTCATCCCTTTGTGTGTATTTACCCCTCAATTGTAATGATCTGGCGCTTAGATCATTGTTCTCCCTTTCTTCTCCCTCCTCCTTTCTCCCTTTCTTCTCCCTTCTCCCTTCCTTCCTTCTCCCTTCTCCCTCCCCCGTGGGCCATCCCCTCTTTCGTCAAGGGTCATAAAGCTGAAGCCACTGCTCCCCTCGGCTCCCGTCATCGGCTGGTTAGTGATGACAATATTTAGTACACAATCTCCAGGGCCAATAAACTTGTGTTCTCAAATTTCAAGAGGGGAGGGGGACCGTTGGTGGTTCCCTGTTGGTACCGTGGGAATGGCTCAGGAGCCTACGGGAGTAAAACTCACTTTCAGAAACAAGGCCTATGACCCAGGACCTAAGGGGCGGGGCTAGTCACGAATTGTCTGGTCCTGAGAGTGCCACTCTGCGCTCATTGGTGAGAGGAAGGCAGCCTCAGGAGTGCCTGCCATGCCATTGGCTCAGTTTCTAGTTCACCCAGTTAGTTTAAATCCATTGGCCCTAGGCTTTGAGAGGCGGAGTTAATTTGGGCCTAGGAGTGTGATAGCATTTTTTGTAAGAGAGAGAGTTCAGTGTGTTGGGGAGTTTCAAGCTGGTACAGGTCAACTGACCTGCGAACGCCATTCAACATCTTTTGGCAAGTTGCAGTCTTGAAAGGTACTTGTGCTCCACTGTTCTTGTACGTCATATTACTATCCATGTGTTTTATTTTGGTAGATGTTATTAGAGTAGGCTATAATGTCAATTGTGATTTAAATATACAGTTACAATAATAAATAATTTTAATGTTCATTTTGGTGAGTTATCTGTCACCTTGTGTTTATTGATGGTGTATCTATCATGTGATTTTTTAGGATGATTCGAGAACTGGCTACCGAGTTTAACAATAAATTATAGAATAAAGGAAACTCTAAAAGGTCTATTGGTTCATGGGAAGGCAGCTACTATTTATACCCAGTTATACTCATACATGTCTATCCAACACTTACAATATCCCATGTCTATGATATTATCCGGTATTTTGTTCCCTAAAACTAAAGCCAGTATTTATTGAGGTCAATTCTGATCTAAATTTATCAGATTAATATTCATTGTTTTGTGCTCTCCTTTGTGTTGATATATTTAGCACCATTATTATTCCCTTGTTATACTCTTTCATCCATTTGTATACTTCAATTATAACGCCTTGATATGAGAGGGTTTTATATCCTAGGATTGACTTGGTTATCCTTCTCAGTAACATTGGATGTCTTATTGCAAACGCTTTTTTATATGAATTTCAGTACCATATTTGCTTTATTTTGAACATTAATTTTTTTTATTTAAGATCCCTACTAGTTATGACTCCCAGATATTCTTTCACACTCAGATATGACAATTTCAACGTTGATATTCGGTTACTATATTAACATTTCCTAGACTCAGTCATACACTTGTCGGCATTAAACTACATTTGTTAATCTTTCTTCCATTTAAAAATAATTTCTAAGTAGTTTTGTAGTAGTTTAGAGTCTTCGGAATTGAGTATTATCTACAATGTCGAAAACCAGTCTTACATCACAATTGTAAGATCAGTCTTAAACTACGCATTACCAACATGGAGTCTTTCTTACCTTATTAAAAAACAGTAACATGTTTCAGAACTAATTCTGAACTAGATTTTAGAACTATTTTTTCCACTAGACTAGGCCATAACATAATGGCGCTGAGCAGTGAAGATAGAATAAATTTACTTAATCTCATATTACAAGAGAAAATAATCAAAGGGGACATGATCACTACATATAAGTTACTCAAGAATAACGACAAGGTGGATAAATACAACCTATTCCCACTGGGTGGGGGAAAAGGATGAGGAGGGGGGCATATAATCCAGCACTCAGATGGGCCTCAGAAAGATTTAAGAGGTCTCTGTTCGAGCCTCTGACATAATTAAAATTCACTTAACTTACGTTTATAATATAATATAATAAAATATAATATAATTACGTTTATATTGTAATTGTAACATCGACAATAGTAAATTTGATTCAGGATAGCACATACATAGTTGATTTACAAACATAATGTTGGATTTATAGATAGAGCTAGTACATACAATACTTAAAGCCACTAGTACGCATAGCGTTTCGGGCAAGGGACAATATTCGGGACAATATTGTGAATGGTAAGGATGCCGGCTTATAGACAGAGTGAAGAGTGACAACAGACCACATTACCTTGTACGTGAGTGACAAGGAATATAGCTAAAAACGTAGATTAGGATACTAATAGGTGCCCCTCATATACACCACTTATTTCTGCGTGTAGACATATACATAAATATGCATAACCAAAGACAGCCTCTTAGTACTGACCTGGGACCTGATTGCTGTCGGGAAGAACTCAGGAGAGACAACCCAGGGAATGGGTCCGACCCCGAGGCTTATGGCAAGAGCTGCCACCATGAGACATGCGGCCGGCAACCAGTCCTCTACTGCCAACGCCCTGCTGCCGGGAGATGACAAATATTGAATGAAATGCCCATACACTCACACACATATATGCTTTATTTCACACCCACCCCAAGGGATTTGGGGTGGGTGTGAAATATCCACTAATTAGATTAGATTAGATTAAAGTTAGATCAATCCCCAAGGGATGGATCTAACTCTAGTTAAATAAACTAATCAGTCGGTACATGGAACATCCAACTCCGTTCTCCTGTTGTTTATGGCACCTGTTATGATCATTGACACTTTGGCACTGACTCCAGAAGGTGCAAGTGTACTCACCTAATTGTTTGTAAGGATTCAGAAAAATACCGAATCAAGAGAACAGTCAAGAGAACGGGCTTCAGGGTTATGCATATCATTGAATAATATAGATTAATATAACTATTATGATATGTATTGAATTATGACAGCATTATTTACCTATGCCCAGCATCCTGGGAGTATTCGACACCTTGTCTGGGCGCGCTGGAAGTGTCGTAAAGGACAGCAGGGTTTTGCGTCAGGCAAATAGTTAAGCCAAGGACGCTGTAGGCAACCACCAGCAGCGCCAGCGACGCCACCAGACACCGCCGACGTCCCAGGCGGTCAATAGTCATCGTCATGGTCAAGTTGCCCCCCAGGGTCAACACAAATACCAAGATGGCGCTCAGGTCCTTGTTGAGGGCCATGCCCGTCGTCTGCAGCATTCTAGTCACGTTGGCTCGGATGACTTCGGTGCCGCAGAAGTTAGAGATGCAGAAGATGCCGGTGACTATCAAGATGCGTTTCAAAATGAAGGGCTTAAGTAGAGCGTCCCAACTATAGCGACCTTCAACTTGCTTGTTCTCTTCTTTGAGGAGGCTAATTTCTTTGTCAAGATCGACGTAGTTTCCCCTAAGACTGAGCAACACCTGCCGCGCTTCCGCATCCCTGTTGCTGATGGCCAAGTACATGGGACTCTCAGGTAGGAACGGTGCAATGAAAACACAGAAGGTGAGAAGTATTACAATGACCAGGAAGGCTATATGGTACCATGGCAGCAGCATACCCACACTTATTGTGGCCAGACCTCCGAACTCGAGCATAGCTGAGGCAATCATGCCAGCGGCACCCCGGATCTCTGTGTCGGCGATCTCCGCCAGGTAGATCCTCACAGACACAGTTGCCAGGCCCATCGCCAAGCCCGTCAGGAACCTGAAAGAGCAGGCGAACATACTGTAAATATATAATATTTAATTACAATTATTTCATAAGATGAACGCTCTGCCTCGCGAAGCAAGACTGCTTTGCTAAAGAGTAACACATAAGTAACATTTCCATAAGCCTGTGTTTTAAACCTTCCCCGGAGCATCCACCACCGTGTCTTGTATAGGGATCTAGATGAAGTAAAGTGTAAAGTGTGTGGACAAAGACAGGGATACACACTCGAACACTATATCTTGGATTGTAGTAAAATTGGGCCATTTAGAGATAAATCTAAGCTCACTCTGAATGATATGGCAACCTATCTTATTACCATGAATAAATTACCTGAAATCCTTGCACTGTATCCACATTTCGCTTCCAGTAGATAAACGACATATGAGATTCAGAAACAAGTAGTGTACTGTGAGGACTAATAATAAACAGAAGCTCCCCTATGACTCTGTAATATCCCCATTGGTCAAACTATTATGTATTAGCGATAAGACCTACCATTAATGTATGATGACTTACTGTAAATATGTAGCTCTTGAAATAGCACTTACTCTGTAACTAGCTGACATTGTAACTATAAGGTGTAAATGATAGATGTAATTGTTAATGTAATAATCTAAGATGAGGTCTGATAAAGACCTTTTGTGCCCTCTGTAATGCTTTTGTGCTACCGCTCACAGGATGAGTATGGGGTGCACAATAAACTAGCCGCCTTCGACGGCAACAATCAATCGGGTCGTCCATGCTACATAAGATCTAATCCATATTGTCATAATAATAATTTCATCCACGCGGATACTCTCAGATCGAGCTCTAGCCTTACGTTTTATTCCAAAACATTGAGTATCCTCTTATGTTAGACATGATTTGGGTTCAATTTGGGTAATTGATTACCCGTGTGCCTTTATTGTGAGCACTCTGGTCAGCAATTAGAACAGCGGATTGCCAACAAACACGGCCAGGGTTCAATTACCAAATATCCAGATGGATAAAATGTATACCGCAGTTCATAAAGGAGAAAAACATTGCAAAAAGGATTTGCTACAATAGCTTGCTAAAGGAAGCAATAAGTAAGTTATTATCAAAAGAAAGCACCAAGCTGGGGAGACTATGTGAATACCAAATATTATGTTCCGTGGTGAGGGTGTATATAGGAGCGGGAGACCCCCGGCGCTTACCTCCCGACGATGATCATGTGGGTGTTGAGGCTGAGGGCGATGAGTCCCCAGCCCAGCAGTCCAGGCACAGTCGCCATCACCATAGACCAGCGCCGACCCTGCCGCCGGGCCAGCCACCCTGCCACCACGTACCCTGGCAACGACCCAATGTACACCATGCTACCTGCGGCCATAGCAGAGAGTCAGTGGGAGGGAGAAAGTGGGAGGGGGTTGGTGAGAAAAGGAAGCTAGCAGTACAGCTACTGAACTACCATTTGTTATAAAATGTAAATATTATAGTATATAAGCATATTGTACATATTTAGGCGCTGGTTAGGTTGGGTGTTTAGGTTCTGTTGGCGATTATTTATATTTGTAGTACGTGCGTGAAGCATTTACAGCGTTGTGGTTCGAACAAAATTCGTTAGTGAAGCACTTGTTCCGGAATTGTTCGAACGTCATCAGTTGTGAGTCGTGTGTAAACCGTTTTCATTCATAAAAAGGGAGTTTGGCGGGTGCATGGAATCACTTTTGGGTCTTTGTTTGGAGGACGGGCTGCTTTGTATAGAGGACAGGCTGCAAACAGAGGTCGCCAGCAAAGCACTGTTCGAGAAATGTTCGAACGTCATCAGTTGTGAGTCGTTCGTAAACCAGTATTCATTCATAAACAGGGGGTTTAACAGCTGGATTAACGAGCATTTTACCAATGTTTTGATGATGGGTTGGTTGGTCACACTCATTGGTAGGTGTTTGGATATTTGGAGTCAACGAGTGAAACTGTTAAATCTCTGGAGGCCTGTCACTGTAGTACGCGTGTCCCAGTGAATGTGTGTGCGCGAAGCTACGGGCTCTGAAGTGCTTTGTGTAATCGTCCTATACGTAGTGAGAAGCAGGAAGGATCTAAAACACGTGCATTAAAGACTACATTAAACCAGTGAGCGGTGAGATCAGGGTAAGTCATTTATTCCGTTAAGTAACTTAACCCTACACGGGGAACTGGGGAGACTGGTGGACCGTGGCGTCCCACTCACCCATCATGTCCATCTGCCAGTCCTGGAGGTGGAGACTGGAGCCGTAAATGGTGGTGTTGTCGTGCTGGAAGTCGGAGGCAAGGACATTGGGCCAGGTGAGAGTCATCCCCAGCTGAGCTATATGGCTCACTGACACGCCCAAGAACATCAACACCTGTAGCACAACACATGAATACAAAAATAGGACTCGAAACAATGGTGAAAAATGAGACGAGTTTAGATTTAGGAGAAACCTCGGTAATTGCTGGTTTGGAAACGGGGCTGTTGACTTATGGAACACATTACCGGGTAACATAATATAAGAATCGTTGGACTGCTT
The DNA here is from genome assembly GCA_020271785.1 of Procambarus virginalis. Lineage (NCBI taxonomy): Eukaryota > Metazoa > Arthropoda > Malacostraca > Decapoda > Cambaridae > Procambarus > Procambarus virginalis. The sequence continues at coordinate 19,361,767 of WNGS01004946.1, forward strand.
GAAGGGTAGGCTACACATACTGCATATATGAATGATTTTTGGCGGATATATGAGTGGCCCATACGTAGAGCTGCCTCGTATGGGCCAATAGGTTTTCCGCAGTTTCCTTATTTTGTGCATGTTTCTTATTGGTTTCTGCACGTTTTGGATGTTATGCCCAAACCAACCACCAGAAAACTAAGAATCGGTGACGTTTCGGACCATTAAAAAGTCGTGTAAGTCATTCCGCTTGAAAATGGTCCAGAACGGATCGAAACGTCGCTTTTACCACCTCGCATGAAACTTAACCACGTGACAATCTAGCTTTTACCTCTTCACCTAACTTAAAAGTTTTAAATAATCTAGATTTACTCCCTAACCTAAATAAACCACCATACCAAATTTTAAACTAACCACCTCGTTTAATTCTAATTTACTAACCCAATCTAACTTATCCACCTCTGGATAACCAAACTTGTCTTAAGTAATTTGTCTTATCTAGTCTACCGTACGTAACCTCACCTCCCCCTAACATGACCACCCTCACTTAGCATTACCTAATTTACCCTAACCTCACCTAATGAAACCTAACTTAACCAAACCTAACCATTCTTAATTTAAACAAATCTAACCTCTCTAATCATAACCCTAATTTAACCAAACCAAGCTGAAAGTAACCTATCCTAACTTAAAAATTATTCATACCTGACCTATCCTAACATAACCTATATCCAAATGCACTAACCAAATCCTACCCAACAACAAATAAGGTGCATTAGCACCGACAAATCCAGAAAAGTCGCCTATCAGACAGTCCGATTCGGGTCGACTTTATCGAGTTTCAATAGGTGAACCATGGTCTTCATAAGCATTCTGAATATACCTATATAGTAGAGAGGCACTAAGGGCTCACCATAGCCCGTGTCACCTGGAACTTTTTGTTTCAGGGAGCGAATCTTTAACAACAACAACAACCTATATAGTACTCTCAAAACATTCAACACGGTTTAAATGAAAATAAAAGTTAAACACAGTGAAGCTGAAAGGACCAACATATGCATACAAATCGTCAAGAAAACTTTTGTAAGTCACAAGGAACATCTGTTTATGTCGCATTCAAATGGCAGTGAGCCAAGTGGCGTAATCACATACTTGTTTAGCAAGACGGTAGTGCCTAGTGCGAGCCGGTTCCTGTATACCAAGCAGCGGACCCTCGCCTTCTGCAAGCACACGCGGGGGAAGAATGCATAGAACGATCAAATATGAATAGTATCAAACAGTTACCTGTAAAAATATATAATAGTCTCTCCTGGGGACCGCTCATTGATAGGTCAGATTATAACTGTGTATAAACTGCTAGGTTTAGATTACCTGAAAGCTTTTCGAGACTGTCGTTAGGAGAGGCTACAGGGAGGTGGACCTCATCATTAAGGGGTTGCAGGAGAGAATCATTCATTGGAGCTTCTGGTGGAGTCTGGAAGATGGGCTTCAGCACGGAAGGATGCCCTTGCGAGACCCGATCCTCGTCATCAGATGATGGCTCGACACACACACAGGTAGTGTAAGTGTAGGTCTTGTCACCTGAAGTTTTGGCTGTCAGGTTATTCACCATGGGAAAAACTCGTTAGTAAATTGTATAAAAACAGGTACTAAGCAAACATAGACGTGAAACGTATTTAGCATAGGTAAGGTAATTATGGCAATTACTTTATTAACTCTCGTGTTCTTGAAGATATCCTCATATTGCACCCAAAATTTGCCAGTGCAGGCTACTGAACACATGGGCCTGTATGACTAACCATCCTGCGAGATGGGGATTTGTAACTTCACGCAGCTAGTTTTTTGACTCACTGTGCTCCCCTTCATATAGTCTAGGATAGGTGCACAAATGCAGATGCACCTAAATGTGTTAAAAAAATATATCCCCGCATCTTGAGAGGGAATAGCAGTGTGAGAGAGAATTTCAGGTCTCCTTGAAGGGGGGGGGGGAGGGGGAGGGGGGGGAGGGGGGGGAGGGGGGGGAGGGGGGGGAGGGGGGAGGGGGGGGGGGTGGGGGGGGGGGGAGGAATGAGGGTGAGATACACTAAATCGGGGATCGCCAGGTACCCCCCCCCAATCGCGCGCGTGCGCGTGCGTGCGTGCGTGAGTGTGTGTACTCACTTATTTGTACCCACCTATTTGTGCTTGCGGAGGTTAAACTTTGCTCTTTGGTCCCGCCTCTCAGCTGTCAATCAATGGTGTACAGGTTCCTGAGCCTACTGGGCTCTATCATATCTAAATTTGAAACTGTGTATGGAGTCAGCCTCCACCACATCACTGCCTAATGTATTCCATCCGTTAACTACTCTGACACTGAAAAAGTTCTTTCTAACGTCCCTGTGGCTCATGTGGGTACTCAGTTTCCACCTGTGTCCCCTTGTTCGCGTTCCGCCAGTGTTGAATAGTTTATCCTTGTCTACCCGGTCGATTCCCCTGAGGATTTTGTAGGTTGTGATCATGTCTCCCCATACTCTTCTGTCTTCCAGTGTCGTAAGGTGCATTTCCCGCAGCCTTTCCTCGTAACTCATGCCTCTTAGTTCTGGGACTAGTCTAGTGGCATTCCTTTGGACTTTTTCCAGCTTCGTCTTGTGCTTGACAAGGTACGGGCTCCATGCTGGGGCCGCGTACTCCAGGATTGGTCTTACATATGGTGTGTACAAGATTCTGAATGATTCCTTACACAGGTTCCTGAAAGCTGTCTGATGTTAGCCAGCCTGTGTGTGTGTGAGTGGTGTGTGTGTGTGTGAGTGTGTGTGTGTGTGGTGTGTGTGTGTGTGTGTGTTGTGTGTGTGTGTGTGGTGTGTGTGTGTGTGTGTGTGTGTGTCGTACCTAATAGCCAGAACTGCACTACTTGGCTTAGTATGAAAGCCCAATTTGCCTAACAATCAAGAGTGATTTTCGTTATTTTCAAATATTTCTTTCCAAATTAGTTAAATTAGTTTATTACAATTAATAATATTACACTGAAGGTGAAGGAAAGATCCAATTATGTTGAAGTGCATAAAAATCAAATTTTTCCAAGTAACCTACATGCTTTCTCAAGGTGCTGTATGTAATGTTGTGAAGAAGATTCGAATGATTGATTGATCAAGATTAAGCCACCCCAAGAGGTGGCACGGGCATGAATTACCCTAACTGAAGAAGATTGATTGATTGATTGATAAAGATTAAGCCACCCAAGAGGGCACGGGCATGAATAGCCCGTAAGTGGTACAATTTTTTTTTTCTCCGTAATTCTTTTCATTATTCTGAGATTGCATTTAATCATCGAGCTGTTATCGCGGGGGAGGATACTGCTTCACCGTCTTTATGAGGGCGCTCCAGCTGCTGGACACCTTGTTGACCAGGAGAGTGNCAGCTACAACGGGCTGCATCTTAATGGTATGTTCGTGTGTGTAAGCAAAATATGTAGTACATATGATAGAGGGAAAATAGGTCTGGAGTCAGTATATCAGACAACCGTCGGTTAGAAAGGTGGGGTCCAAAAGCTAACAGCTCGGCTCAAATAGTAAATACATACAAATACCAGAGACCTTACCCCTCCCCTGTGCTATGTGGGGTTTTGAGCATGAACTGGCTGTATCTGAGTGTGAGGTTTGATACCCCGTCTCTGGTGTTGCAGACTGCGTGCGGTGCACGGTGGTGTACGAGCTCCAGGTCGCAGATCCCTCGGACAACCATACATGTGTTGTCCTGTATCCGCCTGCTTTCCGGAGAAGAGGTACCCGTCTCATCCACGCCCTCAACACGCCCCCAAGCTCTTGAATCAAGGCAGCTCTCCGGATCTGCTACAGCCAGGGTTGAACGTCGATCTCAGAAATGAAAAATCTAGCCCAAACACGGCTCAAAGCCCTAACACAGACCCGTATCAAGATACAGTCCTAAACACATCCACAGGCTCAAATCTGGATACAGCTTCAATACCAGGCACATCCTCAAGCCCGGATACAGCTTCAGTACCAGGCACATCCTCAAGCCCGGATACAGCTTCAATACCAGGCACATCCTCAAGCCCGGATACAGCTTCAATACCAGGCACATCCTCAAGCCCGGATACAGCTTCAATACCAGGCACATCCTCAAGCCCGGATACAGCTTCAATACCAGGCACATCCTCAAGCCCGGATACAGCTTCAGTACCAGGCACATCCTCAAGCCCGGATACAGCTTCAGTACCAGGCACATCCTCAAGCCCGGATACAGCTTTAATACCAGGCACATCCTCAAGCCCGGATACAGCTTCAATACCAGGCACATCCTCAAGCCCGGATACAGCTTCAGTACCAGGCACATCCTCAAGCCCGGATACAACTGGTGGCTGCGTTAGTGACGACCTCCAAGAGCCTCTGACGGAGTACACCATCTGCGTGGCCTTCTCTCTCTCTTCCTTCACGGACAAGGCCACTGTCTTCAGCTACGCCCTCAGTAATACCGTCACCAGCATGCTGGTGTTAGGTGAGACATGACACGTACGTGCTCGTCCTGGTTGAGACATGACACGCACGTGCTCGTCCTGGTTGAGACATGACACGCACGTGCTCGTCCTGGTTGAGACACGCACGTGCTCGTCCTGGAAGTCTAGTTAACGTCTCATGCACTGCATTTACATCGACCATTCTCGTAAACACAAGCAATAATTAATGTAATTTTACCCCGAAAGGGTAGTGTACTGTGTGTGTGTGAACACTCAAGTCTTACACCAGCACACACACTCAGACATTTGTCACTTGTGAATGCACTTACACTCGTTTGTATATGATTATAACCTGTGTCCCTAGGATTTCTCACATATTACTCACCTAATTTACTGCATGCTGTCGCTCTCCGTCAGAGTGGGTCACGAAGTAATGACATAATATTCGAGTAAATTATTAGTATTATGAGAAAATTTGGGTCTGAGGGCCATTTTGGAACCTGTGCTGACTATTGGTTGGCATGAAAAGTCTCAGAACCACATGCAAATGCACAATTTTCTTTAATTGCAGGAGTACATTAGAATCCTTCAAAGTCTGCACTCCATAAGGTTCATGTTTACTATACCATCACGTGTTAAGTGAAGCTCTAAAGTAATTCCTGACGAACGCTGGGGCACTTGTGACGTCACTGATGCAATTACGTACACTCAGCTGTCTGGGATCATTAAAAGGCCACCATAGTATTAGAACAGTTAATACTCATTTATGTCATTTGTATTGCCATATATCTCGCTCTTTTTTTTTCCTTGACGCGTATGACAAATTGTAATAATTTTTTTATGTGGCTGCATTTAATCTTGAATTGTTAACTATTTATATAACATTTTCTCCTACACTGAAGATACAGCTGCAGTTACGTACTTGTTACACAAATATCTTGTAAGTTACGTTTATTTGTAACTGAAACAAATTTACTTCAATATAAATATTATTATCATTGTAACAGGATAAAATAAGTAAGTTACTAATAATATTGGTCACGTGTTTCCCCTTGTTAAGACCCGTGTACTTCACACCTGTACACATGTTTTTGTCTATATTTTGTATCTGTATATTTCTAGATAGTTTCATGTATATCCGAGTACCTCTTATCAACAGATTCATTTCTCTTGTCGACAGCCATTACTCCAATTAAGATTTACGTGACTTATAACTACAAGACGGTGGAGGTGGCCATAGAGAACTTGTACGCACTAGAGAGGTGGCGCCAGGTGTGTATGGTGGGAGTTGAGGGCCTCAACCACACCTTCTACATGGACGGTGTCGCCTTCAAGTCGTGGCCCTGGGTGGAGAAGTCTAGCCTTCTTCCTGGCGGGGCGCTGGTGGTGGGTCAGGAGCAGGACTTACTGATGGCCAGCTACAACAGTGATCAAGCCTTCCGCGGCCACGTGACTGATCTAAACGCCTGGAGTCGGGCCCTCACGCCCACGGAGATCCAACAACAAGGATTGTGTAATGCAGCAGCCACTCCTGGTGACTGGGTGAGGTGGGATACCCAGGCCTGGCAGCCTAGCGGTCGCTACCGACGCCACGCCGACGGTCCGTGCACACAGAAGACATATTCTCTAATTTTTTTCAATGTAAAGCTTACACGACCAGAGGCATTTAAAACTTTAAGAATCATGGGGATGAGCCCTTTCCTTCCGCGAAACCTGGAAGATGCCGAAAACTTAAACAGGAAATTGACCGTCTATGGCACAGACTGTGATAACGATGCGGATACTGGCAATACTGTATGGATTAACGCCAAGTTTAACTTCACCTCCAACAGTTGGTATAATGGCGATACTGGGGAGAAGCTGCAGTTTGAGCTAAAACGGCACAAACGTACTTACGAAAGCTCAGATGGTGCTTTACAGGATACTGACAATACTTGGATCACGGATGATAATGATAGCGAAAACTGTTTTGCTGGATTAGTGCCTGACAAAGTACCACTCTTTCATTTGCGTGGCCTGAGGCGGGTCAAGCATCCACGAACCCTTGCATACAGTTTTGTTCTCTCTCAGACATCATCTAAATGTAGTGTTTACTTTATAGGTCTTCTGCTTTATAGAATTATTTATGAGAGTGATGGTTACTGGAGACTTTATGATTCAGGTAAAAACCAGACACTAGCTTTTTGCGAGTTTAACGGCTTGCCTATCGGCCGACTGCCATGGTCCATTGTCTCCAGAAATAGACAGCTCGAACCAGAAATTCAGAACCTGACCTTGAGCATCTGCTCCACCTCTGAGTTTACGTGTGACGATGGCTCCTGCATCAGCATGGACGACCGGTGTGACCTGGTCAACACCTGCGGGGACTGGAGTGACGAGCGTGGCTGTGAGGTTGTCATAGTTCCCCCAGGCTACATCACCAGCTTCCCGCCCTCCTTATCTCTCACCATGACCATCTTGGTCACTCTCCAGGTCATCAGCGTCAACTTGCGAGAAATGACCATCGTCCTGGACCTGTCAGTGCAGTTGAGGTGGTACGACAGCAACGTGAGATACCGTAACCTGAGGCCGGGGACGGCCACCAATATCGTGGGAACGGGAGGGAGACACAGTCCACTGTGGGAGCCGAGCGTCGGGGTGACGCCCACCTACGGCTTCGCTAACCAACGCTCTTCGTTCGTTGTGGTGACGAGAGAGGCGGGTGGCAGCTACCAGGGCGACGGTAAGACCCGACACATTGATGGCTGTCACGTGACTTCACTCAGTCCCCTAGTACAGCCTGTTAAAAATTGAGTAATGGTTTTAATCTGCTGCGTCAACATGAACTAGTGCTTGCCTTAAATTTATCATTGCCTGAAACTAATTCCTTAGCGTTCGATGTGGTGTAACATGTTTATATACAGCCCTTCTGTCAATATTTGCTTCAGAGGAATACGTCACGGTCATACAACTCACAGTGGTATTATTATTATTCTTCGTAAAAACTAATTATGAAATATGATTAAAAATAAATAAATAAATAAAGCCTCCTCCGAGGCTAAGGGCCCCCTTCTTCCAGCCAGAGGTGGTACTTCCTGCCCCTAAAAAAAATGTTAAAAATTTTTTGCGAATAAAGTTGTGATGCGAATGATGAATTCTCCTTTGCACGGATATAGCAATTTTGATGCTCTTATCTCCCTGAATATATAATATCTAATTTCCCTTATATAAAAGTATGAAACACGCTGGTGGCTGGCGACCACCACACACTCACTTCAATAATATTTTGTACAATTATAGACTCCTCACTTTTTTACAGATAATTCTAGTTTTTAAACTTTAAAGTAACTTTTAAGTAGCGTAAAAAATAGTAGTAATACATTTATTATTATTATTAATTTGCACCCTTTTATTTATACCTATTAACGAGCTTCCCTGATAAGGTTTTTTAAACAATAGTGATTTTGCTTCCATTTGGTTTTTCTTGAGTCAGCGTTGTGACCAGCTTTTCCCCTTTTAACTCCATAAAGTTATTAATGTTGCAGACGTTGTGTTCGATGGCTCTGAGAACTCTCTGCAAAAGTCAGTGCAGCTGCAACCGGTGGTGAGGTGCAACCTGGACTTGCAGCGGTTCCCCTGGGACACCCAGACCTGCAGTTTCGACATCAACATTGCCAACACCAATGCAAAACATTTAGTTTTCAGCGGTGCATCCAAGGTAGAGTACGTAGGTAATCTTGTCATGGAAGACTACATCATTGGTAACGTCTCCATGACCGTGGAGGAGCTCCATAACACAAACGTTGTGACCTTAGTGTTGCAGAGACGCTCTGAGCAATACGTGTGGGGTACTTACCTCCCCACCTTCCTCCTGTTGGCTATTGGTTACGGTACATTATTCCTGCCGGCGGAGCCCTTTGCCGACCGCGGCACCATGAGTCTCACTTCACTGTTGGTGCTCGTGGCCCTCTACACCGACTCGCTGGCCGACCTTCCGGGTACTTCCTACAACACTCAGTCAGACATTTGGTACATTTTCACCATGGTGTACTTGACTCTCATCATCGGCGTACACCTCTCTACCAGTGGCTCGAGAAGCCGCCGGCCTCTTAACCCTAGCTGGCTGTCACCTTCATCCTGTCCCGCCTCATTCCCGCCAAAAGATACTTTTGTGCCCACGCAGTCTCTGCGTGCTGCTGCTGTCCTGTGGTATTCACGCATCCTCTTCGCCTTAACGTTCTTGGGGTTTGTGTTTATCTACAGTTGGTCAATAATTTGTATGTGAAAGAAGTTCAGTGATGGCCTGTGCACAACTGTCGTGGCAAAGTAACCATCGTTACAGGCACAATTGGAAATGATAGCGCGGGGCATTGTAGGAGCTACTGTAGTACTGTTACGAATTGTTGCAGGGATTGTTGTACGTAAGAGTAACTGCAGTATTGTAACGAATTATTATGAATATTGAAGGAATAACTGGAGCATTGATATGAATTACTAATCATTAACCACGTTATAGCATACATAGTAAGCTGCTTCTCTACATGTTTAGGCTAATGCTACACTGCATGATTATACTTCTGTTTGTATGACATTCAGAGGCCATATGCAACCATGTTGACAGTCTTTAGAAACAAAATGGTGCAGTTATCAGCCTTAAGCCTAACACCAAGTCAAACCAAACGCAATTGGGCTTTAATTAATATACATTGTCCAGTAGAAAATAGCCGAAAATGAGCTATAGTTGCATAACTTACCTGGTCAGGCTTACCAAGTCAACTGTCTGAAAATGAGGTAAATTGTGTGTGTGTGTGTGTGTTTTTTATGAGATAAAGCAGCCTAACGCCATTGGCGGAGAGAAACCAGTCTTACTCGATTATCTGTAATAATCAATGTATAATAAATAATAATCATATATGTATGACATAATAATCACCTATGCATGACAATAATCATCCGTGTATGACCTATAATAATTATACGTGTATGATCTATATTAATCATCCGTGTATAACCTATAATAATCATCCGTGTATAACCTATAATAATCATCTGTATTCTTAATATTACCATAATGAAAGCCTGCAGTCAGTATCTATATTTACAATGAAATGTGCATTATAAATGAATCAAATTTATTATGTACACATCAGTAGTACATGTACCCAGCAGTAGGTAACCTGTACAAGTACACATCAGTAGCAGTAGGTAACCTGTACATGTACACATCAGTAGCAGTAGGTAACCTGTACATGTACACGGCAGTGAACAAACTTCCTAAATTGAATTGTACAAAAATGAGTCAACATACAATAAAACCAGGGATTACCTGGTATATCGGTGCCGATATCACAACTATATATATATATATATATATATATATATATATATATATATATATATATATATATATATATATATACTGTATATATAATGTGTGTGTGTAGAGGATAAAAAATAAAAAACTTCACTTGCCAAGAACAACATGTATTTTTAAAATATTTTGTTATTATTTATTTAACCGCAGTCACAAAGTCTTCACATATATTTACGGCACCCCACTATAGCCAGACGTGACCCAACGGTGAAGGTGTGTGTGTGTGTGTGTGTGTGTGTGTGTGTGTGTGTGTGTGTGTGTGTGTGTGTACTCACCTATTTGTGCTTGCGAGGGTTTAGCTCTGGCTCTTTGGTCCCGCCTCTCAACCGTCAATCAACAGGTGTACAGGTTCCTGAGCCTATTGGGCTCTATCATATCTACACTTGAAACTAAGTATGGAGTTAACCTCCACCACATCACTTCCTAATGCATTCTATTTGCCAACCACTCTGACACTAAAAAAGTTCTTTCTAATATCTCTGTGGCTCATTTGGGCACTCAGTTTCCACCTGTGTCCCCTAGTGCGTGTGCCCCCTTGTGTTAAATTGCCTGTATTTATCTACCCTATCAATTCCCTTGAGAATCTTGAATGTGGTGATCATGTTCCCCCTAACTCTTCTGTCTTCCAGCGAAGTGAGGTTTAATTCCCGTAGTCTCTCCTCGTAGCTCATACCTCTCAGCTCGAGTACTAGCCTGGTAGCAAAACTTTGAACTTTTTCCAGTTTAGTCTTATGCTTGACTAGATATGGACTGCATGCTGGGGCTGCATACTGTGTGTGTGTGTGTGTGTGTGTGTGTGTGTGTGTGTGTGTGTGTGTGTGTGTGTGTGTGTGTGTGTGTGTGTGTGTGTGTGTGTGTGTTTCTAGATTACACCTCATGCTCCTTTGGTTGCCTGGCGTGCTTGTCTTAATAACTCCTTCATCTACCCTGGCTCTGGTCCAGTCCTCGTCAACCAGTCTACAACATTTAAACAGTCAACCAATCTATCATTGTTAACCAATCTATCACAGTTGGCCAATTTATCACAGTCAACCAGTCTATCGCAATCCACCCTGACCGTTTCCCTGAGTGCTCCCTACAGCCTTATCACGTCTCACCTGGTGTTTATCTCCTCCAGTGGCCTCAGGCTCAGTTCCTTTAGTTTATTCTCGCTGCTTCGTACTGATGTGGCACTTTTTGTCTAGTTATGGGCTTCTTACCCAGCCTGTGGCAGGCGGCAGAAAGGTTGCAGCCACGTAATGGGTTCACGAATTGGACCCCGGTGATTTTGAAGCTAAATAATTTACATATGTGGTGAATTAATTGAATGCTACATTCATTTGTCCATCATGCATCACATACCCATCCAGTGGGTGGCGTTGACACAGTCAAATTTGACCGTTTTGGTCACCATCATCAGATTTACCCTTCCTGTCCTACTAGCTTCACTAACACCAGATCTACTATCCCCGTCCCTGTTCTGATGACTTCATCACCGGATCTACCGTTCCCTTACATACTCCTCTAGCGTTACCATCACCATATCTTCTTCCTGCCGGTCTCCGGGACGCAGGTGATTGTGAAGATGATGCCCAACATAGAGACACACGCGTACGTCCAGTAGAGGCCGGCCTGCGTCAGTATAGCCTGCATGAGGCTATACAACTGCAGGGGAATCACAGCTATCAGGCAGCCTATGATGGTGCACACGCTCATTGCCTGTGAGGAGGATACACATAGTAGTAGTAGTAGTAGTAGTAGTAGTAGTAGTAGTAGTAGTAGTAGTAGTAGTAGGCATCAGTCATCAGTCATATGACACGTACTATATCACACAGGATATAGTACATGTCATGGACTCTGAGAAAGGTATGTGGAATAGAGATCCCTTGTTCGTGATGTGTTGTATGTAAACATTGCGGGGTTTTTCAGATTCATCTGATACTGGTTTCTTATAACGTCAACATCAGACGTGAATAATGAACTATATAGATTGGTTCTAGGCTGTAAATGACGTTGTTGTCACATCACAACAATGACTGAACTTCGTACAGCATTTAGGTTAAGCTGATGAAGAAAGCTGTTAAAAAAATCAAGAAATATGTCAGTAACGAAGGAGGCACCGACCTGGTGGGACAACAAGGTTGTTGTTGTTGTTGTTTTAAATTCAGGTACTCGGAACAAAAAGTTCCAAGTAGCACGGGCTATGGTGAGCCCGTAGTGGATTTACCTGGCACATGAGCGGGGTTGTAACTCTGTGTTCCGGACCAAAAGGTGATGTTCTATACCTATACCACTGTCGGGAGAGGACAACTGTCAGGCTTATCGAGGTCTCCCTAGCAGAGGGCGAGGTAGTAACAATGTATTTACGGGGAAAATAAGAAAATTAATGGCCTTCAATAACAAGAAGAGTGTGCTAAGATCGTTTGTGTTTACTAAAACTTGCCTAAATAACTTCATATAAATTCTGTAAAAGGATGCCAAACACCAGACAGCAGAGGAAGGTGCTAGTGGATTATATATTCCTCCATTGCCCCACAAGCAAACAATTTACAAAGCTGAAAAGCAGGCCGGAGCATCTGTAGCAGTACTTCAGACGGAGAGACGGAGCAAACGTCACAGTGAAAGAGATGATATGGTCTACAGATCAGGCGGGGTCCGCAGGGGTGCGTCCTTGGGCCCTTACAGTTCTTCATATATACTCAATTAACAACCGAGGGAATATTTCAGGTCAATGTCAACAGATGATAAACTAATGAAAATAGGAATGGATTATAAAAAATGTAAGAGAATATAGGTAAACCGTAAGAAATTGAAATTGAAATAAGTTTATTGTGTAATGTTTTTGCTAAAACACTATTGTAATATCTCTACTATAACATCTACTGCTGCTGTGTACCATTGTAATACCCGTTATATACCCTTGTATATCGTAATATCTTTATTGTAATACCCTGTCCACACTTAAAAACCAGCAAACACTAATAACGAACCAGTATGACCCCTCGCTGGACTGTCACGAATATAAGCTGAATATTAAATGAGGAATATCACAAGAAAGGGATTATTAATCTTCTTACCTTTATACACTGCACCACCTTCCAATGAATGAATGTGTCTATAATTAATCGGAAGGGACTCGATAATCAGGGAACTCAACGGACCAGTGATTGAAATTGAATGGATTACTTTAGTCTTATTGAACTGAACGGGAGGCTCTCGCTTTACTTTATTATATTCCTAAGAATGGAGAAACACAGGGAATTTCTAACACAGCACATGAAATCACATGACTAGATAACACCATCAATAAACACAAGAGGACAGATAACTCACCAAAATGACATTAACCATTATTTTATTATTGTAACTGTATATTTAATCACAATTGAATTATAGCCTACTCTAATAACATCTACCAAAATAAAAAAGCAATGGATAGTAATAATGACGTACAAGAACAGTGGAGCACAATTACCTTTCAAGACTGCAACTTGCCAAAAGATGTTGAATGGCTGTTCGCAGGTCAGTTGACCTGCACCTTTAGTTGAAACTCCCCAGACACACTGAATCCTCTCTCTTACAAAAAATGCTACCACACTCCTAGGCCCAAATTAGCTCCGCCTCTCCCAAGCCTAGGCCAATGGATTTAAACATAACTGGGTGAACTAGAACTGAGCCAATGGCATGGCAGGCACTCCTGAGACTGCCTTTCTACTCAACCAATGAGCGCAGAGTGTCACTCTCAGACCAGACAATTCTTGACTAGCCCCGCCCCTTAGGTCCTGGGGCATAGGCCTTGTTTCTGAAAGTGAAGTTTTACTCCCGTAGGCTCCTGAGCCATTCCCACGGTACCAACAGGGAACCCAACGGTCCCGCTGCCCCTCTTGAAAATTTGAGAAACACAAGTTTATTGGCCCTGGAGTATTTGTACTAAAATTTGTCACTAACCATGCCGATGACGGGAGGCCGAGGGGAGCAGTGGCTTCAAGCTTTATGACCCTTGACGAAAGATGGGATGGCCCCACGGGGGAGGGAGAAGGAGAAGGAAGGAAGGAGAAGGGAGAAGAAAGGGAGAAAGGAGGAGGGAAGAAAAGGGAGAACCAATGATCTAAGCGCCAGATCATTACAANTTGCTTCTCCTTCTACTCTTCGCCGTCTGATGCTTTGCACCATACTGGGTTGCGTCTCAGCTCTGGTGCCTTTCGTTCGACTCCCGCCCTCAGTTTGTATGTTGACACTGGCTTTCTCTCTCTCCAGGACCGCCGTGACCGCTACTGTCTTCGCTATCTTGCGCGGTCCTACAGCATCCTTCCTCTCGCCTCTGTCGTGCTTTGACTTTTCTCCTCTGTAGCTCCTGTTCCTCTTCATTGTCTCCCGCTTTCTGTCCGGTTATCTCGCTTGCAGGATTCTCTTTCTGTTCGTGTTTCTAATGTTTCTCCTCGTATTGTTCCTTCCCTGCCTCCGTGGAGAGTCCCCCTTCCCAAGTTTTGTACGTCCTTGACTTGTATTACTAAAGCCTTTACCCCTCCTTCAGTTCTGAAAAGCCTCTTCCTTGAGCACTTTTCTTCGCACTCCCGCTCTATTTCCATCTTACCGATGGGTCTAAGTCTGCGGACGGTGTGGGCTACTCTGTTGTTTTTCCTGACCGTACTTATATGTGTCGCCTCCCTTCGGAGGCTAGCGTCTTTACGGCGGAACTTTATGCTATTCTCTATGCTCTCCGTCTCTTGCTTTCTCATTCTCATTCCTCCTTTGTGGTTGTCGTTGACTCTCGTAGTGCCCTAATGGCTCTTGGGTCCTTTAATCCTGTCCACCAGTGGTCATCGAGATTCAGCAATGGCTGTTTCTTATTTCTAGCAAGTTTAAATCGGTAGAGTTTTGCTGGGTTCCCAGCCATATTGGGGTTTCTTTGAATGAGCGTGCAGATGCTGCCGCTAAGGATGCCATCCGTTCTTGTCCCATCTCCCGTAAGGGTCTTCCTTATTCTGACTTTTATCCGGTTATTCATTCCTCTATCCTTGCCCGGTGGCAGAGTTGTTGGTCCTCTGTGGTTGGTACAAAACTGCGTACTCTCAAACGTAGTGTGTCCCCGTGGCCTTCCTCCTACCACCGTAATCGGCGGTGGGAAACTGCTTTAGCACGGCTGCGGGTTGGCCATACTCGCTTAACCCACGGTCACTTAATGGAGCGCCGCCCTGCTCCTTGTTGTCCGAATTGCGTTGTCCCTCTTACGGTTATGCATATCCTTGTTGAATGTCCTGCCTTCCAGGACGAGCGTGTGTCTTGCTTTCCGACCGTCCCTCGCGGTCACTTGTTCCTCGATAGAATTCTAGGTGAATCGGATACTTTTGATATCGTTCGCCTTATGCGTTTTTGTTCTCGTATTGGCTTTCTTAGTAATATTTAGCGCCTCTGATTATTTCGCACTTTGATGGTGCTACATAGCCTTCCCGGTTTGGTGCCTTCTTTTGATAATTACATTACATTACATTGTCAGGCAAGATTATTTAATTATAAATATTTTTTTGTCAAAGTTTGGATCGAGCATTATTTTAGACAAGGACAAAACCTTGTATATCTAAAAGATTAAATATTTAGTTGCAGGTAATATTTAATAGCCACATGTAGGTAATTAATAATGCCACATACTTTCTGGACGCCTTGAGACTGAGACTGAACGAATAACATGTTGTGTGTGTCTGGATAAGTGGTTCGTCATCCTGAAAAACTAGGGGAAAAAATTTGAGTATTTTGTTTATACTCGCCTTATGAGAGTTCTGATCTGCTTATTAACTTGAAGATTATTGTTGATGGATCATTGTTATTTAGATGGAAAAGGTGGTCACAGATTTATGAAATTTTCAGGCTTTTTCCATAAGTAGCCAGCCTGCCACTGGCTTTTTTGTCTCCTCACCCTTTTGCTTGTACCACTGCCACACTGCTTTTTCAACACTACACCTTTGCTTTACTTGCTGCCTTTCTTTTATGTATTGCTTTATCATTTTTGCTTCTAGAAAAATAGTTAAAGATGGTATATTTAGCCTTAATAATATTTGAAAGTATAGTCTTAACACCATAATCTGCACACACACAACACTTCTTTGAAATCTATTCTCCGCATTCTTAATTATTTCATCTTTCTTTTCAAATGTCGGCACTGACTGCTTTCTTTTTTGTATCTCAGTTGTTGAAGCATTCATTGACACAATGCATGCATTTGGAGCTGACATTGTGCATGGATGTTTTTAGATTTTCATGATGGAAAAATCATGGAATGAATGCTTTGCTTTCTCGACAAATCGAGGTAATGGGACGTGACTGGCGTCGCATGGATAGAAACTCGAGTGGCACCCAATACAGTCACTGAGCAAACTGGGCCCATCTCTCACGCTTCACAGCTTTATTGTATATTTTTATTCTAACCGCCCGCCTTACCAGTTATTAGGACTTTTTTTTTTTAATTCAGATAAACCCAAATGGATAACAGGCATATCTGGATAAGTGGCGTCTGGAAAGTATGTGGTTGTCTGTAATAGTTTTTGGTATCGGTTCCTTGCGTGTAAATAAATTTTTGTGATTTACATGGCTGTAGAGCTGAAGTTTAATGAGTGTGTATTTAGTGGAGTGCCATGAAGTAAAATTAGATATGAACAACTAATGTGTTTTTCCTGGGAAAGAGGAGTGAGTGGATAGCGTGGTTAACAAGATGGCAAGAGTTAAAATTTAGTGTTCTGATGCTTAGAGGGGGATGAGAAGAAAATAAAGAGAAAGTGGTAGTGTGTGTGTGTGTGTGTGTGTGTGTGTGTGTGTGTGTGTGTGTGTGTGTGTGTGTGTGTGTGTGTGTGTGTGTGTGTGTGTTGTTGTTTGTTTTTATGCAGTGAGTCTGATAGACATGTTTAGAAAAGTGTTAAAGCAAAATTAAATTTTATGGAACCTGAAATGAGAGAAGTTTATAAATACTGTAGTTACATTTATGCTAAGAGGCAACAGAGTTTTACATCAAGAAATTTTGCAGAGCTGGTGTAAGTTTTTATTGCTGATCAATGACTTTTTTTTTTTTAAATACTTTTCTAATTTGTAATGAAGAAGAAAGATATGGAATATTGATACCTAGGATGAAAAAAAAGCTGAATTTGTTACATGTGGCTCGTTTGGATAGAACCTTCATATTAGTAACTTTAGGGTGGTTAGGAAAAAAATTAATTAATTCAACAATAGTTAGCATGGAGTTACTGATAACTTGTAATTATCAAGGTTTTAAGACATTTCTGTGCATTTTTTTTAATTTTACATTTTATGTACATAAAATCTAATTTAGATACTGCATTAGACTTAAGGGCTGAAATGGAGAACTTTTAAGCTGTTATGATTATAACATAGTTTCTTTGCCAAGACTGCTCTGCAGCAATTGTTATAATACATTTTACCCCACAGCAGTCAGGTTATGAAGGATTTTTTCTGCCCATAATAGATGCCTCTGGAGCTTGAATGAGCTACATAAGTTACTTTTTTTTGCACGAATGCAACCTATAAAATATAAATAGATATTATTGATTTTTATTACTAGCAAATCCGTTTTATTTACAATACAGTATTCTCTTAATTCCTGTGTGATAACGAGTGAAAATAGTTTTAACATGTAAAGATACTCTGCTGCATGCCAGCAGCATGCATTAAAATCTGCTTCTCAGCATGACTTAATGTGCAAAACTAACATTAAAAATAATGTTCAATAACTATTAATATTATTTTGGGTTCATATAGAGGTAAGTAATGGAAAATACAGCTGTAACATTCACGAATCTCATAAAAAAAACTGTGTAATCAAAATGTCAATACAGTACACAATTATTGTTACTGAAATTGTAATACATGTATTGCATACTTTTAAGTAAAATATTTCTTATATTGTATATGTTTTTAATAGTTACTTAAAAAAAAGGCAATATTTCAATGCAAAATCTTATTGTAATTTAAACCATATACAGTAGTTAAAATTGTTTTTACTGTGAAATCGCATATTTTGGGATAGCTCGTCATAGTTGAAAAATATCCTTGTAACATTCCAGTTTCATCACTTGGTTGAATTTCCTTGCTTTACAACTGATTGTCGCCTCTTTGTTGGGAGTGAAAAGGATACAGTATCGGGTTTTCACAAGTAATATGGGTTGATGACCTATTTCTAAAGGAGCTTCTCATTGAACTTATATTTATATTTGGGTATGGTGTACTATATTTTGTTATAATTTTACCTATTGACAGTACAGTAAATTAAATTCTACATGTACAATTTTTAACGAGTTTTTGTGGGGCACTATTGACTTTCACTTTTTTGTTTTAGTCAATTTGGTATTCAAGCTGTCATTTAAAACCTAAAATCTATAAAGGATATTCGTTTGACAGTATTATTTGCAGACTTTCAGGGTCTGCCTTAAATATTGGTGAGAGTTGTAGCTTCAGAGTGTAGCTTTGTGGCTACAGTATTTATTAGATTAGTGGGTTTCCTTTAAAAGATATATATATATATATAT
This sequence comes from Procambarus virginalis, assembly GCA_020271785.1. Taxonomy (NCBI): domain Eukaryota; kingdom Metazoa; phylum Arthropoda; class Malacostraca; order Decapoda; family Cambaridae; genus Procambarus; species Procambarus virginalis. Next base: position 19,380,062 of record WNGS01004946.1, read on the forward strand.
ATATATATATATATATATATATATATATATATATATATATATATATGTCGTACCTAGTAGCCAGAACTCACTTTTTGGCCTACTATGCAAGGCCCGATTTGCCTAATAAGCCAAGTTTTCCTGAACTAATATATTTTCTCTAATTTTTTCTTATGAAATGATAAAGCTACCCATTTCATTATGTATGAGGTCAATTTTTTTTTTATTAATTTTAATATTAAAAAAATAAATAAATATTTATTTTATTTATTTTTTATATTATTTTATTTTATTTTATATAACCAAACCTAACCTATCTTTATAGGTTAGGTTTGGTTAGGTAGCCGAAAAAGTTAGGTTAGGTTAGGTTAGGTAGGTTAGGTAGTCGAAAAACAATTAATTCATGAAAACTTGGCCTATTAGGCAAGTCGGGCCTTGCATAGTAGGCTGACAAGTGCGTTCTGGCTACTAGGTACGACATATATATATATATATATATATATATATATATATATATATATATATATATATATATATATATATATATATATATATATATATATATATATAATATATAATGTGTTCAATGAGAATCCACAAGGTCTTCTCTTTGAATACTCTTTATTCCCCTATACTGTATTTGTGTGTGTGTATATATATATATATATATATATATATATATATATATATATATATATATATATATATATATATATATATATATATACTGTATATATATAATATATATACTGTATAGGGGTACCACCTCTGGTGCAATTGTAGGGATCCATAGCCTCGGAAAAGAAAATAGAGTATTCAGAGAAGATCTTGTGGAATTCTCACTGAACACTTTATATATATATATATATATATATATATATATATATATATATATATAATATATATATATATATATATATATATATATACATTTATATTCAGATGTTTCCTGCTGTATGAGTGCTAAAGAATCATATTGGAATATAATTTTGTTTTCCTTTAATCCTTCAAACATAATTAATTTCTTATGTATGAATACATACAGTATATTGTTTTCCAGTGAATTTGGGTAGTGTATCCCCTTTATGGTTTTTATTCCATCCAGCAAAGCTAAAGTTCATACACATTCCTTTGTACCTTATAATATGCTGGATAGTCTTGGTTAAATTTGCAGGCCCAGGAAGCTGTAAGATAAAACCAGTTAAATGTGATTTCAGGCTATAATCTTTATAATGCTGTGAATGAGGAACAGCATTTGAAATTTCCGTTCATATCACTGCTTGAATCATAATCATTGAACTTTTGGATGTAACTGCATTCCTCTGTTGTTTTTTATAAAAATTGAAAATTGGTAGGTCGCCCCTGACAAAAATGTAATTGCTGGAAATATGAAAAAAAAATTGTATGCTTTTTTCTTTGTTTTGTTATTGTCGATGACAATTTTTTTTTTTTTGCACACTGCCTTAAGCTGAGAGTAGTAGCAAGGATTTGGAGCCTGAACCCGCCAGTCTCTCTTCCAACATCTGTTGCTTTAGACAGTGGATGTTGACACCTTCTTACTGTCTTGTAATCACACCTTTGAATGTAAGTCTTTGCCCATCCGAGCTCTTTACATGTTTTTTCTGCCACTACCTCGTCTGTGGTGGTGGGGAGGGGTCATCATATCACTAGGTGTCAAAGTTAGTGCAGACTTGGCCTCTCAGAATCTTGACAACGAAATCTTAAAAAATATCTTGTTAACAATAAGAAAACACAATTCAGTTGGGCCTTGATATCAACTTCATTATATAACATCAAACGCAATGAAGTTGGTCACTATAATGAGCGTAAAATACTGTACTTGAAGCCACTTTAATTTAGTCAATTTAATTGAAGCTGTGGTCATTGGTGATTTGAGGTACTGAACATTTCACTGATGAAATTCATTGACTCTTGTCACTTAACAACAATGTTCTGGAATGTGTATTAGTACAGTACTTTAGCGGTTAATAATACCGATAAAAATGACCGAAAATTTGAGGATAAACTCTGATGTAAGAATGATTGTCTGAGACTGGCCCCTAAAATGGCTGTCATTAAGAATTTTATTTGGTATGTCAGCTTGGGTAATTTTGTTTCCATCTTGACCTGGAAAGGCTTACGACACTACCTGGCGGTATCATATTCTGTCTCAACTTCATTCTTTTAGCCTTCGTGGGAACCTCCCTCTCTTCCTCTCTCGTCGTTCCTTTCGTGTGCGGCTTGGTACCGCTCTCTCTGCCTCTTTTCGGCAGTATGAGGGTGTACCCCAGGGTAGTGTTCTGAGCATTTCTCTTTTTCTAGTTGCCCTCAACGGTCTTCTTTCCTCTTCCTTCTGGCATCTTCGCCGCTCTCTATGTTGATGATCTTACCCTTTGCTGTCGGGATGATGATTCGCCTCTCTTTCAACGGGGGCTTCAACTTGCAATTGATGCCGTGTCGTCTTGGGCCACCGATCATGGCTTCAAGTTGTCTGCGTCTAAGACTTGTGCTATGACTTACTCGGAAGCATGTCGTTCTTCGTCCCTCTTTGTCGCTTTATGGTCATCCCGTTGTGTACAGGGATTCCGCAAAGCTTTTGGGGTTAGTCTTTGACACTCGTTTGTCTTGGTCAGCACATATCTCTTACCTCCGAGTTGAATGCTCTAAGGCCCTTAACCTCCTTAAGGTTTTGTCCCCATACTTCTTGGGGAGCGGATAGGCGCACGCTCCTCTATTTGCACTCCTCTCTCGTCCTACTTAAACTCGATTATGGTTGCCCTGCATACTCTTCTGCTTCTCCTACTCTTCGCCGTCTTGATACTTTGCACCATATTGGGTTGCGTCTCAGCTCTGGTGCCTTTCGTTCGACTCCCTCCCTCAGTTTGTATGTTGACACTGTCTTTCTCTTTCTTCAGGACCGCCGTGATCGCTACTGTCTTCGCTATCTTGCGCGGTCCTTACAACATCCTCTCGCCTCTGTCGTGCTTTGACTTGTCCTCCTCCTGTAGCTCCTGTTCCTCTTCATCGTCTCCCTCTTTCTGTCCGGTTATCTCGCTTACAGGATTCTCTTTCTGTTCATATTTCTAATGTTTCTCCTCATATTGTTCCTTCTTTGCCTCTGTGGAGAGTCCCCTTCCCAAGTTTTGTACGTCCTTGACTTGTATTACTAAAGCCTGTACCCCTCCTACAATTCTGAAAAGCCTCTTCCTTGAGCACTTTTCTTCGCACTCCCACTCTATTTCCATCTTCACCGATGGGTCAAGTCTGCGGACGGTGTGGGCTACTGTTATTTTTCCTGACCGTATTTATATATGTCGCCTCCCTTCGGAGGCTAGCGTCTTTACAGCAGAACTTTATGCTATTCTCTATGCTCTCCGTCTCTTGCTTTCTCATTATCATTCCTTCTTTGTGGTTGTAGTTGACTCTCATAGTGCCCTCATGGCTCTAGGGTCCTTTAATTCTGTCCATCCGGTGGTCATCGAGATTCAACATTGGCTGTTTCTTATTTCTAGTAAATTTAAATCAGTAGAGTTTTGTTGGGTTCCCAGCCATATTGGCGTTTCTTTCAATGAGCATGCGGATGCTGCCGCTAAGGAAGCTATCCGTTCTTGTCCCATCTCCCGTAAACGTATTCCTTATTCCGACTTTTATCCTGTTATTCATTCCTCCATCCTTGCCCGTTGGCAGGATTATTGGTCCTCGATCTGTGGTTAGTAACAAGCTGCGTACTCTCAAACGTAGTGGGTCCCCGTGGCCTTCCTCCTACCAACTTAACCGGCGGTGGGAAACTGCTTTGGCACGGCTGCGGGTTGGCCATACTCGCTTAACCCACGGTCACTTAATGGAGCGCCTCCCTGCTCCTTATTGTCCGAATTGTGTTGTCCCTCTTACAGTTGTGCATATCCTTGTTGAATGTCCTGCCTTCCAGGATGAGCGTGTCTTGCTTTCCGACCGTCCCTCGCGGTCACTTGTCCCTCGATAGAATTCTAGGTGAATCGGATACTTTTCATATCGTTCGCCTTATGCGTTTTTGTTCTCGTATTGGCATTCTTGGTGATATTTAGCACCCTCTGATTATTTCGCACTTTGATGGTGCTACATAGCCTTCCCGGTTTGGTCCCTTCTTTTGATAATTATGTAACGTACGATTATGTTACGTTGTTGGGTTGATTAGATACACAGTGTTTAGTGAGTTTCATATTTATTTAGTAGACCTGGATACAGCAGTGTCGTAGACGTTGAGACGAAGCCTGGAGCAGAGAGCTGAGTGAGGCCGGAGTCGTGGAGCTCTATGCGGGAGAGCGTGGCGGCTCGATTGGGAATTGCGAGTGTCTGAACTAGGGGAGCGAGAGCGTTGTAGCTGGATGCGGTCGTAGTCTGCTGTCTGCTCTGTGTCGAAGCTGTAGCGTTTTGGGTCGATTAGAACTGCCCACGCCGAGTACTACATTCTTGACTGGAGATTGTACTGGTTTGCTATTCTCGAATCGCTTGCTTAAATACGGTGACTACACCTCACAGTAAGATAGGAGGGTGGAAAAACCGTTACCTGTAAATAGGGATAGGATTATTGCTTGTGTAATTAGTTATGCCATTAAGATAATGAGATAATGGAGCGAGTATAAGGATTACTCGCTACAATTACCTTGTTTCCGTCTCCACATGTCAGGCTAATTAACTCAATATTGCCTCCTCAGTGAGTGGTTCCTTGAAGGGAGTGGGCCCTTGTGCTGCACAAGAGCCCACTCCCAATGAGAGTTCAATGTGGCCCTCGGAGTCAGCTTGTCTAGTTAACCTGCCTGCATCAGGTCAAATTGGCATTGCTGAGTTGGTTTCTCAATTGGTCCCTGAGATACTATTCGGACTCTTCAATGATGACCCACGTGTACTGTGTAGATAGAAATTTTAGGCTTGTATCGAGGTTCCCTAAAGTGGGACTACTGACCTTCCCCAGGATCCCAACAGCTGCCTAATTCCCGGGTATCTATTTACTACTAGGTGAACATAAGCACTGAGTGAAAGGAAACGTGCCTAACCACTTCTGTCTTGCCCGGGAACCTTCGACTATGAGTCGAGAACGAAGTCTGCAATCTACAAGCTCCATCCACACCACCACCTGATCAACAAAAGGGCAAGCAAACAGTAAACACTTTCACTAATTGCTTACACGTCCGCCCTAAGGTGGTCAACACCAGATAATTGCTCGTGTCGTGTTGGCCTTGAACTCTGTTCGCTCTCAAAGATTTTTTTGTTCACGAGTTGATTAATGGATCAGGTTGCCTTGACATGGGCCGCTCGATCAAACCATCGCGCCTGTTTACCAACATTCTCCGAGGCTGACGCGAGCTCCTCCGTGTAAACATAGGAGCAGACGCTCTCAGCTGGTTTGTAGGTTTAGTTTCGGCAGGCAGGTGGCACAGGTAGCCTGCCAGTGACCCTCCAGCACCACTGAAGACCATGACTCCTTTCTTTCTCCTCGAGCTGCTAGCGCTCGCCGTTTCATCGCTCAGTAAGTCCAAACGTAATGACTCGTTCTTAGGTTAGAACGCAATTTCAACATACAAAAGAGGTTTAAAATATTTTAACTCGTTTTTTGCGGTTAAAAGCTTCTATCATCTCGACCGTTATAATATAATACTAAAAGCATATAACATCAACGTTGTGTTTTATAAATGATGAGTTCATTGACTATAGCCACTTAATTACGTTATCTGCGTCCACACGTTACATATCACAGTATCGTTTGAGGCCTAGTGCCTAGCTCACTTTACCATTTAGCCTCACTTAAGTATTTGTTGTCTTTGTGTATGTGAGAGTCTATGACGAGAGAAAAATCCATGATTGGGGGAGTCAGTGGATAGTGGACACCCAACCCACACATCTGAAAATGAAGAATCGTCTGCTTAAGAGCAGATGCTCGACCCTGCGAACTCGATTAGGTGAGTACACACACAGGGCCTCGAGGCCGAGCGAACAGCGCTCGTTGGCCGTAGTCCTAAGGGCCCGGGTTCGATTCCCGGCGGAGGCAGGAAACAGGCCAGAGTTTCTTTCACCTGATGGACCTGTTCAACTAGCAGTAAATAGGTACCTGGAAGTGAGACAGCTACAACGGGCTGCATCTTAAGGATGTATGTTCGTGTGTGTAAGCAAAATATGTAGTACATATGATAGAGGGAAAATAGGTCTGGAGTCAGTATATCAGACAACCGTCGGTTAGAAAGGTGGGGTCCAAAAGCTAACAGCTCGGCTCAAATAGTAAATACATACAAATACCAGAGACCTTACCCCTCCCCTGTGCTATGTGGGGTTTTGGGCATGAACTGGCTGTATCTGAGTGTGAGGTTTGATACCCCGTCTCTGGTGTTGCAGACTGCGTGCGGTGCACGGTGGTGTACGAGCTCCAGGTCGCAGATCCCTCGGACAACCATACATGTGTTGTCCTGTATCCGGCCTGCTTTCCGGAGAAGAGGTACCCGTCTCATCCACGCCCTCAACACGCCCCAAGCTCTTGAATCAAGGCAGCTCTCCGGATCTGCTACAGCCAGGGTTGAACGTCGATCTCAGAAATGAAAAATCTAGCCCAAACACGGCTCAAAGCCCTAACACAGACCCGTATCAAGATACAGTCCTAAACACATCCACAGGCTCAAATCTGGATACAGCTTCAATACCAGGCACATCCTCAAGCCCGGATACAGCTTCAGTACCAGGCACATCCTCAAGCCCGGATACAGCTTCAATACCAGGCACATCCTCAAGCCCGGATACAGCTTCAATACCAGGCACATCCTCAAGCCCGGATACAGCTTCAATACCAGGCACATCCTCAAGCCCGGATACAGCTTCAATACCAGCCACATCCTCAAGCCCGGATACAGCTTCAGTACCAGGCACATCCTCAAGCCCGGATACAGCTTCAATACCAGGCACATCCTCAAGCCCGGATACAGCTTCAGTACCAGGCACATCCTCAAGCCCGGATACAGCTTCAATACCAGGCACATCCTCAAGCCCGGATACAGCTTCAGTACCAGGCACATCCTCAAGCCCGGATACAGCTTCAGTACCAGGCACATCCTCAAGCCCGGATACAACTGGTGGCTGCGTTAGTGACGACCTCCAAGAGCCTCTGACGGAGTACACCATCTGCGTGGCTTCTCTCTCTCTTCCTTCACGGACAAGGCCACTGTCTTCAGCTACGCCCTCAGTAATACCGTCACCAGCATGCTGGTGTTAGGTGAGACATGACAAGTACATGCTCGTCCTGGTTGAGACATGACACACACGTGCTCGTCCTGGTTGAGACATGACACACACGTGCTCGTCCTGGTTGAGACATGACACGCACGTGCTCGTCCTGGTTGAGACATGACACGCACGTGCTCGTCCTGGTTGAGACATGACACGCACGTGCTCGTCCTGGTTGAGACATGACACGCACGTGCTCGTCCTGGTTGAGACGTGACACGCACGTGCTCGTCCTGGTTGAGACATGACACGTACATGCTCGTCCTGGTTGAGACATGACACGCACGTGCTCGTCCTGGTTGAGACACGCACGTGCTCGTCCTGGTTGAGACATGACACGCACGTACTCGTCCTGGTTGAGACATGACATGCACGTGCTCGTCCTGGTTGAGACATGACACGCACGTGCTCGTCCTGGTTGAGACATGACACGCACGTGCTCGTCCTGGTTGAGACATGACACGCACGTGCTCGTCCTGGTTGAGACATGACACGCACGTGCTCGTCCTGGTTGAGACATGACACGCACGTGCTCGTCCTGGTTGAGACATGACACGCACGTGCTCGTCCTGGTTGAGACGTGACACGCACGTGCTCGTCCTGGTTGAGACACGCACGTGCTCGTCCTGGTTGAGACACGCACGTGCTCGTCCTGGAAGTCTAGTTAACGTCTCATGCACTGCATTTACATCGACCATTCTCGTAAACACAAGCAATAATTAATGTAATTTTACCCCGAAAGGGTAGTGTACTGTGTGTGTGTGAACACTCAAGTCTTACACCAGCACACACACTCAGACATTTGTCACTTGTGAATGCACTTACACTCGTTTGTATATGATTATAACCTGTGTCCCTAGGATTTCTCACATATTACTCACCTAATTTACTGCATGCTGTCGCTCTCCGTCAGAGTGGGTCACGAAGTAATGACATAATATTCGAGTAAATTATTAGTATTATGAGAAAATTTGGGTCTGAGGGCCATTTTGGAACCTGTGCTGACTATTGGTTGGCATGAAAAGTCTCAGAACCACATGCAAATGCACAATTTTCTTTAATTGCAGGAGTACATTAGAATCCTTCAAAGTCTGCACTCCATAAGGTTCATGTTTACTATACCATCACGTGTTAAGTGAAGCTCTAAAGTAATTCCTGACGAACGCTGGGGCACTTGTGACGTCACTGATGCAATTACGTACACTCAGCTGTCTGGGATCATTAAAAGGCCACCATAGTATTAGAACAGTTAATACTCATTTATGTCATTTGTATTGCCATATATCTCGCTCTTTTTTTTTCCTTGACGCGTATGACAAATTATAATAATTTTTTTATGTGGCTGCATTTAATCTTGAATTGTTAACTATTTATATAACATTTTCTCCTACACTGAAGATACAGCTGCAGTTACGTACTTGTTACACAAATATCTTGTAAGTTACGTTTATTTGTAACTGAAACAAATTTACTTCAATATAAATATTATTATCATTGTAACAGGATAAAATAAGTAAGTTACTAATAATATTGGTCACGTGTTTCCCCTTGTTAAGACCCGTGTACTTCACACCTGTACACATGTTTTTGTCTATATTTTGTATCTGTATATTTCTAGATAGTTTCATGTATATCCGAGTACCTCTTATCAACAGATTCATTTCTCTTGTCGACAGCCATTACTCCAATTAAGATTTACGTGACTTATAACTACAAGACGGTGGAGGTGGCCATAGAGAACTTGTACGCACTAGAGAGGTGGCGCCAGGTGTGTATGGTGGGAGTTGAGGGCCTCAACCACACCTTCTACATGGACGGTGTCGCCTTCAAGTCGTGGCCCTGGGCGGAGAAGTCTAGCCTTCTTCCTGGCGGGGCGCTGGTGGTGGGTCAGGAGCAGGACTTACTGATGGCCAGCTACAACAGTGATCAAGCCTTCCGCGGCCACGTGACTGATCTAAACGCCTGGAGTCGGGCCCTCACGCCCACGGAGATCCAACAACAAGGATTGTGTAATGCAGCAGCCACTCCTGGTGACTGGGTGAGGTGGGATACCCAGGCCTGGCAGCCTAGCGGTCGCTACCGACGCCACGCCGACGGTCCGTGCACACAGAAGACATATTCTCTAATTTTTTTCAATGTAAAGCTTACACGACCAGAGGCATTTAAAACTTTAAGAATCATGGGGATGAGCCCTTTCCTTCCGCGAAACCTGGAAGATGCCGAAAACTTAAACAGGAAATTGACCGTCTATGGCACAGACTGTGATAACGATGCGGATACTGGCAATACTGTATGGATTAACGCCAAGTTTAACTTCACCTCCAACAGTTGGTATAATGGCGATACTGGGGAGAAGCTGCAGTTTGAGCTAAAACGGCACAAACGTACTTACGAAAGCTCAGATGGTGCTTTACAGGATACTGACAATACTTGGATCACGGATGATAATGATAGCGAAAACTGTTTTGCTGGATTAGTGCCTGACAAAGTACCACTCTTTCATTTGCGTGGCCTGAGGCGGGTCAAGCATCCACGAACCCTTGCATACAGTTTTGTTCTCTCTCAGACATCATCTAAATGTAGTGTTTACTTTATAGGTCTTCTGCTTTATAGAATTATTTATGAGAGTGATGGTTACTGGAGACTTTATGATTCAGGTAAAAACCAGACACTAGCTTTTTGCGAGTTTAACGGCTTGCCTATCGGCCGACTGCCATGGTCCATTGTCTCCAGAAATAGACAGCTCGAACCAGAAATTCAGAACCTGACCTTGAGCATCTGCTCCACCTCTGAGTTTACGTGTGACGATGGCTCCTGCATCAGCATGGACGACCGGTGTGACCTGGTCAACACCTGCGGGGACTGGAGTGACGAGCGTGGCTGTGAGGTTGTCATAGTTCCCCCAGGCTACATCACCAGCTTCCCGCCCTCCTTATCTCTCACCATGACCATCTTGGTCACTCTCCAGGTCATCAGCGTCAACTTGCGAGAAATGACCATCGTCCTGGACCTGTCAGTGCAGTTGAGGTGGTACGACAGCAACGTGAGATACCGTAACCTGAGGCCGGGGACGGCCACCAATATCGTGGGAACGGGAGGGAGACACAGTCCACTGTGGGAGCCGAGCGTCGGGGTGACGCCCACCTACGGCTTCGCTAACCAACGCTCTTCGTTCGTTGTGGTGACGAGAGAGGCGGGTGGCAGCTACCAGGGCGACGGTAAGACCCGACACATTGATGGCTGTCACGTGACTTCACTCAGTCCCCTAGTACAGCCTGTTAAAAATTGAGTAATGGTTTTAATCTGCTGCGTCAACATGAACTAGTGCTTGCCTTAAATTTATCATTGCCTGAAACTAATTCCTTAGCGTTCGATGTGGTGTAACATGTTTATATACANTCTGTCCAATTATACTCCCTAAAAAATTTTCTAAGGTTGCCATAATGTCCTCTCCTAAAGTCAGGTTTTTCAATTGCATCGACCATCATATTTTCTTCCAGATTATAACGCATTGCATACTTTATCCCCAAAAAGACATGGTCACTTTTACCCAAGGGAGGAAGGTACTGAATGTCAAATATTTCTTCCTCCTTCCTGGTAAATATCAAATCTAGCATGGGGGAACGTCACCTTCCCTCATCCTCGTAGCTTGTTTAACATGTTGATACAAGAATGTTTCCAGGATGAGGTCTACAAATTTACAGGTCCAGAAATCTTCTGTTTTAGCTTCATATGCTTCCCAGTCTATGGATTTCAAGTTGAAGTCGCCGACTATCAACAGTCGTGAACTATCGTTATCCGCTCTCGCTATGATCTCTCTCATTATCGTTATAAGACCTTCTCGTTTACTATCTAGCTCCTCCTTTGACCATGTGCTGCTTAGCGGTGGACTATATGCATTTATGATCACTAGTTTATCATCCTCATGGCAGATCTCTAGTGCTATTATGTCAACTTCTTGTGGATTGGTAGTCATTATTTCGTTCACCTTTAGGTGTTCTTTCACCAGCACAGCAACGCCACCGCCTTTCCTAATTTTTCTGTCCCGTCTCCAAATTGAGTAGCCCCTTGGGAATATGACCTCATTTAAAATAACATCTTCAAGTTTTGTCTCCGTGAGTGCAACAATGTCTGGTGTCTGCAGCTGTATTATATCACTTAACTCCAGTATCTTTGACCTTACTCCATCTATGTTGGTGTATGCAATCTTCAGGAACTTGTTCCCCATCTTCTTATTATTCACTCCCCCTTTCTCTAATGATTTTGTTGGTTTGCTTTTATGTACCACTTTACTGGTCTGCCTACCCCTATCACTTTGTAGAAAAAAGAATTGATTTCTTCTTCATTCCTGCTCTCATTTAAACGTTTTGCCTCGGCGAGGTTCAGTTTCAGCTTCTCTCTATCTTCTTTTGAAAGATCTCGTCTTAACGACCACCCTTTCCCATCCTCAATGCTTTGTAATTTTCTGGCATTCCTTAGTACTTCTTCCATCTGTTTGGCACCGTTTAGGGTGATTCTCAAAGGTCGATCTTTCCCTTTTACATATCTGCCTATTCTCCTGTAGTCGCACACATTCTCTTTGGTTGTAAGACCTTCCACGAGGCCAACAATTTTATCTACTACTTTTGCTTCTTCTACAGCTCTTTCTGACCTAGATGTTATCTCCTTTTCTATGCATCCAAAAATGATCAGGGACTTACTCCGATCAACTGTGTTTTGCACCAACTTTGGGTTAGATGCCAATTCTTTTCTCACTTCCAGCCTAATGTTTGTTTTATCTTGGTTGCTGCAGTGTTTGACTTCTTTTACTGCTTCTTCTATTTTTTCCTTGTCCTTGGCCACTTGCGCATAAGTGAGTTGCATATCTTTCTTGCACTGTTCTATTCCATGTGCAACTTCCTCCATCTGTGCTGACAAAAGCTGTTTCTCCTGTTGAATTTCCTTGCCTAACCTATTGTAGTCATTTGTGTTTAAATTTACTTTAACTTCTTCCAAAGCTATTTTTAAGAGACTATTTTCTTCTTCCATGGCTTTGCAATTTGTTTCCAATTTAATCTTATCCTTGCACAGGTCTTTCACTACACCCTCAAGACATACAACTTTGCTATTTAAATGGTCATTACTTTCTTTCAATTTACTAATTAATTCTATATGAGAGGTCACTATAGTATCTAATTTTGCCAACTTGTTGTATAGACTGGTTATCTCAATGCTTTCTTCACTGAAACCATCAAAATCAAGCTCTGTTGTGTATTTCCTCTTGCCACCGGCGGCCATCTTGAATGTTGTTCTCTGCACTGTAAACACTAGGGCAACTTTTTCTCATCCAATTTTTTCACTTCCCTTGGCACATTCCTGTTATCTCACCTATTTTTCAAAAGCACTATACCTTTATGTTGTCTGGGACACCACTCACTATCATCATCCTGTACTACAACACTTAGGATTGTTGAAATAAGCTGGAGCTCCTCTTGTCTGCCTCCTGGGATAGAACTTGGGATGGATATCCCAAGTTCATGGTGTGTGTGTGTGTGTGTGTGTGTGTGTGAAGTAGTAGTGCACATGTGCATGGTGCGCAGTGATAGTCAACAGGACCAGGCGATACCTATTTATTTGGAAATTTATAATTGGTGTGAAAAAAAAATAAGGAAAGGATTTACTAAGGTAGGTTAGTGTTTCATTTAGTGGTGTCTGGGGAAACAAATTTGTCTTTTTGATAATTTATACAAATGCATTTTTTTTTTCAGTGTGTGATTCTCTAAGAATTCTGCAAGCTGTCATGAACTAAAGTTGAATCTTTCAGAGCCTTGAGTTGTAACCATGGTTTCTGAAAATTAGACTAGAAATAAAAAAATCGGGTTTTAAAAATTCCTTTTCAAAAGGGATTTGAATAGTGTCTCCTTCCTAGTCTAATTTTATATTTAAACATTTGTCTAAAATAAAGGAGCACCGGAGCTCCTTTTTATTTATATACACTGCATTAAAAATATTTAAGAATTATTTTGTGCTGTGTATAATTGGTAGCTCCTTACTGAGGAGGGAAATATGTAAGTAACTTGTAAATATGCAGAATATCCATACAAGGAAGGTTCCAAGGTGAAGTGTTCGAGTTCTTCCTTGCCTGGCTATCATTATTCATTTCCCCCCCTACCGTATATATTGGCATTTTTTCCCTTTTCACAAATTGACTTTAAAATTTGACTTAATTAGCCAACTCACTTCTGGTTTTGTACTTTGGTCTTATTAATTTCTTCTTTATCCCAGCTTGGAGCCTTCTTTTGATAATTGTTTTTGTTCCCCCCCCTCCCCCTGTTTTACTACTATTTTACTCATTTCATGTTGTTCATATATTATCGGCTATCTTTGTTGCGCCCTTGATTTATTCATATATTTTTTTTTATCACCTTACTGCTATGCTACATTCTTTATTTTTACTATTTCTCACCTTGAAAATTAATAATTAGTATAATTTGTAAATTACAATCCTATATATATATTTTAGCTTTTATATTTTTTAAGTGTGGTTAGTTTTCCCAGTTGGAAGATGCATATTCCAGAGCGGAACTTTGTGGTGGTGGTTCTCGTAGCTAATGAGGCGCCATTAATTATAAGAAATGGTTGAGGTTCTGTTTCACTTTGGACCCCCTTATTTAATGTGTTAAAGTTGCTTGAATATTTAATTTTGTATGAAATCTGTGAAGACATTCTTATAGCTTTAGGAAAGCATTGATAGAAGTCCTGAATTTTTAGTTTTGGCTTTGTATTGTACTTGTTGGACAATTAATTTAATCCTGATCTTAGTATTTCCTGGGAGATTTGCAGTAATTTGTATCTCATATTGAGGATATTACTCCATCCTCTTACTTTGAAAAGTTAGTACACTTGCTTGTTAGGATTTATTCTCTTAAGCCTCAGGACATTATATAGAGTAATGATATTCATGATGAACATACATTGATAAAATAACAGTTAAAGCCAAATTAAAATAGTTAGGAAATTGGCTAAAGTTATTGTCATTAATATACTGTAATTCCATTGTTTGAATACTTGTGGTTTTAATAAATTACTTTAATTATGTATGAGAATGGACTTCCTATAATCTTAATCAACAATCTGCATTGCATACATAATATAATGTTTTCATTGAGGATGTATTGTTTAAACTGAAAATAGTAAGAGTTTTGATAAACAAATTACCTGTACCACAACTTTACATGCTCAATATTTATTTAGTGAAATACAAATAAGAATACAGTACTGTATAGGAATGTGCATTTCTACTGGCCCAGTTTTTGCAGGTCCTGTTTACACACAGCCATTTTCACTCAAAAAAATCTGTCCAAGTTATTTACTTCAGTGATGCTGCTTAGCAGCCTGTTTCACCCTTGTACATTTCTTTTGCTAAACCAGTTCTTACCCATATTTGGTTTACAACTTAATTTTTCCAAAATTTAATCCATTGTTTAGAGTTATAACTTTTTAGTTTAAAGCACTGCCTGTATTTTTATATCTTCTAATGCCTTTCATCAATTTGTGTACTCAGTCATATCACCCCCTAATTTTATGCTTCTCAAATAAGTGTAGTTTTCCTCAATCCTCTTAATATATATTGGTCAAGTGGATTCTGAAAGCTAGGGATTAGATTTTCCTGCTTTCTCTGCTTCCCAAAGAATTTCTTTCTTTAATACTGTATGGCAACCAACCCGGGGATAGGGATCCCAACTAAGGGATCGCAGCACAACCCGGCGAGGTCTTCCCAGAGCATGGAAAAGTTGTTGGATAACCTTGGCATTCCTCCTGTATAACTGATGCTTTTTAGATATATAACCACGGATTATTGGCCTTATTTCACACATTTTCGCTCTGCTGTTTTGATCTGACATTCTTCTTTCTCTCTACTCCATGGTGTCTTTTTTTTTTTTTTTTTTTTTTTTGCAAATATTGTATTGCATCTCTCTTTGCAGAGTTCATAATGCATGCCACTTTTCTTTTCCAAGTTTATACTTGCATGCTGTAATTTTAATTGTATTTATCATGTAGCTAAACCTGAAACCTATTGGTATTATAGTCCTGTTGTTCTTTTGAATTTATAATGCACACTTTTATAGTATCTACCAATTTGCATAGTACTGTACTGTATACAGTATATATTGCAATTTGCACTAGTATTAAAAGGATTTATGGATAAGTGGTATGAACATGGAAATTCAGAGAGTTATAGCAGTAGAAATGAACAATCTTACGAGACTGTGTGGTATAAGTATAATAAATTGGTATGAGTATAAGTAAATAAATGAGTATAATAAATTAAGTAAGCTATGAAATGTCAAAGATGTGGGGAGCAAATGTTAATAAACTGCAAGATTGGAGTGTGTACTGAGATTGTCTAGTCATGTTAACAAGGTGACAGTATACTGGTGAAGAGTGTAAAAGAGGAAATTTAAGGAGATGAGTGTGTGAGGCAGTGGGGGATTAAGTGTGATCAGCACATGGTATATTATGTAAAGGGAATGCATATGTACTGTAAGTTGAAAAACAATTTAATAACACATTTTGGGTTTAGGACTAGGTCATGGATCTCAAATGTACAGTACTTCATTTTTATAATAGGATTGCTAAGGTTTTGTCAGAGATGGCTGGGCATATTGCACAATGCACAAGACTAGATCTGAAAAAGGCATTCAATAAAGTCACACACAAAAATTCTGGTGGTTGGCAGGTGAGATTACTACTTGAATGAATTGTTTTTAAATAAAGATGACAGCAGTAATAAATTTGGCTTCTGAGATGTCACTAAGAATCCCACGAGCCTCGGTGCCATCAATGTTCGTCGTGTACTGCATACAAGTAATATACCTTGAGGAATAGTTATATGAATGTGTTTGTGTATGATCCTAAGCTTTTAAATGGTTGATGACAAAATGAACACACTGAAGAATGCATGGCAAATGGAATTCAGTGTGGGTAAATGCCATGTAACATTGCAGAATAAGTGAAATCGGATTATATTCATAAAAGTTGTTGGAAAAGACTATAAAACTTGGGCAATGAAAGACTTAGGGGTGGTCTTGGATAGTAGCAAGACACTAGGAGAAGGGTATAGTAACAGGCACATATGCTACTCTGGCCAGTTTCATCATTATCAAGTACATCTTCTTGAGGTTATCTTGAGATGATTTCGGGGCTTTTTTAGTGTCTCCACGGCCCGGTCCTCGACCAGGCCTCCACCCCCAGGAAGCAGCCCGTGACAGCTGACTAACACCCAGGTACCTATTTTACTGCTAGGTAACAGGGGCATAGGGTGAAAGAAACTCTGCCCATTGTTTCTCGCTGGTGCCTGGGATCGAACCCAGGACCACAGGATCACAAGTCCAGCGTGCTGTCCGCTCGGCCGACCTGCTCCCCGGTACATGGAGAAAGGTTTAAAACATTTTAGGCCCAAGTTAGAATAGGAAACAGTTATGATTCCCATCTCAAAATATTGATAAACAAAAAGTGCAAAGGCATATTAGTAATTGACACCATGTATAATAACTACACACTAAGCCTGTACAATGAGAGTTCACAAACCAAAAAACAAATGCAATCACTAGAGAAAGATCTAGGAGTTGATATCACCCCGAACCTGTTTCCTGAAGTCCACATCAAAAGAATATCGGCGGCATTTGCAAGGCTGGGTAACATCAGAACTGCCTTCAGAAACTGTGTAAGGAATCACTCTGAACCTTGTATGCCACATACGTAAGACCAGTCCTGAAGTATGCGACCTCAGCATGGAGTCCATATCTTGTCAAACACAAAATGTAGCTGGAGAAAGTTCAGAGGTATGCCACTAGACTTGTCCCGGAACTAAGAAGCATGAATTACGAGAAAAGGATGTGTGAATTGTACCTCGCGTTGCTGGAAGAGATAAGAGCATAGGGAGATATGATCACCACATACAAAATTCGCAGGGAATTGACAGGGTAGATAAGGACGGATTATTTAACACTGGTGGTACTCTCGCATAGGAAAGCAGAGCACCCAAATGAGTCTTGGACATTAGAAAAACTTTTTCAGTGTCAGAGTAGTTAGTAAATTAATGTATTAAGAAGTGGTGTGGTGGAGGCAGACTCCTTACACAATTTCAAATGTAGATATAAGAGCTCAAGAAGTTTGGGAACCTGTACACCAGTAGATTGACAGTTGAGAGGTGGGACTATAGAACTGGAACTCAAACCCTGCAAGCACAACTAGGCAAGTACGTGTGTGTGTGTGGGTGGTTACCTAAGTGTAGTTACAGGATGAGAGCTACGCTCGTGGTGTCCCGTCTTCCCAGCACTCTGTCATATAACGCTTTGAAACTACTGACGGTCTTGGCCTCCACCACCTTCTCCCCTAACTTGTTCCAACCGTCTACCACTCTGTTTGCGAAAGTGAATTTTCTTATATTTCTTCGGCATCTGTGTTTAGCTAGTTTATATCTATGACCTCTTGTTCTTAAAGTTCCAGGTCTCGGGAAATCTTCCCTATCGATTTTATCAATTCCTGTTACTATTTTGTATGTAGTGATCATATCACCTCTTTTTCTTCTGTCTTCTAGTTTTGGCATATTTAATGCCTCTAACCTTTCCTCGTAGCTCTTGCCCTTCAGTTCTGGGAGCCACTTTGTAGCATGTCTTTGCACCTTTTCCAGTTTGTTGATGTGCTTCTTAAGATATGGGCACCACACAACCGCTGCATATTCTAGCTTTGGCCTAACAAAAGTCGTGAACAATTTCTTTAGTATGTACTCACCTAGTTGTACTCACCTAGTTGTGCTTGTGGGGGTTGAGCTCTGGCTCTTTGGTCCCACCTCTCAACCGTCAATCAACAGGTGTACAGTTTCCTGAGCCTAATGGGCTCTATCAATTCTACACTTGAAACTGTGTATGGAGTCAGCCTCCACCACATCGCTTCCTAATGTATTCCATTCCATTCCATGTCAACCACTCTGACACTAAAAAAGTTCTTTCTAATATCTCTGTGGCTCATTTGGGCACTCAGTTTCCACCTGTGTCCCCTAGTGCGTGTGCCCCTTGTGTTAAACAGCCTGTCTTTATCAACCCTGTCGATTCCCCTGAGAATCTTGAATGTGGTGATCATGTCCCCCCTAACTCTTCTGTCTTCCAACGAAGTGAGGTTTAATTCCTGCAGTCGCTCCTCGTAGCTCATACCTCTCAGCTCGGGTACTAGTCTGGTGGCAAACCTTTGAACCTTTTCCAGTTTAGTCTTATGCTTGACTAGATAGGGACTCCATGCTGGAGCCGCATACTCCAGGATTGGTCTGACATATGTGGTATATAATGTTCTGAAAGATTCCTTACACAAGTTTCTAAAGGCCGTTCTTATGTTAGCCAACCTGGCATATGCTGCTGATGTTATCCTCTTGATATGAGCTTCAGGGGACAGGTCTGGCGTGATATCAACCCCCAGGTCTTCTCTCTCTCTGACTCTTGAAGTATTTCATCTCCCAAATGATACCTTGTATCTGGTCTCCTGCTTCCTACCCCTATCTTCATTACATTACATTTGCTTGGGTTAAACTCTAACAGCCATTTGTTCGACCATTCCTGCAGCTTGTCCAGGTCTTCTTGAAGTCTCAAACTGTCCTCCTCTGTCTTAATCCTTCTCATAATTTTGGCGTCGTCAGCAAACA
Organism: Procambarus virginalis; assembly: GCA_020271785.1. Classification (NCBI taxonomy): domain Eukaryota; kingdom Metazoa; phylum Arthropoda; class Malacostraca; order Decapoda; family Cambaridae; genus Procambarus; species Procambarus virginalis. The sequence continues at coordinate 19,398,963 of WNGS01004946.1, forward strand.
TTGAGAGGAATGAGTTTATACCCTCTGGGAGATCATTTACGTATATCAGAAACAGGATAGGTCCAAGTACAGAGCCCTGTGGGACTCCACTGGTGACTTCACGCCAGTCTGAGGTCTCACCCCTCACTGTAACTCTCTGCTTCCTATTGCTTAGTACTCCCTTATCCACTGGAGCGCCCTACCTGTTACTCCTGCCCTATGTGTGTGGTGTGTGTGTGTGTGTGTGTGGTGTGTGTGTGTGTGTGTGTGTTGGTGTGTGTGTGTGTGTGTGTGTGTGTGTGTACTGTGTATGTACTGATCTTGCACATTTTCTGGGGGGAGCCTGTTGGCTCCCAGAGCTTCCAGGCTGAATGGACATGTATAACTTTCTAGCATCAGTCAATGTGCATGGAGCTCTTACCTACCAGGGACCACGAGCCAGAATGGCTCCCTCAGAGAGGCACGAGGAGCAATGGCCTATAGAAACTCCCATGTGGTTGGGACATTCTATGTCTGCCATCAACCAGGTCTAGCACCCAGAAAGGTAGGCGCTCCAAAACAAACCCCTATTCTGGTGACACTATTGCTATCGAAAGCCGAATGAGTGTACAGAACTCCTCAACGAAAATTAGCAAACGAGCACGTCATCATCATACTGCCGTGCCCCTGTCTGTGCAACTCCCTCCTCTCCCCGGGAGGGGGAAGGGGGAGCCCCAGACCTTTGCGCCGGCAATCCAAGCATCAGTTCTTGGCTGATGTGATACTGGAGTAGTCGTGTGCCTCTGGCTCCTGCTTTTGTCTCGGTTCTGTGTTTTGTGATGTGGGCTGTCTCTACAGGTGGTGAGTGAGTCACGAGTAATATTCCAAGGTAGTGTTCCCTTCCCTAGGTGCTAGGTAAGTACTGCCCTTATGGCTTGGGGCCTCCATCCACAAGTCACTTTGGGATCTACCTCCGCTGTGCCTTTTACTGCTCTGTACTTGGCTGCCCTTGGGGTTAGCTGGATTTCATTGCCCTTGTTTGTCTCTGGGTAGTTTTCGTCACTGGTAAGGGTGCGGGTAACTGCCAAGCTAGTTATTGCCACTTATAGCGGCTGGCTAGTTCTGCTTGGGTACACTGTCCTCTTGCGGGGTTTTTCTTTTGTTTTGTTTCTGCCTGGTGGGAGAGAAGGGGTCTACCTTCGTTCTTCCCCCCCTACTGCTGTTGTGGGGTATATCTGTATATTTCTGTGTTTGGTGGTATCCCCCGCTAACCCTCCCCCATGAGTGGACACGTCCCGTGTCAGCTTTTAGCAGTTTGTTTTAGTAACTTGGGTGCCGGTTCGCAGTATTCTGCCTGGGCTTCCTTAGTGTGTACCAAGGCTAAGGACCCTCGGAAATCCCGCTGGGGCTACATGTCCGATGGATGTGACCCTCCGTCCCCTCTCCCTTTGTGTGAGCTCTATTCCCCTGTCTCTGGGTGACACTCACCGGTGTGGCCTCCACCATGCTGCCTGTTGGGTCGGCAATCCTTTCACCCGGAGTCGTGCAACGTTTGCTGCTTGTACGTGCTCCAGTTCACCCAAGCTACTGTTCATGATATGAGGGCGCAGGCGGCTGCTGTGTTGCATGCTAGGTTTTGGTTGCTTCCCCGGATCCCCCGAGACTGCCCTGTTTTGGTTATAGGGACCTGAACTTAGGGGTGGGAGCTGCTTCGACTTGGGTTCCGTCCGCCCCTCCTAGTCCTTCCTCTTCTGTGCATTCAGTTCCTTTTCCACTTCTTCTGGCTCTGAAACACTTGAGGGTTTCGGAGTCGATACATGGTCTAGTTAGTGTTGATGGGGGGGGGGGTTGTTGTTGTTGGAGGACAGCTCGGCCCTGGGTCCTCAGGATGAGGTTCCCGGGACAGGGGAGGTGTTGACTTATAAGACTTAGTCCCTGTTGGACCCTGCGTGGGTTTTTTCTACCTCAGAGGGCATGGCTTAGTGTTGCAAGGAGAGGGGGTTCCCTTTTGCACCCCTCCTCATATGACTTGGATTTGGCATCTACCCTCCCCGGGTTTGGTTTTGGATCCCATGGGACCTTTGGTCCCATCTTTCCGGAGGTTTTGGCTTCCCGCATCCAGTCTCATGAGGTATGGGAAGCTCTTGTGGCTTACCTCCTGCGTGACCCGGATTATGCTTTCGTGATGGATCCAAAATGGTACTGCGCGGATCTCCAGATCAAGTCCGGTTCATTCTGGACTTGTCCTGTCTGAACCCGTGGGTTTATTGCCCTTCTTTTCTGATGAGTACTCTGTCCCAGGTCCGTCTTCTGTTGGAGCCGGGCGCTTGGTGTCCCTTGACCTCAAGGACACATATTGGCATGTCCCATTTCATCTGAGGTTCAGGGACTGGCTCGGTTTTGTTGTGGGGCGTCAAGGTTACTGCTTTCGTTGCCTTCCATTCGGCTTGAATCTGGCGCCTCGCATTTTCCACACACCTTACTCGGGTCGTGGTGACCCGCCTGTGTCGGTTAGGTGTTCGGGTTCTGGCCTACCTTGACGACTGGCTGGTTTGGGCTCCCAGCCAGTCCGTGTGTCTGCTCGCCAGGGATTTGGTTCTTTTCCAGCTCGCCAGGTTTGGGTTCTTGGTGAACTGGCAGAAGTTCCATCTGGTTCCCTCTCAGGTTCAGTCTTGGCAGGGTCTTGTGTGGGACGCTCGAACCGCTTCTTCGTCTCTTCCTCCAGCGGCTCTGCTTCGCCTGCATTCCCGCCTTCATCTGTTCCCGAAGAGCTCTTGAGTCACGTGCCGGTTGCTCGAATGTTTGTGTGGGAGCCTGAACTTTGCCATGATGGTCTACCCGCCGGGTCGGGTTTGGCTTCGTCAGCTGTTCAGGTTCCTTCGGGGACGTCCCTTCCGCCTCTTTCGCGACTGCTGAGGGTGCCTTGCATCACCTTGCTTTGTGTCTATTGCTGCATCGCCGGCTTCCTCTTCAGGTTTTTTGGGGTTCAGTGCCTTGTTGCCTACCCAAGCCCTTGCTTGATGTGTTCACGGATGCGTCGTCTCTTGGCTGGGGCTTCATGACCAGTGCTCGCCAGGACAGCCAGGGTCGGTGGGATCTGTCCTTTTCTTGGGCTCACAGCACGGTGCGGGAGTTCATGGCTGTGTGGATGTTGCTCCGGAGGGTTAGTTACTCGCGGATCGACGATCAGGCTCCATTTGAACTATTCCCCGGTAGTTCATTGCCTGAACCGAGGGGGGGTTCGATGCAGTCTTTGGCTCTTTGAGGCTAGTCGCTTCAGGTGACTCGTCAGCTGAGTTCTCAAGGTTTCTTTCTCCTAGCGATTCACTTATTGGGAAGTGTCCAATGTCCTGGCGGACGGCTTGTCCCGGTTCATTCCCCTGTCCACGGAATGGATGGTAGGCGCCAACTTGTTCAGTTGGCTCTGCCAGACTTTCGGGCTCCTGGGGGTGAATCTATTCATGTCGACATGGTTGATGCGTCTCACAGTATATATACATGGCGCCCTTCCCTGACTGCGAGGCTGTCGAAATCGGTGCCTTCAGGCTGGACTGGGCAAGGTGGGGTTACCTGTAACTCTTTTTCCCGGTTCAGCTCCAGGTCCTGGCTCGCTTGGAGACTTACCAGGGAAGAGTTGTCCTTCTGGCTCCTTGGTGGCTAGCCCAGCCTTGGTTTCAGGCATTGCTTACTCGGTGTCCGAACCCGAGGGTATTTCCGCGGCTCCACCTCTTTCAACAGATCGGTCCAGCCTGGTACGAGGCTGGTTCGTTCTTCTTCTAGGGTCTTCGCGTCTGGAGTTTCTGACTCGAGTTCGTCATCACTTATATGGGGAGCAGGTGGCTTCGTTGTTGGTTCCCACCTGCATGCTTCGTCTCGGCAGCAGTATGAAGTTTCCTGGCGGACCTTCCAGTTTTTCCTGTCACTGCGTAGGTACACTTCGGTCTCTGATAGGATTGGTTTGTCCTTCCTTTCGTAGTTGTTCCAGGACCGTCATCTTGTGCTGAATATTGTAGCCTCATGTTGTGTGGTGCTGGCGGAGGTGTTCCAGCTTGCTTTTGGTGTTGATATTACTTCTGCCCGTTCTGCAAGCTGTCTCGCGTGTTGCTTCACCTCCAGCCTGCTCATGCACTTCCTGAACTGTCCTGGTCTTTGGACCGGGTGCTCTTTTTTCTCCTCCTTGGTTCGTAATGGCCCCTTTGGTACAGGATTGTTTTTCCAAGGCTCTTTTTTTTTTTTCCTGTTGGCATTGGCCTCTGGGGGGGGGGGTCGGGTCGGGAAGTTTCATGCTCTCCTCCAGCGCAGAGGTTTCTGCTCCTTCAATCCTGGTGGTAGGTTTGTTCGGCTGCAGCAATCTCCTTTTCTGGCGAAGAATGAGACTGCTGCTTTCTGGAGGGGTCCTTGGGTCGTTGATGCTTGGTTGGTCAGGCCGGGGGTGCATAATGTGTTGTCCGGTTGCGATTCTTCGCTGTTATTTGCGTTCCACGGCTTCAGTGGCCGGGGATGCGCTTTGGGTTGACCAGGTTTCCCTTCTTCCCTGTTCCTGGGTTCGGGTCTCTAGAGTCGTCTGCAGGGTTAAGTCTAGCCTGCCTGTGGTCTATCTCCGTGCCCACAACGTTCGTAAGTTTGCTGCTTTGGCTTCCGTCTTTGGTAATATGTCTTGGGTTGACATTTGGACCCGGGGTTTTTGGAGGTCGAACAGGGTCCTGGCTGCTCGCTACCTTGTCAATGTCCCTGGACCTGGTAGGGCCTGGGTTGCATCGAGTTGGCGGTTGCAGCTAGATGACTCGACTTCGCGTTGAGGAGTGAGAACTGACCGTCTCCTGGGTAAGTCCCTAATTTTCCTTGTCTTTGGATAGTTAGCTCTGGGGAGCTGACGGGGCTCCCACCCCCCAGAAAACCAGCGTTGAATGTGATGGAAATGCCATTTTCTGGGTGAGTCCCGGAGGCTCCCTGGCATCCCTCCCTCCTGGTCAGCGGTATTTTTTTGCATGTTTTTGACATCCAGCCTAAGAACTGGTGCTTGGATCGCTGGTGTGAGGGTCTGGGACTTCCCCTTCCCCACTGGGAGGGGGGATTGCGCGGACAGCGGCGCGGCAATGTGATGTCATGCTCGTTTGCTAATTTTTGTTTGAGGAGTTCTGTCTACTCGTTCGGCTTACGGTAGCAATAGTTTCACTAGAATAGGGGTTTGTTTTGGGGAGCCTACCTTTCTGGGTGCCAGACCTGGTCGATAGCAGACACAGGATGTTCCCAATCACATGGGGAAGATATAAGATGTCAAGATAACCTCAAGATGGGGGGTTTCTATAGGCCATTGCGCCTCTTGCCTCTCTGAGGGGGCCAGGTTCTGGCTTGTGGTCCTTGGTAGGCAAAAACTCCATGCACGTTGACTTATGCCAGAAAGTTGTGCATATTCATTCAGCCTGGATAGCTCCGGGGGAGCCTCTGGGATTCTTCCAGAAAATGGCGTTTCATTACATTCAACACTGGTTTTTTCTTATTGTAATTGTAGATTGTGGTAGAGTGTTTGGTAAAAAACTTTATCGGCTGTAGAATGTTGTCTGGTTCATCTGTGCTTTCCAGTGGTTTGTGTAGTGCAAGATGCATCACTCCCGCTGTCTTTGTCTGTTTTTAAGGTCTGATTGGCATGATTGATGGTGACTGAAACCATTAATTTTTTTTCCACTCAGTGAGGAAATAGCTAAAAAGTTGCAAGAGGAAGAAAACCGTTAGCAGCCGAGGCAGAGGCTGAAGCTAATGCACCACAACAGACAACTGATTCTCCACCACCACAGACTCACCATTCACCCCAGCACCCACCGCATACACAAGAGGAGAAAAAGAAAAGGAGGTAAGCTTCAAAAATCTATTGTTTCTATTTTTTTTATATAAAGAATTGTGCAATATTGTTCCAATATAACCCTTGAAGAGCTGTTATGGGTTTATTGTCATTTGCTGATTTAGTTGTCACCTGGTTTTTAAATGATGAAATATATAAATGTATAGGCATGCAAAACAATGTGTAGTTAAAATTTGTTACCGAAAATAAAAATAATACTTGAAAGTTTGAAGTTTAAAGTTCAGAATGGATCTGCAATTGCTGTATTTAGTTAAAGTTTTGAAGTTGCAATATATGGATTTGGTTGAGAGGGAAGTTGGAACTTATTACTTATTAAATAGGGGGTTTGAATTTGGATGTTGGTATAGTACAGTGGTACCAGAGGGAAGGAGGAGAGGTGTTACTGTTTGGAAGGGGAGGTCCCCTTCCATTATAACATCAGGCAGTGAGGACCTCTCTGGGGTGCATTCTCTGCACGTTTTGCCTGCATACCACTAGGACTTGCTTGTCTTACTAAGAATCTGTCTAAAGACACTTTTTTCCCTACATTTTGACACTTGTCTGTAGTAAGACATCACATTGTCATTTAAAAGGTCAAAACGGCCTGCTACAGCTTTATCTGGGCGAGTTTTTTCAACAAAACTTTGCAATTCTTCCCATACTTCACACATTTTCTTAATGAAGAAGGGACATCCTCTACTGCTCTACTCTCGGCTATTTTCTTAGGTTAACCTTACCAATGGCTTTCTTGAGACCCATGGCAAGATATATAATAACTTTTATGCTCAAATGGCCAAAAAACTGACAAAAACTGTAAATCCTTGTGAAGAATTCAGGCGAGATAGTCACTGGGTGCGAGGCACTGGTAAACCGAGGCGCAATCGGCGTGCTACTTCATCGCTAGTCGGCCTGTACGCGTATCAACACCCTCGTTTCCGAGGTAAATTTTCCAAGCAAATCCTGCCCGTATTCCGAAAAACTCGTATACAGGGACACTGGTATTCCGA
>WNGS01004946.1:19411735-19426782 GCA_020271785.1 Procambarus virginalis
GTAGGTGGAAACCATCGTGCACTGCGTGCTACAGGACTACTCGTACACCTCATTCGGTTCACATTGATGGTTGATATTTAATAAAAACTATACCATCATTTGTTGCATGATGGTGTCACTACACCATCATTTGTTGCATGATGGTGTCACTATACCATCATTTGTTGCATGATGGTGTCACTACACCATCATTTGTTGCATGATGGTGTCACTATACCATCATTTGTTGCATGATGGTGTCACTACACCATCATTTGTTGCATGATGGTGTCACTACACCATCATTTGTTGCATGATGGTGTCACTATACCATCATTTGTTGCATGATGGTGTCACTACACCATCATTTGTTGCATGATGGTGTCACTACACCATCATTTGTTGCATGATGGTGTCACTACACCATCATTTGTTGCATGATGGTGTCACTACACCATCATTTGTTGCATGATGGTGTCACTATACCATCATTTGTTGCATGATGGTGTCACTACACCATCATTTGTTGCATGATGGTGTCACTACACCATCATTTGTTGCATGATGGTGTCACTACACCATCATTTGTTGCATGATGGTGTCACTACACCATCATTTGTTGCATGATGGTGTGTTCTGCCCAGGGCCGAGGAGGGAAAGGACCATCCGCTGTGCTACAGGGCTGGTCGTACATCTCATTCCGTTCATATTGACATTGATATTTCGTACAAAAACATATCGTGACAACACAAGCCTGGAGTGTGCATGTTTCCTGCACTCGCACTGATCACCTAGCAGGAAAATATGTACCCAGGAGTTAAGGAGTTGATGAGGGTTGCGTCCTGGGCAAAGTCAGTCCCCTGGGGGGCCTCGATAAGACTAAATACATCATATTTTCTTGATGTTCTGAGTTTGTTCTTCACTCAGCCTCCAGTTAGAATGTTCTCTCAGCCTCCAGTTGGAATGTTCTCTCGGCCTCCAGTTGGAATGTTCTCTCGGCCTCCAGTTGGAATGTTCTCTCGGCCTCCAGTTGGAATGTTCTCTCGGCCTCCAGTTGGAATGTTCTCTCGGCCTCCAGTTGGAATGTTCTCTCGGCCTCCAGTTGGAATGTTCTCTCGGCCTCCAGTTGGAATGTTCTCTCGGCCTCTAGTTGGAATGTTCTCTCGGCCTCCAGTTGGGATGTTCTCTGGGCCTCCAGTTGGGATGTTCTCTGGGCCTCCAGTTGAAATGTTCTCTCGGCCTCCAGTTGGATTGATCTTGCTAATGGTGGCTGACGAGGACTGTGGCGGCTGTGAACCACTGATCAGCTCATGGCTAAGTCAAGTGCACATATCACTATTGTTACTACTGTCATTAGTAACATTATCTTTTGTAGTACTAAAGAAATGCAAAATATTTCTTTGTTTTTTCACTCATTATGGGTTTATTGCATTCGAATCTGAAAGCAAACAAGAAATGATAGTTATTAAAGTCAAACTATTTGATGTCATTAAATATAACAGTTAAAGAAAATACACAATTACATATAATACACAAATTCAATAAAGCATTCAGAATATAAGATTTTTTTAGAATATTATTTGTTTTATTTTTTATTATTAATAGAACATTTTTCTGTGGACCACCGGATGGCGACCGCTGTACTAAAGTGTTAGTGGCCCTCTGGTAAATTCAAGTAATTGTATATAACAATTCATAATTCATTGTGCCGGGGGACAGGAAGCCAGAGTGTATTCATAAACGTTTTGACTTTTTATCCCCCAAGGCCGAACTACTGACCCCGCCCAGGATGCAACCCCACAACAAGCTGACTAACTCCTGAGTACCTCCTCACTACTAGGTGAACAGAGGCATTAGGTGAAAGGAAATGTGCTCAACAATTTCTGTCCCGCCCGGAATTTGAATTCGGAGTTCTCGATTATGCGTCGAGAACGAATCCGACTGTACTATCGGGACCCAAACACGTACAACTTGTAAACATATTTAAGGGGTCTTATGGGCCATAATATACTAATTAACCTTTCTATAAGCATCCTTCGTTGTGTTAGAGCCTCTTGGGATCACGAATTTAGAAGTTATTTGGTTAAACTGTGACTACGAACTAGAGGGTTCAGTTCCTGAACCGATTATGTGCCTCTGTATCCTTTACACCACCGCCCACGGGATGGGTATGGGGTGCATAATAAAGAAAGAAATTGAATTGTGACTACGCTGTTTGAAGGATAAATGTTAAACTATGTAAGTGGCTCATCGGTGCTGAAATTACTGTACTTGCTTATAGCTAAAAAAAAAATTGGATTTAGTTTCAGATTCATTATGTCCATTTGTAACATTTTTCACTACCACTGGCAACATGATTAGAGCATAATAAATTAGGTAAACTAAATAAAAAAAAGAATAAACGTTATTGTACAATTGTGGGAGGTCGATGTAAACAAACAGCCGATGTACGATGCTGGCTTTATCGTTTTAATAAATAAATAAATAAATAAATAAGTAAATAAATAAATGTTTATTCAGGTAAAAGGACATACATACAAGATGAGTTACAAATAGAATGTTGGATTTCTAGATAGAACTAATACAAACTATGCCTAAAAAAAACCAAATACGCAGAGCGTTTCGGGCTATAAAGTTTGACATTTAGATAACATAAGATAAGATTTATGGGTTATAATATTGTCCAAAATAACTGAGAGTAATAATTGAACTGGCCCCAACATGAATTTTGGCGTTTAATAATAATAATAATAATAATAATAATGTATATGTGTGTGTGTGTGTGTAGTTAGGGAGGTCGGCCGCTGGGAGGAGGTGGCGCTGGCGACCATCAGTCGTGTTTGTTTACTACAGATGTTGGGCGTCTGGCGGCCCGTCTGCCTCCACCCCACCTAGAATAGTGATGGTCCCGCCCTCCACACTCAACATGCACTAACTATGGATGCGTCAGGTGAGTCTCGCCTTCCAAGTGGTGGTGGTGGGGGGGATGGTGATGGTCAGCTAGAGAGCTTGTGGGCCCCGTGTCAGGGTTTTTAACAGCATGCAAATTGGCGTTCGAGCGGTTGGTGGATTTCTTCAGGGGGGGATATTTTAGCAGACACGTATTATAGGGCGATGTGTTTTAAGATATTGACAGCGAGTTAATACACATATCAGTTTAGTGCTTTTACTATCAAAAAAATCCATCTTGGGGGAAATTGTTATGCTTATCAAATGAAATTTTCACAATGTTTTATTGCTTTTTTTTTTTTAGAAACTTCCTGAAACGCAATGCGTGTTAGTGGCTTTGTAAAAATGTAAAAATACCAATCTTATGTATTCTCGCCAACGCATTGTACCTTCTTGTGAATACATTATTATTATTATAGAAGCATGAATAATGTCGGTTCCCCCCATGGCATAACCTTTTTGTTCACTTAGTAAGGCACATGCACTATTTACATGGTCATTGCCATAAGTTTTAATTTATTCAAGGAAATAGGTTTTATCTCGGTTTTTGTACAATGCAATGACTTTCATTCATTATGTTTGACGGAGGCATTAATTGGTTTTGTTACAGTAAGGAAATATTTACATGGTGAGAAGGCAGTTGTTAACCTACTGTCTACCATAAGAAACATGTGCATAAAAGCATTTGGAGCACAGCAGATTAGTTAAAAAGGTCCACATGATTATTTTTTGTCATGCTGAACTCCTAATATAATTTTGGATAGTCTCTTTGTAATATTATTGTAAGGGGATATCGACCTCTCTTTGTACTGAGAAGGCCTAGTAACGGAGAAGTAACAATGGGATGCCGTGCATCAACTAAAGTGTTAGTGCAGTTCCAGTTTAAACTTTGCCAACTTGTTCTTTCTTGAAAATGTTCTCTTGCATACAGGTGAATGATACGACATAGTCCACACTGATCTAGACTTGAACCCCTACTAGGTAAATTTGTTTTAAGATCAAGTAGGCATAATGAATAAATGTCAGTACTCATAGCATAATGTGTTATACTGTATCTAGTTCACAATAAAATTTTCAAGGATAAGACACATCTAGGTACCCCCTAGCTAAATTACTCATTTTTCACAACACACATTCTTCCGATTTTTTTTTGTGTGTGTGTGTGGGGGGGGGGGGGCTCGGAACCAGTAGATATCCATTGTGTTCATCTGGGCTCTAGGAGACTCGCACTGTGGACCCCACTCGTGTGAGGCTGGTGCTCTATGGTCCGAGCTATTTAATAGTCGTAATAAGGAGTTTGTAAATATCCAATTTGTATCCCTTTTTTTGTGTTCTATATTGTGTTGATACATTTAACATATATTACACGCTTTCATCCAGTTGTACATTTTAGTCATGCTTCCTCAAAGTTCTGCCTTTTATAGGGAATTTAATTTAAACTTTTTTAATTGCTCTCTCTTAATAAGGGTTTTAATTTCTGGAATTAACTGTCATCCTTCTCTGTATACATTCAAATGAATTTATGTCCATTCTATAGTATGGTGATCGAAACTGAACTGTATAATCTAAATAGGGCTTAACAAGGTAAAGATAAAGTTGAAGAATAACATTAGACGTTGATGTATCATGTAGGCGTGATTTCCTTGTGTATTAAATGTCTATTGCTAGCATTTCTGGATTTGAATCCCAGTATCCTATTTCCTTATTTTTGACCATTTATACATTTTTTGTTTTACTCAAGATCCCTACTAATCATGACCCTCATCTTTTGCAATTCAGATTTAGCAATTTCAAACTGTCCAATTAGTAGCTGACAATACTACATTATTTTCATTATCCAGGCTCAAAACCATATATTTGAGAGCATTATACTGACTCTCACTTTTGTTCATTTTATAAGTAAATAATTATGTAGCAATTTTGAGTCATCTTAATTTATTTCCAGCCCAATCATAATACATTAAAGTGAATCATAATACATTCTCTCACTTGTGCTTATTAGATTTTACTTGGTCATTGATCCTTTCAGAGATTAATATCATAAATGGTTTGTTGTGAATACAGTATAGTTGACTTTTGAATACTAATCAGTCATGGTTTTTCAATATTCCAATGTTTTAATATTTTCCAGAGCAACCCAACTTTGTGTGTTTATACTACTTCAGCTTAATCTGCTTCACTTGTGCAGATAATGAGTAACAATGTGGCTGAATATATATGATATCCAAAGCACACATCAGAAAACAAAAATTATAGCATTTCAATCCATTCTGGACCATTATCAAATTGACTTGATTATGGTCCAGTATGGATTGAAACTGTTTCTTCATTTTCTGGCCTGTGGTTTTGATATCTGCTTCACTTAATTGTATAGAATAGCGTGATTAGGCTAAGTGGAAGGGGCTAATTGGAAGTGGGACAACTTGATGCTATTAAATATTGAGACATTTATTAGTTAAAATTTGTATTAAATATTTACATACCTTTATTTTATTGAATATGCTATTTTAAAAAAATTGGTTACATTTTAACAATTTACTTTTAACTTTTTGAACTGTTGAAAATTATTAGGACTGAAGAGTATCAGCACTGAATGTAATTTTAATTGATATATGAAAGATAAATCTATACAGTATCTACTGTATTTTTAGTTGATGCTATGCTTGCTCCCAAGAACTCCCTATTAGTGTGTGTACACAGAAGTTTCTCCAGAAGGCTCTTATCACCACACAAAACCCTTCGCTATTTTATGCTTTCTTACCCCTTTGTCTATATTTTCTTAAATATAGTATGCTATTCTTTCCTTCTGATATACTGGTCACCTGCTACTACCATATGATCCCCCCTTACCTATATTTCATTCTTGTACTCTTCTCAGTAAATGGTGGTCAGACCTACTACTAACATGTCTACGACACACCTTGGTGTATTGTACTTTACTCTCTCCATTGATCTACATGTAATTTTCTCAGCCGTACTGTATTTCTTTTTTTCTCACTCGTACCACATCTCGTACGTACTTATTGTTATAACCATCCTGTATAACTATGCAAGCAGCATTTCTCATAATACTAATTTCTACTCTGGTACTTGTACTCTAGAGCACCCTGCCCCCTTCCACACTCAAATCTCGTTTCAATATGTCAGAGCTGAGTGTAGGATACTATAATTTAACTCTCATACTAACATTTCATCTTTTGTTACACTTCACTACTTTTACCCCCTCTTCTCCTATTTCCACCTTCCATACTACCATATTTATCTAGGACAGGGGTCTCCAAACTTTTCAATGTAAGGGCCACATTATATATTTACCATATTTATGCGGGCCAAAGGAATAAAAAATGGAAAAAAAAAACAAAAAACAAATCAGTGCCAGTAATTTAATTTCCTCAAATATTAAAGTATAAACATGGAAAAATTAAAACATATATCTTTTTGGAAAAAATTGTGGGGATGGAGGGCGAAGCCCCACTCGCCCTCCATCCCCACAATATACAGTTATACACAACTGATTGGTTGTAATGCACAACACATACCTACCAGTACTAGTATCTGTGCGTCACACTATCGAGAGAGAGGAAAACTGACTCGGGCTGAGCGCCACCAGTCAGCAGCCCCAGCTTTGAATAATTCTGCGATGCCATTCGTACGATAATTATTTTTTCAAGGCCACCACACAGGGATTTGTTTGGCGGGCCGGATGAAATTATGTGGCGGGCCGGATGTGGCCCGCGGGCCATAGTTGAGACCCCTGATCTAGGATAAGACCGCCCCCCAAGTATTTAAAACTTATTGCCGCATCCAGCACATCGTCTCGATTTTTATCTTATGGTTCAGATCACTTCTGTAGGTTATTGCCACTTCATAAGGATGTACAAAATCCACAACATCCTATTTCCTTCTTTCAAACACCATTGTGTGTTTTTCTTTTTTTTCCCCTCTCATATTGACCTTCACACTCATTATTTAGTTTATAACCCTTAGAATGGTCAGTTTTTCCACTGAATCGTTCGGTGTCTGAATAAATTCTGCCAGTTTCATGTTTCAGTTCATGATTTGTTCTGATGCATTTCCGAAACATTGACCGATTCCTTGTCTTGACTTTCTAATGACATCTGGTATTGTTTAGCAGAGATGTCTATTTGCTTACAGAAAATGCATGGCTTTTTTTTATAAGAATCTATCCTTTCGCTGGTTACACTACTGTACTGTATATTATTTTTCTTATGCAATTATGATGCAAATTGTAATAATTGTTTGTTATTGTATTGTATTTGGACAAGGAGACTAAATGCACAAGTACTTTTTGTTTTTCAGGGAAGTCTGCATGTAATGTGGGTGAGGGGGAGTTGACAAGCTCTGAAGGTATACCTGCTGTGGCTGATACAACAGCATCAGGAGCGAGGGAGAGAAACTCGGAGCATGAGCCAGAAAATGTTGTGTGTGTGTCTGCTGGTACTCAGGACCCAGTTTGTGTGTCCCCCAAAGTGCCTTCTGAAACTTCCCATACCTCCTTAACTTCATCACAAATGGAGCAGGAGGAGAGAAACTTAGGAAATTTAACCATAGTGCCAACTGTAGAGGGCATTCCTGAAAAACAAAGTGCAGTAGGTTTACCAGATCTTCTTGTTGAGAGTTTTGGGAGCGAATTGAAAAACGAATCGATTGCCTCCAGTGGAAACCACGAACGAATAAGCTCAGAACTAGTGGAGCAACTTAGTGTGAATCTTGATAAAGGTGATAACAAAGGGAAAGACTGTAGTGATGTTTGTGGCTGGATATCGCAGGGAGAATCGGTGCTGCCTTCCATGGGTATTCTTCCTGAAGCTGAGGAGATCCCTACTAAGGCCTCCCAGCCCCAAATATCACAACCAACAGTCTCGTCAGCAGTTGCAGGTGTTCAAAGTGCAGAAAAGTGCAGTCCTGATCCACAACCTGTTGACCCTTCTGATGTGGTGCACAAGATTAAGAAAATAAAGTGGCAGGACATTGAGGTGCCCATCATCACACAAAATAATAATGGTCCATGTCCTCTTATTGCAATTGTTAATGTTATGATTCTTAAGGTAGGTCAAAATTAATTTGCATTTCTATTTAAGCATGTGCTATATTGTGCTCTCATTCTTTGCCAATACTTGCTTAGTTTTGAGGTAATATATTTTTAATTATGGTGTTCCTAATGGAATTTCTAAGGACTTTATTCATAATTTCTAGTAATGCTAATACAGGGCAGTACGGTAATAGTATAGTGTATAAACAGTATATAACATAGGCATAACACAAGTATTTTTTCTTCCTAAATATTATAATTGGTTTTCTATGCCTTTCATTGGTTACAAAGGGCATTTATTTCTCTTCAGTTTCAAAATGGACAGTTTTAATTTTTTTTTTTCAAATTCATAAAAATTGTCACATTGTCTATACAAAACAAATGATTCTTTTCTGGTTATATGATGTGCATGTGCACTTATTAGTAGAGTGGAGGGGTCATAGAGTGCACTATAATGCACAGTTTTCCGATTCATGATGCAGGAGTGAGAGGTCTCAAATGATGTGTGTAATTGATATGCTCATGGCTTTATCTTTGGTTTACATAATTTATGTACACATAATTAGCAAAAACAGTGAGCACTGTATATAGGCTTACAATGTAATATGTACGCCTATATAACACAAACCTGGCCCTTGTACAGCTCAAATAAGTAATCTTGCCATTTTCTTTGCTGCATTTCTTTGCTGTTCTGTCTGGGAACTTCATTCGGAAATAGATTCAATCACTGGAGGTACTAACGTTTATTATGTACCTCATACCCATACTGAGGGCAGTAGTGAGTGGAAAAGGTTAGGTGCGTAAACGAACTGAACCCAAAACACGAAGAAAAGACCATACAGTACAGTACAGTACTGAGATTGCTGATAATTGCAGACTACTAGTACACAGCACACTCGGTGCTTGGTAATCAATTAAAAGCAATAGTAGAATTTGTTCATTGGTCTTGGTTAACTCCATTACATCCATATAAATGTAAACCATAGTCACAGCATTTTTCTAAAAACCCGGCAATAACTAAAATCGGCAAATGGCTATACATAAGACAATAAGCTACCTTTTTAAGTGAACAAAAAACAAATTGTTACCTGCATCATTTGGTTTCCAGTTGTCAGTGACAGGAACCCTGTTAGGCTTATTGCTGTCCCCCTAAGCCAATGACTAACCTATTTTATGACTAGGATTCGAACCTGGGATCCCCGATTGCAAGTAGATAATGAAGCCCCTTGTACAGTATTACTAAACCCTGTGAAGATATAGTTGCCTGTATCTGGCCACTGGAACCTAAAAAACCTATAGTGCCTGTGCAACATAACTGTTGTACCAAGGTTGAAATTAAAATTTCAATGTGTTATAAACCCATAGAGCATTGGGAACATTGTTATAAATGGTAACTCTCAATATGGCCTTAAATCACATTCGAGATTTTTTTGTAGATGGACTCAATATTACATGAAATATTGGGGTCCTTGGGAAAGCTATTGAAGATATATTTATTTATATATACAGTACATGAGATTTTACATTCTTATAAAGCCACTAGTATGCATATTTTGGGCAGGTCCTTAATCTTAATTTTTCCTAGAGTACAACCTGCCAAATTGTTTAACATCCAGGTACCCATTCACTTCTGGATGAACAGAGGTGTATAGTTAAAGATTGATGCCTAGTCAACCCTCCCTGGCCAGGATATGAACCCAGGCCAAATCGCTCTTGAAGACGGGGCGAATGTCTTATCACTGTCCCACAGACTGCGTGAGGGACTGATATTTAAAACCAAGTTCTATGGTTATTCATTTTGAGTTGACAAGGTTTTTGTTCACTCAGGTATGGCCCCTGCTACCTTTTTTAAAAGTGTTTTGAGGCTGGGGATGTGAGAAATAAAGTAGATGTGGTTAAATTTCTTTGCAGATGTGTTCATTTGGTAGTTGTCTGTCATATTAAGTTGAAATTAAAATGTTGCCAAGTGAAATTAGTACATAGGCCATGAGAAACAAGTCTTGGATGCATTTCCAGTTGCAACGAATCCCTCACTACGACGAATTGCCGTTGATTCTGTATTGTTCGTTGAGTCTAGATTGTACCCTATACTGTACAGTTATATACATGGTCATACTTGGATCATGTAGTACAGTTGGCCGCATTCTAAGAGACTTGATCAAGGATCCCAGGTTTGATTCCCAGGCAGGACAGAATGGTTGGGCACATTTCCTTTCACCTAGCACTAAATAAGTATTCAGGAGTTAGGCACTGTTGTGGGGTTGCATCCTGAGA
The DNA here is from genome assembly GCA_020271785.1 of Procambarus virginalis. NCBI lineage: Eukaryota > Metazoa > Arthropoda > Malacostraca > Decapoda > Cambaridae > Procambarus > Procambarus virginalis. Next base: position 19,421,991 of record WNGS01004946.1, read on the forward strand.
AGGGCGAGTAGTTTGACCTTTAGGGGGAGCCTCAATATAAGCCTAAGTATACTGTATACAGTATACACACAGGCTTCCTGCCCCAGACAAAATTAATTATAATATTAAATGTAGACATACAGTACCTGTACCTACCTTGCAAAATACTGGCATCCAGAGGGCTAGAGAATACTTGTATATTTTTATTAAGACTGGACAGTATACACAGAAATTACATTGTCGTGATACTGTATATCAATGAGAAGATCCACAGGAGCCATGATGAGGGTTCGAGTCTATGAAGGCGTAGTCGACTAGAGCGTGCATCTGGGAACACACAGCACATAGGTTTAAACTCTCATCACGGCTCGTGTGGATTTTCTCGCTGTACAGTAGCTTGATAAGCATTATATCTAAAGACATGGGTGTATAATTTTATATATAATAATGTCGTGTGGCGCAGTTGCAAACAGTCAGGTCACAGCCAGTAAGGTCTTGGGTTTGATTCCCATGGTAGGACAGAAGCATTTTGGCAATGCTAAAACTCCTGGTACCCAGGAGTTAGGCGCGCACAGTAGATTGCCTAGGTCAGGGGTGGGGGAACCAATGGCATGTGTGCAGAATTTAATACAAGTAACTATTTTGTCATGCATACAGTTGTTGGTCGCCTGAAGAAGGTTCTTCTAAGAATGCTTTCAATCATATTTTTCTCCATTGGCACTATAGAACTTTTAGAGAATTATTGCCAATTTAATCATGCACTTTCCAATAAGGTTCCCCACCCCTGGCTTAGGTGAACCTCAATATGCCTAAAAGACTACCTGTCCCTAACTGTGGGAACCATTCAGCAATTCATTTTATTGATGTTTCTGTGAAGGTATATTAGTTTTAAATCTGATTTGAACCCCAATAACTTGAGATAGTGGCCCAGATGCTGGCAATTTCATTCTACTTACTCCTAATGAACAATATTTCCCATTAAGTTTAAACAAAATATATACCTGGTAGGTCTTTTTGTTGATTTTACCTGGTCTCGTGCTCGGTTTTATCTGTTTTGTTACCACAGAGATTTTGTCTAATGTGCCAATGTGTCCTATTGTAGCTAGTATCTGTAAGAAAAAAAAATAGAGAAACTACATAAGAGCAAATTTTTTCATCATAAAATTGATAAGCATTCCTAATATTAATTAATGGTACTGTAACAAATGAAGGCAATTAATGATTAACTTAAAATTTTTAATTCATGGCTAATCTGATTTTAATTTTTCTCACAGGGTCAGATCACACTCCCATCTGACCGAACAGAAATCACTGGGGGAGAGTTGGTTCTAGTTGTTGGAAACGCACTATTTGATCTGCCAAGAAAATCTCTACCCTCGGAGATGAGACGCCATGTTGAACAAAACACCGAAGATGCCATCAGTATACTTCACAAGTTGCTTACTGGTCTTGATGTTAATGTTAAGTTTTCAGGGTGAGTTTTCATTTTATTGTGAAAAGTTACAGTGGAACTGTCCATAGTTCATGCAATAAGATATTGGCAATAGCTTAGAAAATTATTCTGAATCTCTACTACAAAAATAGGCTGATACCGATACATTGGTACATCTTTAGTGCGAAGGGTTTCTGTGTATTATAACCTGCAGTTATCTTGGCTGGATATGAGACTGTTCAGTCGCTCAGAGCCAAGTGATGTATTTCTACCTGGATCTGTTCAGAGCATATGGCTAGGGAAACTGCCAAGTCACTTCTCGGAAAGAGGCATTTCATTTCATTCAACGCTCAATGTATACTCGGCTGATGCCTTCCCATCCCATGAAGGTGGCAATGGAGTATTGATTATATGATTGTGTATGTAATCAGATGTATTGCTAAATCTTTGTATACATTTTATTATACTTCCCTTAGACAAGTTTCTGTTTCACAGAGTTCGGGACTTTGAATTTACGGGCGAGTTGTGTGTGTTTGACTTGCTGGGCATTATGCTGTACCATGGATGGGTGATAGATACTTCCAGTGAGGCTGCTGCTATTATTCAAGATCTATCCTACAACCAGCTGACCAACAACATCTTCGCTTGGCGAGAAGAAGCTATCAGAACTAACAACAATGATTTGCTTGTAAAAGGTATTGGATAAACAAATCCACAAGGGCCGTGACGAGGATTCTTTTGCCATCATTTGCCATATGATTTTTGCTCTCATATTGGGATCCTGAGTGATACTTAGAACATTCTGAATATCTCTTGACACAAACAGGGCTAGATTTGACTTGGTGCCTTCTTTTATTAGTGGTAGATACTTAAAATTTCTTTTAGCTTTTTTTAATTGGCAAGATAACCTATTAAAAAGTTTAGTTCCCGATTCCTGTGCTTCATACTATTCTCTTTTTTTTTTTATCTTTATAAAGCCTTGGGTGTATATAATTGTTTGGATATTTCCTGGCACAAATTTCAGTTAAATCATTGCAGGCTTTTTCCTTTGTTTGATTTTTTATGCTAGCTCGCATCCAAAAAACTGTACAGTATGAGATGAAGTTAACACTTTCGTCCGGTGGCGACGCAGTCTGCGTCAATAACTAATTTGACGGGTGTTCGCTGGTGACGCATGTTGCATCAAAATTTAAAGTGTTAGTTAAAATTATATATGTTTCCGATCATTATGGGGCTCGGATAAAAAATATAATTTTAACAAATATTTTAAACTTTGACGCAACATGCATCACCAGCAGACATACGTCACTTTATTTGTTGACACAGACTGCGTTTCCCCCGGACGAAAGTGTTGTGATGTGCTTCCTTAGATTGCGAACAATTTGATACCAAAATGAACGACGTAGCTTGAAAATTAAGGTCAGAACCCTGGAAAGAGTACGTATGTTAGTGTGGGTGCATGCTCCCAGGAAATGCCAGGTCCACCTTGGTCTGGGCTGGGGCGCATGTGCTGGGTGCACGAAAGTGTAAAAAAAAAAAATAATAATAATAATAATAATAATAATTATACTTTGTGCTTGTACATGTTAAAGAACTCGGCTAAAGTGCAAGGCCCTTAATATACACAGGAGCAAGACAACATAATTGTCAGGTCTTTTAACATGCACAAACACAATCTAACTTATACCGGTCAGTAGGCTTATGGCTTCCCTGGCCGAGTGTTCACCTTTTCCTGGGGTGTTATACTAGTGGCTTCAGAGTGAGGGTGCAGGCTGACTGATACCCTGACCTAAGTTGCCATCTGGTGTCAGTCAGATAAATCAGTTAGAATATTTATCCAACAGTAAAGATCATTACTCCTAGGTAATGATCAGTAAGGATCATTACCTAGTTGTTTAGTTGCACCTTTGCTTTCTGGTGTTTTTTTTTTCCCTGGTTTTGAATCGCTGATCTCTTTAAGTTCCCCTTTGCCTCATGGAGCGAACCTGATTCTGGATTTGGCTGATTCTGGCAAGATGATGGATGGGTTTTGGAAGCCTTGCTTGTTTAGTTGTGCTAGAGTTAAGCTTGTGGTACTACTGGGGGCCATCAGAAAAGGGGCCTTTCGTTACATTAAAAACTTAGTTTTGTGTTATAAGACATACAGCATTGTAATTGGTCTTATAATGTTGTGAAATGTTTTGTAAGCATTTTTTTATTAATGTATTTAAAGACAATTCAGAAGTTGACCAGAGGAACATAGGTACACCTAAGTGTACCTATTTACCCCTATGCTTTCCCTTGGTATCTGGTGATAGTTTACTATACAGTACTCCCTCGTAGATCTCTCTCCCTTGCTGAGCTTTTTTGTAATATTTTTTTATATTCTGTACTTTGTGGGTTTAGTGTTGCCTGAAATTTTCTGCACTCTGTTGTGGAGCATTTCCACATTCTATTCTATTTGCTGTTTATATTTGCTAGTAGTCTCCGTAGCGTAGTGGTAAGACACTCGTCTGGCGTTTCGCGAGCGCTTTGGCCTGGGTTCGTATCCTGGCCAAGGAGGATTTACTGGGCGCCAATTCTTAACTGTAGCCTCTGTTTTACCCAACAGTAAAATGGGTATCTGGTTAAACGATTTGGCGGGTCGTATTCTGGGCAATATTAGGATTAAGGACTTGCCCGAAACGCTGTGTGCGCTAGTGGCTGAATAAGAATGTAAGAACTCTTGTATGTATGGTTGGATGGAGTAGAGATGTGTGTGTGTGTGTGTGTGTAATTTCCTAAGTGTAGTTACAGGATGTTACTATGCTAGTGGTGTCTCATCTTCCCAGCACTGTTATATAACAAACTATTGACAGTTTTGGCCACCACCACCACCTCACTTGTTCCAACTGTCTAGCACTGTTTGCAAAAGAAAATTTTGTAATGTTTTTGTGGCACCTTTGCTTCCTTAGCTTGAATCTGTGTCCTCTTGTTCTTGAAGTTCCAGATCTCAGGAATTCTTCCTTATCAATTTTAGAGTCCTGTTACTATTTTGTATGTAGTGATATCGCCTCTTTCTTCTATCTTCTAGTTTTGGCATATTTAACACCTCTAACTCTCCTCGTAGCTCTTGTCCTTCAGTTCTGGGAGCCACTTAATGACATGCCTTTGCACCTTTTCCAGTTGTTGATGTGCTTCTTAATATATGGGTACCATACAACCGCTGCGTATTCTAGCTTTGGCCTAACAAAAGTCGTGAACAATTTCTTTAGTATTTCGCCACCATGTATTTAAGCAATTGTGAAGTTTGAAAGCATAGAATAGGCTCCTCGCAGAACGTTCTTTATGTGGTCCTTCAGGTGATAGTTTCCTATCTAGAACCACCTCTAGATCTCATTCTTTATCAAAGTCTTTAAAGAT
>WNGS01004946.1:19476595-19487977 GCA_020271785.1 Procambarus virginalis
AAAGTCAACTATACTGTATTCACAACAAACCATTTATGATATTAATCTCTGAAAGATCAATGACCAAGTAAAATTTAATAGCACAAGTGAGAGAATGTATTTGATTCACTTTAAGTATTATGATTGGGCTGGAAATAAATAAGATGACTCAAAATTGCTACATAATTATTTACTTATAAAATGAACAAAAGTGAGAGTCAGTATAATGCTCTCAATATATATGGTTTTGAGCCTGGATAATGAAAATAATGTAGTATTGTCAGCTACTAATTGGACAGTTTGAAATTGCTAAATCTGAATTGCAAAAGATGAGGGTCATGATTAGTAGGGATCTGAGTAAAACAAAAAATGTATAAATGGTCAAAAATAAGGAAAATAGGATACTGGGATTCAAATCCAGAAATGCTCGAATAAGACATTTAATACACAAGGAAATCACCCTACATGATACATCACGTCTAATGTTATTCTTCAACTTTATCTTTACCTTGTTAAGCCCTATTTGAGATTATACAGTTCAGTTTCAATCACCATACTATAGAATGACATAAATTCATTTGAATGTATACAGAGAAGGATGACAGTTATTCCAGAAATTAAACCCTTATTAAGAGAGAGCAATTAAAAAATTTAAATTAAATTCCCTATAAAGGCAGAACTTTGAGGAAGCATGACTAAAATGTACACTGGATGAAAGCGTGTAATATATGTTAAATGTATCAAACAAATATAGAACACAAAAAAAGGGATACAAATTGGATATTACAAACTCCTTATTACGACTATTAAATAGCTCGGGACCATAGAGCATCAGCCTCACACGAGTGGGGTCCACACTGCTAGTCTCCTAGAGCCCAGAGGAACACAAGGATATCTACTGGTTCCGAGCCCCCCCCCCCCCACACACACACAAAAAAAAAATCGGAAGAATGTGTGTTGTGGAAAAATGAGTAATTTAGCTAGGGGGTACCTAGATGTTGTCTTATCTTGAAAATTTATTGTGTGAATAGATACAGTATAACACATTATGCTATGAGTACTGACATTATTCATTATGCCTACTTGATCTTAAAACAATTTTACCTAGTAGGGGTTCAAGTCTAGATCAGGTGGACTGTGTCGTATCATTCAACCGTATGCAAGAGAACATTTTCAAGAAAGAACAAGTTGGCAAAGTTTAAACTGGAACTGCACTAACACTTTAGTTGATGCACGGCATCCCATTGTTACTTCTCCGTTACTAGGCTTCTCAGTACAAAGAGAGGTCGATATCCCCTTACACTAATATTACAAAGAGACTATCCAAATTATATTAGGAGTTCAGCATGACAAAAAATAATCATGTGGACCTTTTTAACTAATCTGCTGTGCTCCAAATGCTTTATGAAAAATGTTACTTATGGTAGACAGTAGGTTAACAACTGCCTTCTCACACGTAAATATTTCCTTACTGAAACAAACCAATTAATGCCTCCGTCAAACATAATGATTGAAAGTCATTGCATTGTACAAAAACCGAGATAAAAACCTATTTCCCTGAATAAATTAAAACTTATGGCAATGACCATGTAAATAGTGCATGTGCCTTACTAAGTGAACAAAAAGGTTATGCCAGGGGGAACTGACATTATTCATGCTTCTATAATAATAATAATGTATTCACAAGAAGGTACAATGCGTTGGCGAGATTACATAAGATTGGTATTTTTACATTTTTACAAAGCCACTAACACGCATTGCGTTTCAGGAAGTTTCTAAAAAAAAAGCAAAAAACATTGTGAAAATTTCATTTGATAAGCATAAAAATTTCCCCAAGATGGATTTTTTGATAGTAAAAGCACTAAACTGATATGTGTATTAACTCGCTGTCAATATCTTAAAACACATCGTCCTATAATACGTGTCTGCTAAAATATCCCCCCCTAAAGAAATCCACCAACCGCTCGAACGCCAATTTACATGCTGTTAAAAACCCTGACACGGGGCCCACAAGCTCTCTAGCTGACCATCACCTCCTCCCACCACCACCACCACCACTAATTGGAAGGCGAGACTCACCTGACGCATCCATAGTTAGTGCATGTTGAGTGTGGAGGGCGGGACCATCACTATTCTAGGTGGGGTGGAGGCAGACGGGCCGCCAGACGCCCAACATCTGTAGTAAACAACACGACTGATGGTCGCCAGCGCCACCTCCTCCCAGCGGCCGACCTCCCTAACTACACACACACACACATATACATTATTATTATTATTATTATTATTATTAAACACCTAAATTCATGTTGGGGCCAGTTCAATTATTACTCTCAGTTATTTTGGACAATATTATAACCCATAAATCTTATCTTATGTTATCTAAATGTCAAACTTTATAGCCCGAAACGCTCTGCGCATTTGGGTTTTTTAGGCATAGTTTGTATTAGTTCTATTTAGAAATCCACATTCTGTTTGTAACTCATCTTGTGTGTATGTACTTTTACCTGAATAAACATTTATTTATTTACTTATTTATTTATTTATTTATTTATTAAAAGGATAAAGCCAGCATCGTACATCGGCTGTTTGTTTACATCGACCTCCCACAATTGTACAATAACGTTTATTCTTTTTTTATTATTTAGTTTAGCTAATTTATTATGCTCTAATCATGCTGCCAGTGGTAGTGAAAAATGTTACAAAGGGACATAATGAATCTGAAACTAAACCTAATTTTTTTTAGCTATAAGCATGTAATTTCAGCACCGATGAGCACTTACATAGTTTAACATTTATCCTTCAAACAAGGTATTCACAGTTTAACCAAATAACTTCTAAATTCGTGATCCCAAGAGGCTCTAACACAACGAAGGATGCTTATAGAAAGGTTAATTAGTATATTATGGCCCATAAGACCCCTTAAATATGTTTACAAGTTGTACATGTTTGGGTCCCGATATTACAGTGACCACAACACAGCAGTTGCAACATCAGGATCTGCGGGTTGGTACAAGAATTTAACCAACTACGAACCACTTAGTTTGATGAAAAGGAGCAGTAGAACAACAGAAGTACACTTACATCGCATCAGGCTTGGATACCCATGTGCATGATGAGAGGAAATGTCAACACTGTGGAGAAATGCCCGACAGACCACTGGAACATTATCTAACACAGTGCACAGTTACAAACCCATTAAGATTTCAACTTAGATTCAACAGTGCAGAAGAAGTTGTTAAACACATATGGCAAAATCTTACTAAAGCGACCATACGAGTAATAAATACTCATACTCCGCCCAAGTAAAACTGAAACAAGCAACACTTAGTGTGCTAGCCAGAGGCTTAGGGCCCGCGCAGGAATATCCCTGCAAAAAAAATAAAAAAAAAAGGGTCCCGATAGTACAGTCGGATTCGTTCTCGACGCATAATCGAGAACTCCGAATTCAAATTCCGGGCGGGACATAAATTGTTGAGCACATTTCCTTTCACCTAATGCCTCTGTTCACCTAGTAGTGAGTAGGTACTCAGGAGTTAGTCAGCTTGTTGTGGGGTTGCATCCTGGGCGGGGTCAGTAGTTCGGCCTTGGGGGGATAAAAGCCAAAACGTTTATGAATACACTCTGGCTTCCTGTCCCCGGCACAATGAATTATGAATTGTTATATATATTTACTTGAATTTACCAGAGGGCCACTAACACTTTAGTACAGCGGTCGCCATCCGGTGGTCCACAGAAAAATGTTCTATTAATAATAAAAAATAAGACAAAAATAATATTCTAAAAATTGTTATATTCTGAATGCTTTATTGAATTTGTGTATTATATGTAATTGTGTATTTTCTTTAACTGTTATATTTAATAGCATCAAACAGTTTGACTTTAATAACTATCATTTCTTGTTTGCTTTCAGATTCGAATTCAATAAACCCATAATGAGTGAAAAAAACAAAGGAATATTGTGCATTTCTTTAGTACTACAAAAGATAATGTTACTAATGACAGTAGTAACAATAGTGACATGTGCACTTGACTTAGCCATGAGCTGATCAGTGGTTCACAGCCGCCACAGTCCTCGTCAGCCACCATTAGCAAGATCATTCCAACTGGAGGCCCAGAGAACATTCCAACTGGAGGCTGAGAGAACATTCCAACTGGAGGTTGAGAGAACATTCCAACTGGAGGCTGAGAGAACATTCCAACTGGAGGCCCAGAGAACATTCCAACTGGAGGCTGAGAGAACATTCCAACTGGAGGCTGAGAGAACATTCCAACTGGAGGCCCAGAGAACATTCCAACTGGAGGCTGAGAGAACATTCCAACTGGAGGCTGAGAGAACATTCCAACTGGAGGTTGAGAGAACATTCCAACTGGAGGCTGAGAGAACATTCCAACTGGAGGCCCAGAGAACATTCCAACTGGAGGCTGAGAGAACATTCCAACTGGAGGCTGAGAGAACATTCCAACTGGAGGCCCAGAGAACATTCCAACTGGAGGCTGAGAGAACATTCCAACTGGAGGTTGAGAGAACATTCCAACTGGAGGCTGAAAGAACATTCCAACTGGAGGTTGAGAGAACATTCCAACTGGAGGCTGAGAGAACATTCCAACTGGAGGCTGAGAGAACATTCCAACTGGAGGCTGAGAGAACATTCCAACTGGAGGTTGAGAGAACATTTCAACTGGAGGCTGAGAGAACATTCCAACTGGAGGCTGAGAGAACATTCCAACTGGAGGCTGAGAGAACATTCCAACTGGAGGCTGAGAGAACATTCCAACTGGAGGCCGAGTGAAGAACAAACTCAGAACATCAAGAAAATATGATGTATTTAGTCTTATCGAGGCCCCCCCCCCCAGGGGACTGACTTTGCCCAGGACGCAACCCTCATCAACTCCTTAACTCCTGGGTACCTATTTTCCTGCTAGGTGATCAGCGCGAGAGAAGGAAACATGCACACTCCAGGCTTGTGTTGTCACGATATGTTTTTGTACGAAATATCAATGTCAATATGAACGGAATGAGATGTACGACCAGCCCTGGAGCACAGTGGATGGTCCTTTCCCTCCTCGCCCTGGGCAGAACACACCATCATGCAACAAATGATGGTGTAGTGACATCATCATGCAACAAATGATGGTGTAGTGACACCATCGTGCACTGTGTGCTACAGGACTACTCGTACACCTCATTCGGTTCACATTGATGTTGATATTTAATAAAAACTTATATATATACCTTGTGGCCAAATAATTTATGTTCACGTTGAAAAAAAAGGTAATCTGTCCAAATGTATATTGTCAGCAAAATTATTCGCACAACTTTCACCACAATATATTTTAAGGTATCTGGGAAAATTGTGAATTTAGAAATAACTCACAAATGATCAAGATATGTGTGAACTGAATGATGAACTACATGAACTCTTATAACCAAGAAAAAATAGTATACCTTTTACAGAAGGTGCCCACCACTGCCCACTGAATGGATGCCAGGTGCATTACACAGAAAAATTTAAATCATATTTAACTGCAGTTCACAAAAATAACAATTACTTACCTTGAAGACCAATGGGAGGTCCAGTATTCAAACTCGTTAAAAATTTGATCCTGAAACCTTTTACCACTTACGTTGAGGATGGATGTGAGGGGCCACATAAATTCTAATATCACATTCATTCACAAATATGTACACCTGTTGCAAATATGTACAATTATTATTAAAATAATTGTATAGTCTTCATCCTCACCGCCATCAGACCCTGGCCCTCTATATGACCTCCCCATACACCTACCAGTCATCCTTCAAAGGTCTCGTGTCATGCACTTGCAAGATGCTTGAAAGGATCATCCTAAACCGACTGTTGCACAAAATAGGCAGGTTAGGGGAGGGGGTCAATGGATTTGTTAAAGGATGGAGCACAGCAAATTGTATAGTTAATTACTTGGCTAATGACACGGCTAGGTACTCTGTATTTGTTGACATCAAAGGAGCCTTCGACAAAGCACAGGGGATTGCGATCCTGGACGAGCTTGCATGCATGGGTGTCAAGGGGAGACTCATGAAATGGGTTGAAGACTACCTCACAGGAAGGAAAGCCAAGGTTTGCTTCAATGGAGCAGTCTCCAGAACAATGAATATGGAACTCGGGACCCCCCAAGGCGGAGTCTTAAGCCCTACACTATTCAATGTACTTATGAACGCCATTGCAAATATTGATTTTCCGGAAGGAACACAACAAGTGGGATATACAGATGATGTCCTAATACAAGCTCCCACCTTGGGAAAAATTGAACAGTCCATTGAACTCCTTGGAAGGAAATGTATTGAGCTCGGTTTCACTCTCTCCACAAACAAGACGAAGGCATACTCCCATCACAAGCGGAGAACAAATGAAGAACTGCAAATTAATGGTGTAACACTTGAATGGGTTGACCACTATCGGTACCTTGGCGTCACTGTCGGCTCTAACAAGGGAAAGAAAGAGGAGCTCAATCAACTCATAGGAACATGCAAAAGTCGACTCAGGGCACTGAAAGCTATGACCTGGAATGGACATGGAGCCTCTATTGCCGTGCTTAAAATGATGTACACAGCCTATGTGCGCTCCGTCATAGACTATGCCGCACCAGTTCTGTGCACCTACTCCCAAAGCGATGTGAAAAGGCTTGAAAGCATTCAAAATGAAGCCATGACAATCATTCTTGGAGTTCCAAGAACTGCCAAAACGTCTAATCTACGAGAGGAGTTGTCCCTTCCCAGTGTTAAAACTTGCATTTTAGTTTTAAGTTTTGTTTAAGTTTTGTATCGAGGGGCGAGTTTATTGGGCAGCGCCACTCATCCTGTGAGTGGAAATAACGCCATCGTGACAGTATTGGGCAGGGCCACTCATCCTGTGAGTGGACACACCGCCAGAGTGACAGTATTGGGCAGCGCCACTCATCCTGTGAGTGAGCACACCGCCATAGCAGCATGTACAACACCCCCGCTATTGTGGCTGATCCTTATCAACCCTTCAGAGGTTGATAGAATCAAGTCCAATCTAATGTGGGTGAAGTGATGTACACACTGAGAGGTGGGATGCACTTCTCGGTGTGTATACTGTGCATTGAGAGTTTACCTTATGTATGGAACTATAGTATACTTGCTGGTTGGCCACTAAGCACTTGTGATGGCCTTGATAACTGATCACTGAATCGCAAAATGGACGTAAATTCACTTAAACGTGTACAGAAATGAAAACAAATATGACATTCATATATATGGATGAATTCAGTCCTACTCAATCTAGCCTAATTGGCCAAATCAAGCGTTACCTTGGGAGCAGAGAGTTACCTGTGGGAGGCTGAGCTGTGGTGTACTGTGTACCCGGTTTATGCACCCGACACCACTCACAGCAACTCTGCCACTCACAGATCAATATCTAGTCTCGGTCCTCCAATTCTTTGTTCGACAATCCAATGTCAGTCTCATTAGCGCCTCCCCAAACAGTGCCCCTCCTGTAATTGTTGTCCCGACCGCAGCTAAAATCATCTACGAACTTTGCACTTTGCTAATACTTATAACAATGTTGTTTCTTCTCCAGTCCTAAAAAGCTGACAGTACTTTGAGATTGGGTTTTGACGTTATAGACATAGGGTTTGATCCTGAGGAGCGTGTACAGTATGATGATGTGTGGGGCCGTATTCCTCACTGTTACGGACATCAACAATGACTCTTACTCCTAGGACTTTGCTACGAATAAATAACAAAGTCTCCCCTTCGTCTCCCCGCTCGTCTCCCCTTCCCTCATACTACCATCCCATCGCTTCCAGACCTTGCCTCTTCCACATCACCCCCCCCCCTCCTCGGAACCCCGAACGGTGTCCAAAACTGCATAATTCAAAATGAGGCGTAACAAGGGCAAGATAAAGCTGACGAAGAACAGGTTTTATTGTGATCACTTCTTGTTGTGAATCTTGCATGACAAGTTAGTGTTCAGATGTGGACAGACACTAAGCTAAATTAAGTCGCTGTTTCTTGAGGTGCTCGTGCAGTTCGTGTTGCTTTATCTTCTACTCCCATCGTTCAGACACTCGTGGGCTTGTACAGCGCTAGATCTGTTTTGGGCCACTAGACCAAAGCAGCTAAATGGGCCCCACCCTCTGGTCAGTGTGCTTATTCATAGGCTAGACGCATACATGTAGACGGCTGGCGGGCCCTAGCCCATGGTCTATTTGACTTAGTGGGTAATCCGGCCTCCTGGGCTTGTATCCGGAGAGCCCGACGCCTCACCGGCTCGTAGTCAACATGTCCATAACCCATACAATAGTACTAACAACGTCCATAATTGCTACTGGTACTATCGTATTTGGAGGATGGAGCTTTGGCGGTCGAAATTGGCGCCAACCTTGGGGACATCAGAGGTGTTCTAGTATTAAAAAAAATCAGTAGGAGCAATGAGGAGGATTCGAACCCGCACACTTGGTACTCCGAAGCGCACACCACGACATGGCAAGAGCAATGCAACCTGGAATTTAACTGAATCATCTAAGAGTCAAGAGGTTCCATTGATGCCCAGTCAGGGTTTCAGGCATTGCCCCCCCCTCCCCCTCCCATGTGCTCTGGCTGTATGTTTATGCTAGGTGATACCAAGGTGACGAGGAGCGCCCCTTACGTCCCAGAACAACCCGTTCCCCTGAATAGTATATCGCATTTTGTCGTATAATTTCTCTTAGGTTAAAAACGTATGTACTAAAAATGGTAGCGGCTCTCGAAATTGACGTGATGTCCCGTTTTCTGATCGCGGGGCCCTATTTTTTTTTTTTTTTTTTTTTTTTTTTTTTTTTTTTTTTTTTTTTTTTTTTTTTTTTGGGAGTAAAGAGGAAGGAGAGGCATAGGTGAAGTGAAGTATAGAAGTGGGAAGTACAGTGAGAGGTATGAAAGCAGGCGGGCTGTCCGCCTTGCTGACACGATGTGTGGGTGTTGGCAGCTAAGCTAAGCTGGCTCCCTCTTGTCAGGGAGCTGTGAGTGTGTGAGAGGTTCTTCACATGTGTTTCACCATATATGGATGTCTATAGATGAATACTGAGTAGCATTCATATATACACACTCCGATGCTTCCACACATGTTGTTCTGTTTAAGGCTCTTTGTTTAATTATTATTATTTGTCGAATAGTTCATACATATTATTATTTATCGAGTTGTTCATATATATACTTGTATGAACTGTTCCTATATACACATATATATCTCATCTGGGGATTATATACTGTGGGACAGGGTTATCAACCAGAGAATCGAGGCTCTTGGGCCACCAGCTGTGGGAGCGGGGCGTCTCATCTTGGAGTAATCTTTCTAACATTGGATCCTCTAACATTTCGATGGTGTTCCACACCCTGATGGCTTGGTGCTGCAGTCTGATGTTTAGTGGCTGTATATTCAAGAGTTCATGGAGCTCCTGGATTGTCTGATTATATGGTGGACGGTGTTTTGCTGCTCTCCTGAGCGCCTTATTTTGCACTGCTTGCAGTTTCTGCATGTTAGTTTTCTTTATGGTGTGTAGTGGTACTGGGGGATACTCTAAGTGCGGCCGAACTAGAGCCTTATATAGGTGGATCTGAATGTTAGTACTGAGGCTTCGGAATCTTCTCAGTTTTCCTAATGCTACTTTGGCTTTATTTAGTCGGTCCCTTACATGAATTTGTATCCCTGTTCTATTTATCATTAGTCCCAGTATTCTGCCTACCTCCGCATATTGGATCGGATGGTTGTCCAGGATGATGGGGTCCGGGTTTCTTTTCGCAATGTGTATTATCTGAAACTTTTGTTTGTTGGTGCTAATTTTCCATTGCTTCTCAAAGTTGTTGATGAGTTCAATTGCTGCCTTGGTCTTGTCGGCTAGTAGCGGTTTTGATGGTCCCGGTTGGCAAATTATTTGGGTGACATCATCGGCGTATGTGATGTATTCTCCATGGTGGGGTTGGGGTAGGTCCGCTGTATATATGTTGAATAGAGTGGGGGAGAGGCAGCTTCCTTGCGGTACTCCACTTTTCAGTTCTATTACGTCCCCCAAGTAGCTGCCGATATTAAGCCTAGCAGTTCTATTGTCTATAAAGCTGCAGAGAGTAGCAGTAAACCTCTCAGGAAGCCCTAGTTCAGATATCTTATATTTTAGACCTGTGTGCCACACTTTGTCGAAGGCTTTCGAGACGTCTCTAAGCACTATATTACACTGATCTTTTTTCGACACTGCATTGGCTATATGCTCGTAGATCAGGGCTATAGCTGTATGGGCTCCTCTGCGGTTTCTAAACCCGTGCTGCCTGGTATTATACTTCCCTTCCTCTTCCATGAACTTCACAAGTCTCTGATTGATAATTTTTTCGAATATTTTACCCGGTACTTCGAGGAGGGAAATTGGCCTGTAGTTTTCAGTTTGGGTTGGGGGTTTACCTGGCTTGGGGATTAATCTTATTGTGGCATTCTTGAAGTATGTGGGGAATAGTCCAGATGCAAGAGCTGCATTTAAAATACATGTGTATTGATGGAGTGCAATCACTGGTAGGTTGGATAATACCATCTTATTTATTTTGCTGTTTCCCGGCGCCTTGTTCTTGAAACCCATAATTGTTTTATGGACCTCTGCAACGGTTATGTGTTTCATAAGGTGGCAGTCATCGCGTATGTTGTTAAGGTCTATTGTTTGCGTCGGGAGTAGTGCTGCAGCTCTGTTATCGACTTGAGCTGTAATTTCCCTTTCATTAATTGGGCAAAAATTTATATTTTCTTCCGGGTTTATCCTAAATATTTTTTCCCAGAACTTCCTGAATTCCTGCTCTTGTTCTCTCTCCTCATAGAGTTTATTTCCTGAGGCGTCTATGATGTAGGGTGTTTCCTCAGAAGAGCTTCCCATCAGAGTCTTTACTTTTTTCCAGAACTTTCCTGGGTTTCTGTAGTCGACTTGGATCTTGCTTATTAGGTCATCCCAATGTTTGGTGTACTCTGTTTTGCATAGATCTTGCAGCTCATCTTGTAGTTCCCTTTGTAGTCTCTTGCGCTCATCCGTCCACCCGTGTTGTGTTATGAGTTGTAGAAGGTTGTTATATCTGGTTTGCAGTGTCCTGAGCGCCTCAGTGGCTGGGGGGTGTGGGAGCGTTATATGGTGAGCTACGGGGATGTGATCGTTCATGCATTTTTCTATGGTGTTAATCCATGTATTTAACTCGGCGTTTATGCATGATGTTTCCTTACCGTTAAAATCTGTAACACTGATTTCTTGTGCACTACTTGTGAACGCTTCCCAGTCAGTTTTAGTGTATTGAAGTCTTGGTGGTGAGGGTTCTGAATGGGGTTAGTTGACAGCGTCATTATTATTGGTAGGTGGTCGCTGTGCTCACAGGGCCCTTACTATGCGGGTGTTTAGGAA
>WNGS01004946.1:19489717-19517525 GCA_020271785.1 Procambarus virginalis
CAAACAATCCACCTAGCCTAACGAGGTTGTCCACCTAGCCTAACGAGGTTGTCCACCTAGCCTAAACGAGGTTGTCCACCTAGCCTAACGAGGTTGTCAACGTCATTATTAAAGTGCTTCAAATTGTCCGATTCGTCGCATTTTGAACTAATGGTCAATTTCGTTAAGATTGTCACGTATGAGTGTGAGAAGACGAGTGAGTGTGTGAGGACGGTTCCCAGCGGGGAGGCACAGAGAAAGGGTATTGTCTTGTTCAATAGGTATATCAATTCAAGTAGGAGAAGGTAGCCTATAGGCGTGTCCAGTGGGGGGTTGTCAGGTAGGCCTAGTTGTCTACTATGACATGTTCACCGGGGCATTGTTCAGATAGAAATTTTAGGTGAGCTTCAACACATGTATATGTCAGGGCTGAAGATCCAGGAATGGACAAAGGTCGTCGAGGCCTGGTCAGGACCGGGGCCGTCGCGGGGACGCTAAGCCAAGGAAGCACCTCAAGGTAACCTCAAGGTCAGGTTTATAGGAGTGTTCAGCGGGGGTTGATGTTCAGGAAGTGGGGGGGGGGGACCTATAAGTATGTTAAGATAGGGAAGTATATAAACCTACCACCCCCAATTCTTTCCTAGAACATCAACCCCCGCTGAACACTCCTATAAACCTTACCTTGAGGTTACCTTAGGTGCTTCTTGGCTTAGCGTCCCCGCGGCCCGCGTCTCGACCAGGCCTCGACGACCTTTGTTCCTCTTGGATCTTCAGCCCTGACATATACATGTGTTGAAGCTCACCTAAAATTTCTATCTGAACAATGCCCCGTGAACATGTCATAGTAGACAACTAGGCCTACCTGACAACCCCCCACTGGACACGCCTATAGGCTACCTTCTCCTACTTGAATTGATATACCTATTGAACAAGACAATACCCTTTCTCTGTGCCTCCCCGTTGGGAACTCGTCCTCACACATACTCGTCTTTCACACTCATACGTGACAATCTTAACGAAAATTGACCAATTAGTTCAAAGATGCGACGAATCGGACAATTTGAAGCACTTTATAATGGCGTTGACAACCTCCTTTAGGCTAGGTGGATGCAATCGTTAGGCTAGGTGGATTGCTTGTTAGGCTAGGTGGATTGTTGGCTGGTATTGTGGCATTCGGTGGTAGGGGAGCTTTTCCTGGTTAGGGTAAACTGTTGTATTTTTGAACAGTGACAAATCGAGAAGAGAAGCCGCATAACCAGTTTGACCAGACCACACACTAGAGGTGAAGGCACGACGACGTTTCGGTCCCATTCTCAAGCGACTTGAGAATGGTTTCAATTCGTGAGAATGTCAGGACGGACCGAAACGTCGTCGTCCCTTCACCTCTCTAGTGTGTGGTTTGGTCAAATTCTTCAGCCACGTTATGTGACTCATCGTCGCATCCGCATAACCATCGCTCCGCGGACATCCTGATGGTAAACGAGACCTTTGCAACAACCATTCAACTTCACCACTCTATTAGTCAAGCCTCGCCACGGTTGCTTCATTTTACCCTTCTCCTCTGTGATTACTCTCCTTCCTCCATCGTTGAACATCTCGGGTGGTTTCCGCGGTACTACCAGTATCCACCCAGTTTGCGAGTCCACAAACTCACAATCGGGCCGGTGGCGAGCAGACAGCAGCTGGACGCGTAGATTCTGTGGTCCCGGGTTCGATTCCGGGCCGGCGAGAAACAATGGGGGAGAGTTTCTTTCACCCTGATGCCCCCTGTTACCTGGCAGTAAATAGGTACCTGAGGTTAGTCAGTGTCACGGGCTGCTCCCTGTGGTGTGTGTGTGGTGTGGAACAAATAGGTATTAGTAACAGTTGATTGCAGTTGAGAGGAGGGCCGAAAGAGCGAGCTCACCCCGCAAGCAAAACTACGGCGAATACAACTAGGTGAATACAATAGCGGTATGTTCCTACCATGAAATATTTTGAAGCACTGCAATGTGATTGAACTCTCTGTCTCGAGTCCATCCCAGACACACACATTACCCCTCAACCACGATGAGCTAAAAAAATCACCCCAACTCCATAAGTCTAGGGCTTGGGGGGGGAGAGGAGGGAGGGGATCCGCGACGTTCCGTCGCATTGGTTCATAAGATTTTATCTTCCGTCTTTGATAACTATGATCGCTAAATCATGCTATATTCACCACTCAACGCCTTTTGTTCAGCTACTGCTCTATGTTAAACATCACCATACACTGAATCTCTACCGTTGCTGGACCAACCGTTCCCATAACCCTCAGTAAACCCTTTGTTCAGTACCAATTACTGAACACCCATAATGTAGCTTTTTTACTGCTGGTGAACATCAACCCGGTTCTCAACCAGGTCTAGTGAACAAACCCCACGTTTCTTCACACTCAAATGATCATCGCATGACTCCGTGTTCACAACGCTGACGAACACCCATCCAACCATGATCCACCTTAACCTGTATTTGATTCTAGGAGTCCAAGGAGTCGGAGGGGTCCAAACCTCGCAGTCTGTACGAAACCGCATCCACTCATCCGGTCACGAGACTATTCTTCCAGGAAACTTCAATAATGCCGCTGAGTACCAATCAACAAACCTCTCCAATTGCGCCATTCTCTTCCCTCCCCTCCCCCTCTTACCTCAACATTTCCCAGACTCATCTCCGTGGTGAGCATCCCTCAAGAGTACCTTTCCAGCCTTGTTTCATATAATCTATCTACAACCATGGTGAATATGGAAGGTGAATTGAGGAGAGAGAGAGATAGGAGAGAGAGAGGAGATAGTGAGGAGAGAGAGAGGAGAGAGAGAGAGACAGAGAGAGAGAGACGAGGAGAGAGTAGAGAGAGAGAGAGAGAGATGAGAGGAAAGTGAGGGTAAGTGAGGTAAGTGAGAGTAAGTGAGAGTAAGTGAGAGTAAGAATGAGGTAAGGAGGAGTAGGAGAGTAAGTGAGAGTAGTGAGGTAAGAGGCGGGTGAGGTGAGAGTCGAGGTGCAGTGAGTGTGCATGTGTGTACACTGTCTCCCAGTTCAGGCCAGCTTAAATTCGTCCTTTACATCAAACGTCAACACCTGTCAAAAACCATGCCTTCCACTAGTTATATGTTAGGCTAAAACCAACATCGGGGTAAAAAAACTCAATGTAACTTTCATACGGTTGGATACCTGGAGCAAATGGAGGAGGAGGAGGAGGGAGGACAAGGAGGAGCGAGGAGGAGGAGGAGGCAAGAGAAGGTCGGCAGGAAGAGGACGGAGGAGGCAGGAGGAGTTCAACAGTCTATCCCCCGCGGACTCTGGCAATGTCGTAGCATCGGCCTCAAAGACACCCCCCACCCCCCTTGAGTGAAATAGTTGACAAACGTGCAATATCATTTTATCTGAAAGGAATGACCGATCCAGTCAACTTAATCAACTCTTTTTCTTCAGGTACTCCTTTAATCATTACAGTACCTCATACAGCAGGAGCAATGCCGAAATAAGGGAATGCAGAGGACATATACAGCACACGATAGATGCGATAAAGGCAACAAAAATGCCGATGGAGATGGTGCCTCAAAAGTTCTTAAAATATACTAGCCACTCTCACGGTCCTTGTGGATTTATGATTTGATATCACCGTATTGTGATTTCTGTGTGTGTATTGTTCAATATCCTCCCAGCAAGTATATGAAATATTGCCGGAACAACCAGTGGGTCTTCAAGAAAAAACTGGCAATTTTCTGCAGGAGCTACAACTATTGGGACGACTAAACTCTGCATCTTCTGAGCGCAGGCGGGAGAGATACATAACTAATTTACAGTGGGAATATTGAGGGGCTGGTCCAAAACCTGTAGCACAGAAAATAGACATCAAATGATGTCCAGAGCAGGGCAGGATGTGCAGAATCCCTCTTTAAAAGCAGAGGTGCAACAGTACTCTGAGAGAGAACTTCTATCAACAATCAGGGCCCGAGATTGTTCAACACGCTTCCACTAACATAAGGGGCCTAACTGTGCCGGACCCCTAAAGTGTCAAGAGAGAATCGATAGAACCTCAAAGGACCACCGATTCAAACTGTAATTCTTACGTCAGGCTGCGAGCAGCCGCGTCCCAACAGCGATGTTTGACCAGTCCAGGCAAGCCCTGGTCGACGATGGGCCGCGGACGCTAAGCCCGAATAACACCTCCGGTAACCTCAAGGTAGGAGGTGCTGGACCAGCCGGGCGCGTAATGAATATGTGGGCCTATGGGCTGCTCTAAGCAACAGGTTACAGTAAATAAAGGCAGTATTGAATGGAATCTTGAGTTGTCAAATATGTCCCTTAAAAGTGTTATTAGACAAGAAAACTCCTGGATGGATTTGAAGAAGAAAGTAGAACCGTGCAAACTGGAACTAGAACGGACCCATTGTTTATCACAATGACATGTGTGAAGTAACAACAGTGGAATGGGGGAAGTAACAAAATAAGCAGACTAACCGATGTTGTCACAGCTCGATAAGACTTGGCTACAAGTAACTCTGGCAGTTCGGCTTGTTATGTTATCTAGATTAAGTAAAGTGTAAATTGTGTGGGCAAAGACAGGGACACACACTCTAACATTATCTTGGATGTCATAAATTGAACCATTAGAGGAAATCTAAACTCATCGTTGCATGATTATGGCAATTATCTTATTAACGAAGGATAAACATACACCACTTAAATCCTACACTTTATATATATTTCGCACCAGTAGATAAATGACATATGAAATTAAGAAACAAGTAGTGTATTGTGAAGACTAATAATAAACAGCAGCTCCCTATGACTCTGTAATAGCTCCATTAGTCAAACTATTATGAATTAGCGATAAAACCTACCACCTGTATGGCTAATGACTCTGTGAATATAGAGTCTCTTGAATAAAACATTCTCTGTAAAAAACTAGCTGACATTGTTGTAGTTATAAGTGTGAAGGAGAGAGGAAATGTTAATTAAATAATATCAGTTGAGTTCTGATAAAGACTTTTTTTGCCCTCTGTAATGCTTTATGCGTTGCCGCTAACAGATAAGTATGGGGTGCACATAAACTAGACGCCTCAGGGGGCAACAATCAAATCAATCAAGCATAGCATGTTGGGAACCAAGCTCTCACAAGTCAAAAGCACTGGTTCTTGGCCGGGCATTGCGACTAGAACTACATGGAACTCATCCAGGTACAATCCAGTATGCTGTAATTGTAACTCTCTAATCTAAGTAATGTTTTTACTTTATGCAAAACTTTTCAATTACGAATTGTACAACCACTTACGAATAATTAAAAGGATTCATCTGGCAGGGAGAAGAGGGTGGAGGGGGGCGGCGGCGGAGGCAGGCAAGCAACACCGTAAGCCAGTCATGACCATCACTAACTGGTGAGTCACTCACTGCTGGCAGACAAGCCACTCATACGTCATATGGGAGTAGTCAAGCATACACCCTTCAGCCTCACCATTACAGTCCTCTACCCTCTTCCACCGATTGTAACAACACTTTGGATAACGTAATATATAGCTCCGAATATTAACGCTTTCTGTACCTAGCTGACCTTTGTAATATAAGTGTGAAGGATAGAGAAACAGTTTCACTACAGGGTATTCACCTGTTAAGTAAATAAAGGATATGCATCGTACCCTGTACGGGTAGTGTAAACACGTTTAATGCTCTAAAAACCGGAAGTTTTGGAAGCCACCCCACCCATAACTTTAAGGCCGTTCGACAAAGAAACTTTAAAGTCAAAGTTAGTTAAGATTAACGCTAACAGGTACAATGCATAAGGAGCTTCAGACATCAAACCCAGTAGGACACCACAATAATACCAAATATTATATATATATATATATATATATAGATATATTATATCTTAATTATATATATTAATATATATATATATATATCACTAAGAACTCTTTGACCCGGCCCAGGATTTCGAAAAACCATGCCGTCAAGGCTCCCCCCTAACTAAAAAGTACACAGTACCGGACACCCGCACAATGATGTCTATAACGGATTGGCAGTCTTGCGCTTAATTACAAGCTCCCGATGACAATCCCCAGACGACAATTCATGGTCCCTTTGTGTTACAGTTTTTCATAAATATATATATATATAGATATCTAGATATATATATATATAGATAATTATATATTTATATATAATATATATATATATAAATTATAGGTTACCACCTTGTCCTAATGTAAGGTACCATAGGCCTCGAAAAAGAAAGCAATACAGGAGCATTTCAGAGAAAACTCTGCCATTTAATGATTGCTGGGCTCAGCGTCCAGCGGCCCGGTCCTCGACCAGGCCTCTATTTTTTGTTACACATTCCAGGGAAGCAGCCCGTAACAGCTGTCTAACTCCATCGGTACATATTTACGCAGGTGAACAGAAGCATCAATGTGAAAGAAAGAAACGCAGTCTTGTTCGCCTCCGCCGGGGATCGAACACGGAACATTAGGACTACGAATCCAAAGCGCTGTCCACTCAGGCGCAAGGCCCCCACAGGTTGTTAATAAAGATGTAATACACTTCTCACGCCTCGCCTCACTTCCTCACATGATGGTATGACCTGTCACACCTGCCTCGATCGTGTATGAATGCAGTATGTAATGCAATACTCTTCCATATAAAATACTAAACAAACTGATGAAATTGTACCTCGCACATTCCTTTACTTATATAAAAAAAAATAATATATATAGGGCCTGCAACATCCTGTTTAAAGCAAAAACCCCGGTTATAATTAGAGAGCCTATGCATTATCCTCCTGTCAGTAGTTCGTTGCATTTAATTGTATAATACCACTTGCACTGAGGAGTAGTTCGTTCCCCGTATTGGACCTGCCCGACCGCCCGCCCGCCCGACTGTGTCTGCTCATGTTCTTCCATATGTTCTTGGTCGTCGTAAGAGTGAGGAGCGTGGTGTATGTTTGTGTCGGACGGGTTGCCCTCGTGACTATCAAAAATACTGCCTGAGAAGAGTACAGGTCTTAAGGAGACGGGTTAGGACACTCACGTCCGTTCAAGACTCTCCGGGTCATGATGCTCTTGGCTGGGAAGCTGGGGTCCTGGGCACGCTCCTGGTTTGGAAGGCTGGGGTCTGGGACGCTCCTGGCTTTGGGAAGGGGCTGGGGTCCTGGCCCACGTCCTGGTTGGGAAGGTGGGGTCCGGGGGCACGCTCTGGCTGGGAAGGCTGGGGTCCTGGGCGCTCCTGGCTGGGAAGGGTGGGGTCCTGGGACACGCGCAGGCTGGGAAGGATTGGTGTAATGGGCCACGTCCTGGATGGGAAGGCTTGGGGGTCATGGGCCACGCTCTGGATGCAAAGCGGGGGCCTGGGCCCGATCCTGGAAGGGAAGTCTGGGTCATGGCCACGCTCCTGGCTGGGAGGGCTGGGTCCTGGGCCACGTCCTGGCAGGGAAGCTGCGGGGTCTGTGGCAGCTCTGGCTGCGATAAGGCTGGGTCTGGGCACGCTCTCCGTCTGGGAAGATCGGGGCATGGGACCGCTCCTGTCAGGGAAGGTGGCGGTCCTGGTCCACGCTCTGGCTGGGAAGGCTGGGATCCTGGGCCACGCTCCTGGCTGCGAAGGCTGGGGTCCTGGGCCACGCTCCAGGCTGGGAAGGCTGGGGTCCTGGGCCACGCTCGGGGGGCGGAAGGCTGGGGTCTGGGCAGCTCCTGGCTGGGAAGGCTGGGATCCTGGGCCACGCTCCTGGCTGCAAAGGCTGGGGTCCTGGGCCACGCTCCAGGCGCTGCAAAGGCTGGGTCATGGGCACGCTCATGCGCTGAAAGGCTGGGGGGTCCTGGGCCACGCTACTGGCTGCAAAAGTGGGGGTCTCCTGTGGGCACGCCCTCGGCTGCAAAGGATGGGGTCATGGGACCACGCTCATGGCTGACAAAGGATGGGGTCTGGGCACGCTCCTGGCTGCACAAGGCTGGTGTCCTGGGCCACCGCGCCTGGCTGGGAAGGATGGGATCTTGGGCCACTCTCATGGGGCCAAGCAGTTAGGAAGCGCACTTACGAACGTGTCTATATTTTCTTAATCTTTGGCGGCTGTTTACAATTATTAACGTTAATAAACTCCAAAGCACCAGGAGGCGGTTTATAACATAACAATAACAGTTCATTTGGAAGTTTTCATGCTGTCAACTGTTTAATAATAATGTAACCAAAGCCATCAAAGGATGAGCAAAAGATGTACCCTCGTAATCTTGAGTAAAACTGCTTCGTGAATGGTCCTGGCTTGGGAAGAATGGGATCCGGCCAAAACGATTTTTAGACGGCTTTAAAAATACTTATCACTGAGATAGCATGCAAATAAAAATTTTGCCTTATGTGCCGTTGCAGACACGTAGTTGCTAATGATGTCACCTAGAAGGAATAAAATAACAGGCTTGAAGTTATGTTCATTTGGCGAGCGTACAGACTTATATAACTAAAATAGCTTTATATGTGGGACAAAATACATATAAACACAATAACATTCTCTACGCAGGGCTCCGCAGTATTGGCAGCGAGTGCAACCTTGACAGCATCAACGTCTTCACGCACTCTTGACTCTTATTATCAATATCAAAGCACTATCTCAGCGTAGCAGAAACACTAGAATTCGACAGATAGCGATGGGCAACAACTTTTATCTGCTGTTATCTGTCAGTCGATATATACTGGAGTTGTTCAGTTGGGAACTAAACATATATGTTGGGTCCTCCCATCTATGGGATAGACCTTGGCAGCGATTGGATAAGATTATTTAAGAAAAATAATTATCTAAACCTATGTCTTATAATCTCTTTCTCTCTCGTTTCTTGAATGAGACGGTAATGGCGGACCGAACAACGTCGTTACTCCCTCATTTCATACGTGTGCGTTACCTTGAGATACCTTGAGATGGTTTCGGGCATAGTTCGTCCCCGCGGCAAGGTTGTTGGTGTTAGGGAATGATAACCTATACTACTGGGTGTGACAGAAGCTGCAGAGGGTGATGACATACATGAGTTTCAAACCCATGGTCAATTTCGAGTTTCTCTGCTGATGTGCAAGTGAGGTCAAATTCACCCAGGCTATTTACGGCACCTGGTTGATGCCTGGTTGATGGGCTATGGGATTCTTTAAACCTCCAAGCCCGGTCGAAGGCCAGGCTGACTGTGGTTTTGTCCATCCAGGCGTTGCTGGGCGGCCCGCAGGCCCAAATACACACCACAGCCTGGTTAGTCCGGAACTTCTTTAGAGAAAAGTCTAGTTGTCTCTTGAAAGATGTCCATGTTCTTCCGGACAATATTTCTCCCTCTCGAGTTGTGACGCTAATTGGATACACTTATAGATCCGAGGAGAGAATTTTAATGAATTTGTCTCACATTGAAGCGAAAACTATTCAGAGAACGCGAACTGAATTTTGCCAATTGTACATTTTACAGGTAATGCATTGTTCAGGAAGATACTCGGCCTCTATGGCCTATACAGCGTTTCATTAACATAATTTTCAAGCTATTGAGGCTGCCTATGAACCTTATTTTTGCATATTTTAGGATGGCTTTCAAATAACAAAGTTGGACCTTTAATTTACCTTTGACCTTTGAAGTCATCGGACGTCAACCGAATTATTTCAAATCCATGTTTAAAAACTGGTTAAATGGGTATTATACTATTATATTATATATATTATATATATATATATATATATTATATATATATATGTATTAATTATATATATATATTATTATCATATATATATTATATATTATTTCTACGATATATACAAGAAGTTGTTACATTCTTGTAACGCCACTAGTACGCGTAGCGCTTCGGGCAGGTCCTGGAATATGACCCCCGCCGCGAAGAATCATTTTTAAAACCAATTACAACATTTTACTGTGCAGTTAAACAGAGGCTACATTAAGGATTTGCGCCCCAGTAAATTCCTACACGGCCAGGATACGAACCCATGGACAAAGCGCTCGCGGAACTGCAGGCGCGTGTATTACCACTACACCACGGGAGACTGTCAAACTAGACTATTAGGATATAACGTAAGTTTTCTGGGGTATTCTCTTGAAAGTTTTGACGCGGAACCGGTTATTGAAATGCTTGACTGACTCTCTGTGGGCCGCTAAGATGTTGCTTATATTTCATCCATCCTCCGGAATGGTCGTATCTTTTTGTAAATTTTGGCTGGAAAGTACCAATATGTCGCAATTGGAGCTCCAGTCACCTCTTCTGTTGTACTCTTATTTACTCGTCTTGAAAAAATTATATATATAAATAAAACTAAACTTAAATATACTAAGCACATATATGTACTTTTACTCGCTCGAATATCCTGTACTTAGGCCCTAAGATTGCGAAGAGACGGTTAGGTTAGGTCTTGTATTCATATTACTAACAAAAAACGTTTATTGCATGTCCAAATGCAAGAATACAAAAAGCTCTACTTTCTGGTGGTCTATCAATACATATTGGTACTTTCCACCACATGGTTACGTACTATAAATACTTTCATTTTAGGAGAAGAGGCTGATATGTTGTCAAGTCCGGATATTTCACCTGCCGGGAAGGGAGATGGATTACAAAAGGTGACGCTACGGGTGGGAACCGAAAGCCAGTATTTGTTGCCCCTGTGAACACAAAAAAGAGCGCCATCCACGAAAGAGCTACACTGCTTTGCAAACGATCGCAGTTGGACTCGTTCCTAATTTGAAGTTGTCATTATTCACCTATTATTTTGCACGGCACTATACAAATAAAAAATAACAAACGTACTGGAGTGAAACGATATGGAAGAAAATCCAGACAAATGAGAACCAGTGAAGAGCAGGGGTGCCATAGGCACAATTCAGGAACACGTATAAACATCAGAGGTCCGACGGTGTTCAACGTCTCTACCAGGAATATAAGAAATATTCGCAGGAACAACCGTGATAGACATCTTCAAGAGCAAAGTGATGTTTTCTAAGAGGAAGTCCGATCACGCCGGGCAGTCTTTGGTGGGTATGTGGGCCGCTCCCAGCAATAGCCAGGTGGAACTTACACTCTCACAAGTCGAAGCTGGCCTCGGGCCGGGCTTTGGAGTAGAAAAACGTTCCCAGAACCCATCACGCCAGGTATCAAGCAGGTAATACATTTGCTTTGGTACGCCCTTTGAAAGGTTAGGTAGTATGACATTATCATTGCAGGACCTTTTGCTGGTTGGTCGCTCTGTGTTGTACGAAGAGACTGCGCGACGTCTCGTATCAAATGAACAAATCCTCTTATTCTCGTTTCCTCAAGAGGGCTCGTATCCTCGTGTGGTAGAAGTCACACTCTTGTGTCTGGGAAATAATTGTCGTGTGAGAAGACGAATTGAGTGTTTAATACATAAGCCTAATGCTATTGTGAAAGCGATGAAGTTGATATTTGTAATTAAAATTTCACACAAACTGTAACTGATGACAACGTGTTCACCACGAGGCGAACATGTGTACAAACCTGTGTACCAGCGACAGTAAAATGTAAACGCCCGGTCCCAGCGAACAGTCAATGTAACAACAGGATTTGGGCTAGTTGTGTACCTGCGAGAACGTATTGAGACCGCGGCTAGTGGAACATGCTTCCCAAAATGAGACGCAACCGCGTTCCCTCGGCCCCCCACCCCCCCCCCACTAACCATCCCTTCTAGATAGTTGTCACAACGGATCCTCAGCGAAAAAAAGTCTGTACATTAAGCGCGGCAAAACCGTCCAGTAAAATACCCTAACCGAGCGACACCCCAAGAATGTTTTTCACAAAAACCGCCTAGGATGCTTGGTGTAAAGTCCGGCTTTCCTTCCTTATGATTAACGAGAACGTAATGTTAATGAAACCAATATGAGTATAGTACATCATATTTTTGTCCGCTGAGGATTTTGACATAAAAAATCTGTGTATTATTCGACAGGACAGGTTGTTTTACTGGAATCTACCATTACCTTACTTGCTTGAGGATTGGATTGGGCGTGTCCGACGGTGTACATGAGTTGATGGATGGTTTCATGGCGAGTTCTTCTAATACAAACAAGACCGGACTGAGGCCCTAGGATGGGCCGATCGGGGGTGGAACATTTATTTCTCCTCAACACCCTCTATAAGACATTCCCATGGTATTTGAGGTCACCTGAGGTCACCATTGAGTTACCTCGAGGTGTTTACGGGGCTTAGCGTCCCCGAGAACCCGGTCCTTGACCAGGCCCCCACCCCCCCGAACACCCCCCCCCCCCCCCCCCTTCTTGGTCGTCGCCCCACCAGGTCCTAGACCAGGGTCACCCATAGTCAATCCGATACATTATTCCGCTTCTCCGCAGTCAAGACTATCGTCCACCACTGAAGACGAGGACTCTAAATCCTTCCTATTATGCGGCAGATGAATCGACCCGTTCGTGTTAGGTGGCTACGCAGACACAGTCATGGCCCACCGACATGGCCAACCCATCAACTCCACTCAGCTGATTGCCAGTCATGTTTGTTTTAATCTGCACCTAGCCTGAACCGCTTTTGGATTCTTAAGTTCCTGGTTAGGGTAAACTGTTGTATTTTTGAACAGTGACAAATCGAGAGAAAGAGCCGCATAACCAGTTTGACCAGATCACACACTAGAAGGTGAAGGCACGACGACGTTTCGGTCCCATTCTCAGTCGATGAGAACGGTTTCAATCGACTTGAGAATGGTCCAGGACGGACCGAAACGTCGTCGTCCCTTCACCTTCTAGTGTGTGGTTTGGTCAAACTTCTTCAGCCACGTTATTGTGACTCATCGTCTGCATCCGCATAACCATCGCTCCGCGGACCTCCATGATGGTAAACTGAACACTTTGCAACAACCATCAACTTCACCACTCTATTAGTCAAGCCTCGCCACGGTTGCCTTCATTTTACCCTTCTCCTCTGTGATTACTCTCCTTCCTCCATCGTTGAACATCTCGGGTGGTTTCCGCGGTACTACCAGTATCCACCCCAGTTTGCGAGTCACAAACTCACAAACTCGGGCCGGTGGCTGAGCAGACAGCACGCTGGACGCGTAATTCTGTGGTCCCGGGTTCGATTCGGGCGCCGGCGAGAAACAATGGGGAGAGTTTCTTTCACCCTGATGCCCCCTGTTACCTGGCAGTAAATAGGTACCTGAGAGTTAGTCAGCTGTCACGGGCTGCTCCCTGTGGTGTGTGTGTGGTGTGGAACAAAATAGTAGTTAGTAACAGTTCATTGGCAGTTGAGAGGAGGGCCGAAAGAGCAGAGCTCAACCCCCGCAAGCAAAACTAGGCGAATACAACTAGGTGAATACAATAGCGTGATGTTCCTACCATGAAATATTTGAAGCACTGCAATGTGATTGAACTCTCGTCTCGAGTCATCCCAGACACACACATTACCCCCTACACCACGATGAGCTAAAAAAATCACCCCAACTCCAAAGTCTAGGGCTTGGGGGGGGGAGGGAGAGGAGGGGGGGATCCGCGACGTTCCGTCGCATTGGTTCATAAGATTTTATCTTCCGTCTTTGATAACTATGATCGCTAAATCATGCTATATTCACCACTCAACGCCTTTTGTTCAGTACTGCTCTATGTTAAACATCACCATACACTGAATCTCTACCGTTGCTTGGACCAACCGTTACCATAAACCCTGTTTGTTCAGTAAACCCTGTTTGTTCAGTACCATTACTGAACCATCCATAATGTAGCTTTTTTTACTGCTGGGTGAACAGTCAATCCCGGTTCTCACCAGGTCTAGTGAACAAACCCCACCCGTGTCTTCACACTCAAATGATCAATCGCATGACTCCGTGTTCACAACGCTTGACGAACACCCATCCAACCATGATCCACCTTAACCTGTATTTGATTCTAGGAGTCCAAGGAGTCAGGAGGGGTCCAAACCTCGCAGTCTATGTACGAAACGCATCCACTCAGGTCACGAGACTATTTCTTCCAGGAACTTTTCAGAATTGCCGCTTGAGTCACCATCAACACCTCTCGAATGCGTCCATTCCTCTTCCCTCCCCTCCCCCTCCTACCGTCAACATTCCCCAGACTCATCTCCGTGGTGAGCATCCTCAAAGTACCTTTCCAGCCTTGTTTCATATAATCTATCTACACCCATGGGTGAATATGAGAGAGAGAGAGAGAGAGAGAGAGGAGAGAGAGAGAGAGATGAGAGAGAGAGAGAGAGATGAGGAGAGAGAGAGAGAGAGGAGAGAGAGAGAGAGAGAGAGAGAGAGAGAGAGAAAGTGAGAGTAAGTGAGAGTAAGTGAGAGTAAGTGAGAGTAAGTGAGAGTAAGTGAGAGTAAGTGAGAGTAAGTGAGAGTAAGTGAGAGTAAGTGAGAGTAAGTGAGAGTGAGTGAGAGTGAGAGTGAGAGTGAGTGAGTGTGCATGTGTGTACACTGTCTCCCAGTTCAGGCCAGCTTAAATTCGTCCTTTACATCAACGTCAACACTGTCAAAACCACTGCCTCTCCACTAGTTATATGTTAGGCTAAAACCAACTCGGGGTAAAATAAACTCAATGTAACTTTCATACGTGGATACCTGGAGCAATGGAGGAGGAGGAGGAGGAGGACAAGGAGGAGGAGGAGGAGGAGGAAGAGAAGGAGGAGGAAGAGGAGGAGGAGGAGGAGTCAAAGTCTATCCCCGGATTCTGGCAATGTCGTAGCTGGCCTAAAGTACACCCCCCCCCCCTTGAGGAAATAGTTGACAAACGTGCAATATCATTTTATCTGAAAGGAATGACCGATCCAGTCAACTTAATCAACTCTTTTTTCTTCAGGTACTCTTTAATCATTACAGTACTCATTACAGCAGGAGAAATTGCCGAAATAAGGGAATGCAGAGGACATATACAGCACGCATAGATGCGATAAAGGACAAAAATGACTGGGATGGTCTCAAAGTTCTTAAAATATACTAGCCCTCATCACGGTCCTTGTGGATTTATTAATTTGATATATCACGCTATTGTGATTTCTGTGTGTGTATTGTTCAATATCCTCCCAGCAAGTATATGAAATATTGCCGGAACAACAGTGGGTCTTCAAGAAAAACTGGACAATTTTCTGCAAGAGCTAAACTATTGGGACCGACTAAATCTGTATTCTCTTGAGCGCAGGCGGGGAGAGATACATAATAATTTACATGTGGAAAATAGTAGAGGGGCTGGTCCCAAACCTGTACACAGAAATAACATCACATGAGACCAGGAGGCATGGCAGGATGTGCAGAATATCCCCATTAAGAGCAGAGGTGCAACAGGTACTCTGAGAGAGAACTCTATCAACATCAGAGGCCCGAGATTGTTAACACGCTTCCACTACACATAAGGGGCATAACTGGCCGACCCCTCACAGTGTTCAAGAGAGAACTCGATAAGCACCTCCAAAGGACACCTGATCAACTCTGTGATTCATACGTCAGGCTGCGAGCAGCCGCGTCCAACAGCCTGGTTGACCAGTCCAGCAACTAGGAGCCCTGGTCGACGACTGGGCCGCGGGACGCTAAGCCCCCGAAAACACCTCCAGGTAACCTCAAGGTAGGAGGTGCTGGACCAGCCGGGCGTAATGAATATGTGGGCCTATGGGGTACTCCAAGCCACAGGTTACAGTAAATAATGACAGTGTTGAACGAAATCTTGAGTTATAAAATAGGTCCCTTAAAAGTGTCATTAGACGAGAACTCCTGGATGAATTTGAAGTAGAACAGTGCAAACTGGAACTAGCAGGACCATTGTTTATCACAATGAAATGTGCGAGGCAAAACATGTGTATGGGGCAAGTAACAAAATAAGCAGACTAACAGATGTTGTCACAGCTCGCATAAGACTTGGCTACAAGTATTTCTGGCAGTTCGGCTTGTATAGGGATCTAGATGAAGTAAAGTGTAAAGTGTGTGGACAAAGACAGGGACACACACTCGAACACCATATCTTGGATTGTAATAAAATTTAACCATTTAGAGATAAATCTAAATTCACGTTGTATGATATGGCAACCTATCTAATTACTAAGGATAAAATACCTTAAATGCTTGCACTTTATCTATTTCGCTCCCAGTAGATAAACGACATATGAATTAAGAAACAAGTAGTGTATTGTGAAGACTAATAATAAACAGCAGCTCCCTATTACTCTGTAATATCTCCATTGCTCAAACATTATGTATTAGCGATAAGACCTACCATGTTGGCTAATGACTTACTGTGAATATATAGCTCTTGAAATAAACATCTCTGTAACTACCTGACATTGTAATTATAAGGTGTGAAGGATAGATGAAATTGTTAATATAATAATATCCGTTGAGGTCTGATAAAGACCTTTTGTGCCCTCTGTAATGCTTTATGCGTTGCCGCTCACAGGATAAGTATGGGGTGCACAATAAACTAGCCGCCTCCGGGGGGCAACAATCAAATCAATCCAAGCCATAGCTGTTGGACCAAGCTCTCACAAGTCAAGCCTGGTTCTGGGCCGGGCATGGCGACTAGAACTCCTGGAACTTCATCCAGGTACAATCCAAGTATGCTGTAATTGTAACTCTCTAATCTAAGTAATGTATTGTACTTTTATGCAAACTTTCTCAATTACGAATGTACAACCACTTACGAATAAAGGATTTTCATCTGGCAGGGAGGAAGAGGGTGAGCGGGGGCGGCGGCGGAGGCAGGCAAGCAACACCGTAAGCCAGTCATGACCATCACTAACTGGTGAGTCACTCACTGCTGGCAGACAAGCCACTCCACCGTCATATGGTAGTAGTCACATTCCTCACCCTCAGCCTCACCATTCCCAGTTCCTTCCCCTCTTCCACCGTATTGGAACAACACTTTGGAATAACGTAAATATAGCTCTCGAAATAGAACGTTCTCTGTAACTAGCTGACATTGTAATTATAAGGTGTGAAGGATAGATGAATTGTTTCACTCACAGGGTTATTCACCTTGTAGTAAATAAGTGCATATGCATCGTACCCTGTACGGGTAGTGAACAAGTTTAATGCTCTAAAACAGGAAGTTGTGGAAGCCACCTCCACCCATAACTTTAAGGCGCGATTCGACAAAGAACTTTAAAGTCAAGTAGTTAGATGATGTAACGCTAACAGGTACAAGGCATAAGGAGCTAGACCTCACTCCCCCGTAGACACACACTCATACAAATATATATATATATATAATATATATTATAATATATATATATATATTATTATATATATTATATATATATATCACTAAGAACTCGTTGACCCGGCCAGGATTCGAACCCATGCCGTCCAGGATCACCCCTAAACGTACACAGTACCGTGCACCCGCACCAATGATCGTCTATAAGGATTGGTCAGTCTTGGCGCTTATTAACTAAGCTCCCTGACTGACCAACCCCCGACGACACTCATGGTTCCATTTGGGTACAGTTTTTCATCAAATATATTATATATATATATATATATATATATATATATATATATATTATATATATATATATATATATATAAATTATGGTGTACCACCTCTGGTCAATTGTAAGGTACCATAGCCTCGAAGAAGAGAATACAGAGCATTCAGAGAAAAACTTGCCATTTAATGATTGCGGGCTCAGCGTCCCCGCGGCCCGGTCCTCGACCAGGCCTCTATTTTTTGTTACACATTACCAGGAAGCAGCCCGTAACAGCTGTCTAACTCCCAGGTACCTATTTACTGCTAGGTGAACAGAAGCATCAATGTGAAAGAAACGCTGTCCCTTTGTTTCAGCCTCCGCCGGGGATCGAACCCGGAACCCTACGACTACGAATCCCAAGCGCTGTCCACTCAGGCGTCAGGCCCCCCAGGTGTTATAAAGATGTAATAAACTTCTTCACGCCTCGCCTCCACATTCTCTCACATGATGGTCTGACTGTCACACCTGCTCCAGATACGTGTATGAATGCATGTATGTTTTATATGCAATACTCTCCATATAAAAATACAACAAAATGAGAAATTGTACCTCTGCACATTCCTTTACTTATATAAAAAATATATATATAAGGGCCTTGAACCATCCTGTTAAAGCAAAAACCAGGTTATAATTAGAGAGCCTATGCCATTATCCTGTCTAGTTCGTTGCATTTATGTAATACCCTTGCACTGAGGAGTAGTTTCTTCCCCGTATCTGCGACCTGGCCCGCCCGCCCGCCCGCCCGTGTGTCTGCTCATGTTCTTCCATATGTCTGGTCGTAAGAGTGAGGAGCGTGGTGTATGTTTGTGTCGGACGGGTTGCCCTCGTGACTATCAAAAATACTGCCTGAGAAGTGTACAGGTCTTAAGGAGACGGGTTAGGACACTCACGTCCGTCTCAATGACTCCCTGGTCATGATGCTCTTGGCTGGGAAGGCTGGGGTCCTGGGCCACGCTCCTGGTTGGGAAGGCTGGGGTCCTGGGCCACGCTCCTGGTTGGGAAGGCTGGGGGTCCTGGGCCACGCTCCTGGTTGGGAAGGCTGGGGTCCTGGGCCACGCTCCTGGCTGGGAAGGCTGGGGTCCTGGGCCACGCTCCTGGCTGGGAAGGCTGGGGTCCTGGGCCACGCTCCAGGCTGGAAGGCTGGGGTCCTGGGCCACGCTCCTGGCTGGGAAGGCTGGGGTCCTGGGCCACGCTCCTGGCTGCAAAGGCTGGGGTCCTGGGCCACGCTCCTGGCAGGGAAGGCTGGGGTCCTGGGCCACGCTCCTGGCTGGGAAGGCTGGGGTCCTGGGCCACGCTCCTGGCAGGGAAGGCTGGGGTCCTGGGCCACGCTCCTGGCTGCGAAGGCTGGGGTCCTGGGCCACGCTCCTGGCTGGGAAGGCTGGGGTCCTGGGCCACGCTCCTGGCAGGGAAGGCTGGGGTCCTGGGCCACGCTCCTGGCTGGGAAGGCTGGGGTCCTGGGCCACGCTCCTGGCTGCGAAGGCTGGGGTCCTGGGCCACGCTCCTGGCTGGGAAGGCTGGGGTCCTGGGCCACGCTCCTGGCTGCGAAGGCTGGGGTCCTGGGCCACGCTCCTGGCTGCGAAGGCTGGGGTCCTGGGCCACGCTCCTGGCTGCAAAGGCTGGGGTCCTGGGCCACGCTCCTGGCTGCAAAGGCTGGGGTCCTGGGCCACGCTCCTGGCTGCAAAGGCTGGGGTCCTGGGCCACGCTCCTGGCTGCAAAGGCTGGGGTCCTGGGCCACGCTCCTGGCTGCAAAGGCTGGGGTCCTGGGCCACGCTCCTGGCTGCAAAGGCTGGGGTCCTGGGCCACGCTCCTGGCTGCAAAGGCTGGGGTCCTGGGCCACGCTCCTGGCTGGGAAGGCTGGGATCTTGGGCCACTCTCCTGGGGCCAAGCAGTTAAGGAAGCACTTACGAACCTGTACATCTTTTCTAAAAATTGGCGGCTTTGTTTACAATTATTAAACAGTTAATAAACTCCAAAGCACCAGGAGGCTGTTTATAACAATAACAACAGTTCATTTGGAAGTTTTCATGCTTGTCAACTGTTTAATAAATGTAACCAAAGCCGTCAAAGATCGAGCAAAGATGTACACCTTCGTAAGTTCTTGAGTAACTGCTTCGTGAATCTGGTCCCTGGCTTGGAAGACTGGGATCCCGGCCAAACGGTATTTTTGACGGCTTTTAAAAATACTTAGTCAACTGAGATAGCATGCAAATATAATAACATGTTGCTATGTGCGTTGCAAGAAACAGTAGTTTGCTTAATTATGTCAACATAGAAGGAATAAATAACAGGCTTGAATGTTCTGTTCATTTGGCGAGCTTACAGTAATGTATATAACTAAAATAGCTTTATATGTGACTAAAATACATAATAAAATAGACATTATTCTACGCAGGGCTCCGCAGTATTGGCAGCGAGTGCAACCTTGACAGCATCAACGTCTTCACGCACTCTTGACTCTTCTTATCCAATATCATCAGCACTATTCAGCGATAGCAAACACTAGCATCGATAAGATAGCGAGGCAAACAACTTTTATCTGCTGTTATCTGTCAGTCGATATATACTGGAGTTGTTTCATGTTGTGAACTAGAACAATATGTTGCGTCCTCCCATCTATGGGAATACCTTTTGCAAGCGCTGGATAAGCTTATTTAAGAAAATAATTATCTAAACCTATGTCTTATACTCTCTCTCTCTCTCTCTTTCTTGACATGATACGAGTCAATGGCGGACCGAAACGTCGTTACTTCCCTTCCTTTTCATACGTGTGAGTTACCTTGAGATTACCTTGAGATGATTCCGGGGCTTAGTGTCCCCGCGGCCCGGTTGTTGTTGTTGGGAATGAATCACCTATACTACTGGGTGTGACAGAAGCTGCAGAGGGTGATGACATACATGAGGTTCAAACATGGTCAATTTCGAGTTTCTCTGCTGATGGGCCAGTGCATGTCACTTCACCCAGGCTATTTACGGCACCTGGTTGATGCCTGGTTGATGGGGCTCTGGGAGTTCTTCTACACTCCAAGCCCGGTCCGAGGCCAGGCTTGACTTGTGAGTTTGGTCCACCAGGCTGTTGCTTGGAGCGGCCCGCAGGCCCACATACCCACCACAGCCCGGTTGGTCCGGAACTTCTTTTAGAGAACAGTCTAGTTTTCTCTTGAAGATGTCCACGGTTCTTCCGGCAATATTTCTCCCTCTCCGATTGTGATGCAATTTGATACACTTATAGATCTCGATGAGAGAATTGTAATGACTTTTGTCTCACATTTGAAGCGAAAACTATTCAAGATACGCGACCTTGAATTTTGCAAAGTGTACATTTTCCAAGGTCATGCCTTGTTTCAAGAGAAGATATCTCGGCTCCTATGGCATATACAGAGTTCATTAAACATAATTTTAAAGCTATTGAGCGGCTCTCTGACCCTTATTCTTTGCATATTTTAGACCTGGATTCAAATAACAAAGTTGACCTTTAATTTAACCTTTGACCTTTGAAGTCATCGGACGTCAACCCGAATTATTTTCAAACTCAATGTAAAAACTGGTATAAATGGGTATACTATATATATATATATATATATATATATATATATATATATATATATATATATGTATATATATATATATATATATATATATATATATATATATATATTTTAGATATATACAAGAGTTGTTACATTCTTGTACAGCCACTAGTACGCGTAGCGCTTCGGGCAGGTCCCTGGAATACGATCCCCGCCGCAAAGAATCGTTGTTACAACCAAGTACACATTTTACTGTTGCGTTAAACAGAGACTACAGTTACGGATTTGCGCCCAGTAAATCCTCCCCGGCCAGGATACGAACCCATGACAAAGCGCTCGCGGAACGGCCAGGCGAGTGTCTTACCACTACACCACGGGAGACTGTCAAACTAGACTATTAGTATATAACGTAAGTTTTCTGGGGTATTCTCTTGAAAGTTTTGACGCGGAACCGGTTGTTGAAATGCTTGACTGACTCTCTGTGGGCCGCTAAGGTGTTGCTTATATTTCATCCATCCTCCGGAATGGTCGTACTTTTTTGTAACTATTTGGTGGAAAGTACCAATATGTCGCATTGGAGCTCCAGTACACCGCTTCTTGTACTCTTATTTTACTAGTCTTGAAAAATATATATATAAATAAAACTAAACTTAAATATTACTAAGCACATATATGTACTTTACTAGGCCTAGAATATCATGTATTAGGCCTAAGATTGCGAAGAGAGGTTAGGTTAGGTCTTGTATTCATATTACTAACAAAAAACGTTTATTGCATGTCCAAATGCAAGAATACAAAAGTCTACTTTCTGGTGGTCTATCACGACATATTGGTACTTTCCACCACATGGTTACTGTACTATAAATACTTTCATTTTAGGAGAAGAGGCTGATATGTTGTCAAGTCCGGATATTTCACCTGCCGGGAAGGGAGATGTGCTTACCAATAGGTGACTACGGGGGAAACGAAGCCCAGTTATTTGTGCCCCTGTGAACACAAGAGCAGCATTCCACGAAAGAGCACACATGCTTTGCAAACGATCGCCGTTGGACTAGATTCCCTAATTTTGAAAGTTGTCATTATTCACCGTATTATTTTGCAGGCTACTACTACTAAAATAAAAAATAACAACGTACTGGAGTGAACGATATGGAAGAAAATCCAGAATAGAACCAGTGAAGAGCAGGGGTGCCATAGGCACAATCAGAGAACACTATAAACATCAGAGGTCCGCGGTTGTTCAACGTCTTCCCAGCGACTATAAGAAATATTGCCGGAACAACCGTAGACATCTTCAAGAGAAAACTGGACTGTTTTCTAAGAGAAGTTCCGGATCAGCCGGGCTGTGGTGGGTATGTGGGCCGCTCCAAGCAACAGCCTGGTGGACCAAACTCTCACAAGTCGAGCCTGGCCTCGGGCCGGGCTTGGGGAGTAGAAGAACTCCCAGAACCCCATCAAGCAGGTATCAAGCAGGTAATACATTTGCTTTGGTACGCCCTTTGAAAGGTTAGGTAGTATGACATTATCATTGCAGGACCTTTTGCTGGTTGGTCGCTCTGTGTTGTACGAAGAGACCTGGCTACGTCTCGTATCAAATGAACAAATCCTCTTATTCTCGTTTCCTCAAGAGGGCTCGTATCCTCGTGTGGTAGAAGTCACACTCTTGTGTCTGGGAAATAAGTTTGTCGTGTGAGAGACGAATTGAGTGTTTAATACATAAGCCTACTGCTATTGTGAAAGAAGATTAAGTTGAGATTTTAATTAAAATTCACCCAACCTGTACCTGTGCCACCCGTGTACCAGCGGCCGTCAATGTACCACCTGTGTACCAGCGACCGTCAATGTACCGCCCGTGTCCCAGCGACCGTCAATGTACCACCCGTGTACCTGCGATAACGTTTGAGCCCGTGGCAGTGGACTGCTTCCCAAAATATCGGCCACCGCGTTCCCTCGGCTAATCTTCTCGAGTTGTCACAACGGACAGAAAAAGTTGTACTAAGACACCCGTATCTAACCTACCCTAACCGAGCGACCCCAAGCATACAAAACGCGGATGTTTGTGAGCCGCTATGATTAAGAGCACGTACTGTTAGTGAAACCACTATGATTTATAGCACATCATATTTTGTCCGCTGAGGATTTTGACATAAAAAATCTGTGTATTATTCGACAGGACAGGTTGTTTTACTGGCATCTACCTTAGACCTCTTGCTTGAGGAGTGGATTGGGGTGAGTGATACCTGGTTGATGGGGTTCTGGGAGTTCTTCTACTCCCCAAGCCCGGCCTGAGGCCAGGCTCGGGCCGAGGGGCGTGGAACATATTCTCCTCACCCCCTCTATAGACATTCCCCCTGGGAGGTCACCTTGAGGTCACCTTGAGGTTACCTTGAGGTGTTTCCGGGGCTTAGCGTCCCCGCGGTCCGGTCGTCGACCAGGCCTCCTCAGACCAGGTCACCCATAGTCAATCCGTACATTACTCCGCTCTCGCTCAAGACTATCGTCCACCACTGAAGACGAGGACTCTAAATCCTTCCTATTATGGCCATATGAAATCGCCGTCGTGTAGGTGGCTACGGCAGCAAGTCATGGCCCACCGACATGGCCAACCCATCAACTCCACTCAGCTGATTGCCAGTCATGTTTGTTTACTTGCACCTCGCTGACCCGCTTTTATAATCGAAGCTCAAAATTTTGCGCAAATTGAGAAACTTCAAGAACATGTTCGACATGTTTATTTTTGTTTGTAGATAACCCGGATCTTGTTTACAATGTACTTATGTGCTTCTGTGTACACATACTCGTATGTAGAGAGAGAGGGAGGGAGTGTAGTTGACTTTTGTTAATACGACAATTTTAGTGAGGGGGTATAAAACAAAAAAAATTTTAAAGGATATTTAATTGAAATTTTGAATTAGCTAAAGGCTCCTCAATACTGTATAATTAATAGATCGATCTTTTCCAACAGGCGCCTTCAAAACGTGTATTAGCGATTCCTGAATGAGATTACACCCAGTGAATAATGATGTGCTTGACAGTGGAATAACACAGCTAACCAGGAACACCGGTCAGGCAACTGACAATTAAACCAGTTATGTTAACAAATACAAAGTATACAAAACCTCACCAAAGAGCATCCTCGCATTTTGTAGTTGTTCTATATGTATGACCATGCTTGGTGACGGAAAACATATGTAGACAATTAACACTAACCTAATGCAAAGACTCGCAACCAAGACTATATAAGGAGATTACTAAATTGAGTACCATAGACTACTCAATTGTGTACAAGGCAGAACCAGCCGGAGAACAAACTGGCGAATCACCCATTCCAACGTTGTGCTGGAAACCTAACTTGGCTGCGAGCAGCCGCGTCCAACAGCCAGGTTGATCAGTCCAGCAACCAGGAGGCCTGGTCGACGACCGGGCCGCGGGAACGCTAAGCCCCGGAAGCACCTCAAGGTAACCTCCAGGTAGTATTTAACCATCATTTGCCAGGTACCTACATGGCATCTGACTTCCCCATTTTTAGGTTGGAATCGCAGCGGATCAACATCAATCACGCACTGATTGTCCTGCTCAACTTGTCCAAGGGGAATATCAAATTAGTCCTCTTAGAAACTGCCTGTTTACTCCAACATATGAAAAGTTAGTGTCCTGTAGGACAGTAGCCAGCGTAGTCGGCTCACAATCGAATGGGCCCGTGTTAAGATTCCTGAGCAGAACGAGATGTTTAAGACACCTTTTCTTATACATGATGCTTCTATACACTTAGTAAATAAATATCTGGGAGTTAAACTCGTTGTATCCTGTGGATGGTTAGTTATTGGTCTAGGCCAAGGGGGAGGGGACCTTAATGAACCTAACATATACCATAAAAACACTAATATCCGGGGAGAGAAAGGTGTTAGTTTTTTTTTTTTTTTTTTTTTTATTTATTGTTTTCTACCACAGACGTGGCCACACATTAACAATGCTAACCAGCATATATACATTTTCTTCTGTCCTCCATAGACAGGGTTAGAGATGTGTTAAACATATATTTGAAGGGTTTATTGAACAATCAACCACTGAAGGTGAGTCGGTGCTTTAAAAATGCTAAGCTAACCTATATACGTAAATACATAGATACACAGATTTATGTATGCCTTACATAAAGTGTTCGATGTGTCATCTGCACAGTGTCATTAATGTACATTTACAAAGGTGAAATGTAATTCTGATCAGCTTCCATATATACTTTATACCCATACATACACATACACACACATATACATATATACACACATGCATTCACAGACATTTATCTCATTTACTCAGAACACTTGATGATATATTGGACTTGTACCCAAGATTGACCATGTAATAGATTAATTATACAATGTATGTGATGTAACTATATAACCTGAGCTTGTAAAAGCACCTTAATCGCCTTCAGTGAGTAAGTGCTTAATTGCACACTAGGTTCTTTATCAGCTATCTCACCCTGTCAAAGGTGTTAGTGCATGTAGCACTTCAACAACACAGCGCCCACAAAGCCTGGGTTAGCAAATGAAGTGTGATTTGGTTCCAAATAACAACCGTGGACATCTTCAAGAGGAAACTAGATTTATTCCTCCAAGGAGTGCCGGACCAGCCGGGCTGTGGTGGGCATGTGGTCCTGCGGGCCGCTCCAAGCAACAGCCTAGTGGACCAAACTCTCACAAGTCAAGTCTGGCCTCGGGCCGGGCTTGGGGAGTAGAAGAACTCCCAGAACCCCATCAACCAGGTAACCAGGTAAGTAGCTTTTAGGCATATTACCACGCGTTCAAGCTAATATGACAAGTATTCATTTGGTGGAAAATTATCAACATTGAATAATCCTTTTTTCCCAAACATTACTAGTATGCTACCGTACTGCCTTATGGCCCAATACTAATATTCCCATAACATAAAAACACGATACTTAGTTTTGTGAGATGTTAAAACTCATTAAGACGTGCTTCTCGTGATCTCATTGTTTGTAAACAATGACAGAAAATTAATAATAATCATAGCAAAAATATTCCTGCGAGGTGTTTTCAAATATTTTCTAACTGATGTCTTTATTTTAATCATCTGAACATGAGTGTACATACCTTTTTACAATTGTAGAGCCCTAATGGATTACCCAATACGTCCCCATACCCCCACCCTTTTCCCTTCGCTTCACAGACTGCCAAAATCATCACCACCACCACCAATCTTATTAGGAACCTTGACCAGACCACACACTACAAGGTGAAGGGACGACGACGTTTTGGTCCGTTCTGGACCATTCTCAAGTCGACAGTCGAGAATGGTCCAGGACGGACCGAAACGTCGTCGTCCCTTCACCTTCTAGTGTGTGGTCTGGTCAAACTACTTCAGCCACGTTATTGTGACTCATCGCCTGCTTATTAGGAACCAATATGACGTCAACATATATCAGTAGCTTGGTTTTGCTTTACACGTAAATAGCTAGGAACAGAATTGTTCAAAGAAAATCATAAAGATTTTATTATATATATATATATATATATATATATATATATATATATATATATATATATATATATATTTACAGAAAAAATGGCAAATTACAAATATACAAACTAGCTACAACAAGAAAATTTTTTTAATCTTGTTTTTGTGCACTTAAAACAAAAGAATCGAGGTACAGATACTGACGATGATCGCGTTGAAAAGCAGAGGTACAATAGGTACTCTGAGAGAGAACTCTATCAACATCAGAGGCCCGAGACTGTTCAACACGCTTCCACTACACATAAGGGGCATAACTGGCAGACCCCTCACAGTGTTCAAGAGAGAACTGGATAAGCACCTCCAAAGGATACCTGATCAACCAGGCTGTGACTCATACGTCAGGCTGCGAGCAGCCACGTCCAACAGCCTGGTTGATCAGTCCAGCAACCAGGGGCCTGGTCGACGACCGGGCCGCGGGGACGCTAAGCCCCG
Organism: Procambarus virginalis; assembly: GCA_020271785.1. NCBI lineage: Eukaryota > Metazoa > Arthropoda > Malacostraca > Decapoda > Cambaridae > Procambarus > Procambarus virginalis. Next base: position 19,516,642 of record WNGS01004946.1, read on the forward strand.
GAAGCACCTCAAGGTAACCTCAAGGTATGATAGTTAACTCTAATCTAATTTGTTGTAATTGTTCAAAGACCAAGACCCATGCCCCCATTATTTTATTTTCAATACCCCCAAAAGGTATGGATAACCCTGGTTAAGAACCCCTGCTTTAAGGGACCTTTGACTATTTTCATGTTTGTAACTGATATTGAACAAATATGATTGCAAAATGCTTTGTCTGGTATCACTGGAAAAATCAAATCAAGTTATATCATTTAATTGTTTCAATTTTCAAATCTTTCTCTAAATACTGGGATTTTAAAAACAAAATCATGAATTTTAAAAGGTAAAGTATTAAAGAATATGAATCACGTTAAAAAAACTGGAATTTAGAACAAATAAATTAGTATTGTAAAACCTGTTGATCTGTCTAGTGTGAAAATAATTATAAAAGAAAAAACATTATAAAACCTGGCAAAGATGAGTTAGTTAAACTCAATTTTTTTTTGTTTTAATTTTAATTTTCTCAACCAAAATGCTGCCACCATAAAAAAAAACTCACAATATTCTAAAGTTATAACTGACCTTCTAAATACTTTCTAATGACTTGGATTCAAATAATCAGAATATGCTTTATGATTTCACAGAAAAACTAATTGATAACTCTAGTATTGCCGCTAATTTAATCGCTTTCGAAAGCATTTACAAACTAACAGAAAATACTTGAGTTGTACAATTTCTTTCAAATAAAGCTCAAAGTGTAACCAAAAAGCTAGTTTTTTTTTTTTTGGGGGGGGGCACTGAAAATAAAACTTTGATAAATATTCAAAAAAACTTATAATGCCCAATGAGATTAACATAATTACAGAAAAATATGTTTTTTACATAGGCACTCAGTCCTAGGGCTG
>WNGS01004946.1:19524264-19536980 GCA_020271785.1 Procambarus virginalis
ATTCAGGGCAAGTTGATTTCATACCTTGTGAGTATGAACTCTGAACAAAACCAAGAGTGTGTTTAGAAGACTACAATCCTCATGCAAAGTAAGATGTATTAAACAAATCACCAGATATTCAACACCAACTGTCTACCCTCCTTCCATGAGTATATGGTGATGCCATATACTCTCTCCGCTGGGCACTTAGCTGAGACGAGGCTTCTCTTGATGATGTCATTGACCTCGTTGTGTCTTGCATGCCAGCCCTTTGTGCTTCCACAATGCAACCCATGCAGTCCGTATTGGTCTGCTTCCACCCTGTTGCAAATACACTTGTATTCAGTGTGAATTGGGGCACCAAGGCGGAGGACCACTGCTACACGAAGGGATTCTGGGTCTAGGCGCGTGCCCATTGCTGACATGGGTACTGCCAGGAGGAAGTCTCCTGCATGGGGGGGCACGCACTGCTCTGAGGCGGGCTTTCTCCATATATATATATATATATATATATATATATATATATATATATATATATATATATATATATATATATATATATATATATATAAATTATAGGTGTACCACCTCTGGTCCAATTGTAAGGAACCATAGCCTCGAAGAAGAGAATACAGAGCATTCAGAGAAAAACTTGCCATTTAATAATTGCGGGGCTCAGCGTCCCCGCGGCCCGGTCCTCGACCAGGCCTCCTTTTTTTGTTACATATCCCCAGGAAGCAGCCCATAACAGCTGTCTAACTCCCAGGTACCTATTTACTACTAGGTGAACAGAAGCATCAATGTGAAAGAAACGCTGTGCCTTTGTTTCAGCCTCCGCCGGGGATCGAACCCGGAACCCTACGACTACGAATCCCGAGCGCTGTCCACTCGGGCGTCAGGCCCCCCCAGGTGTTAATAAAGATGTAATAAACTTCTTCACGCCTCGCCTCCACATTCTCTCACATGATGGTCTGACTGTCACACCTGCCTCCAGATACGTGTATGAATGCATGTATGTTTTATATGCAATACTCTCCATATAAAAATACTAAACAAAAATGAGAAATTGTACCTCTGCACATACCTTTACTTATATAAAAAATATATATATATAAGGGCCTTGAACCATCCTGTTAAAGCAAAACCAGGTTATAATTAGAGAGCCTATACCATTATCCTGTCTAGTTCGTTGCATTTATTTTAATACCCTTGCACTGAGGAGTAGTTTCTTCGCCGTATCTGCGACATGGCCCGCCCGCCCGCCCGCCCGTGTGTCTGATGTTCTTCCATATGTCTGGTCGTAAGAGTGAGGAGCTTGGTGTATGTTTGTGTCGGACGGGTTGCCCTCGTGACTATCAAAAATACTGCCTGAGAAGAGTACGGGTCTTAAGGAGACGGGTTAGGACACTCACGTCCGTCTCAATGACTCCCCTGGTCATGATGCTCCTGGCTGGGAAGGCTGGGATCTTGGGCCACTCTCCTGGGGCCAAGCAGTTAAGGAAGCACTTACGAACCTGTACATCTTTTCTCAATCTTTGGCGGCTTTGTTTACAATTATTAAACAGTTAATGAACTCCAAAGCAACAAGAGGCTGTTTATAACAATAACAACAGTTGATTTGGAAGTTTTCATGCCTGTCAACTGTTTAATAAATGTAACCAAAGCCGTCAAAGATTGAGGAAAGATGTACACGTTCGTAAGTTCTTGAGTAACTGCTTCGTGAATCTGGTCCCTGGCTTGGAAGACTGGGATCCCGGCCAAACGGTATTTTTGACGGCTTTTAAAAATACTTAGTCAACTGAGATAGCATGTAAATATAACAATATGTTGCTATGTGCGTTGCAAGAAACAGTAGTTTGCTTAATTATGTCAACATAGAAGGAATAAATAACAGGCTTGAATGTTCTGTTCATTTGGCGAGCTTACAGTAATGTATATAACTAAAATAGTTATATACATGTGACTAAATAGCTAACTAAAATAGTTATATATATATGTGACTAAAATACATAATAAAATAGACATTATTCTACGCAGGGCTCCGCAGTATTGGCAGCGAGTGCAACCTTGACAGCATCAACGTCTTCACGCACTCTTGACTCTTCTTATCCAATATCATCAGCACTATTCAGCGATAGCAAACACTAGCATCGATAAGATAGCGAGGCAACAACTTTTATCTGCTGTTATCTGTCAGTCGATATATACTGGAGTTGTTTCATGTTTGTAAACTAGAACAATATGTTGCGTCCTCCCATCTATGGGAATACCTTTTGCAAGCGCTGGATAAGCTTATTTAAGAAAATAATTATCTAAACCTATATCTTATACTTTCTCTCTCTCTCTCTTTCTTGACATGATACGAGTCAAGGGCGGACCGAAACGTCGTTACTTCCCTTCCTTTTCATACGTGTGAGTTACCTTGAGATTACCTTGAGATGATTCCGGGGCTTAGTGTCCCCGCGGCCCGGTTGTTGTTGTTGGGAATGAATCACCTATACTACTGGGTATGACAGAAGCTGCAGAGGGTGATGACATACATGAGGTTCAAACCATGGTCAATTTCGAGTTTCTCTGCTGATGAGCCAGTGCATGTCACTTCACCCAGGCTATTTACGGCACCTGGTTGATGCCTGGTTGATGGGGCTCTGGGAGTTCTTCTACACTCCAAGCCCGGTCCGAGGCCAGGCTTGACTTGTGAGAGTTTGGTCCACTAGGCTGTTGCTTGGAGCGGCCCGCAGGCCCACATACCCACCACAGCCCGGTTGGTCCGGAACTTCTTTTAGAGAACAGTCTAGTTTTCTCTTGAAGATGTCCACGGTTCTTCCGGCAATATTTCTCCCTCTCCGATTGTGATGCAATTTGATACACTTATAGATCTCGATGAGAGAATTGTAATGACTTTTGTCTCACATTTGAAGTGAAAACTATTCAAGATACGCGGCCTTGAATTTTGCAAAGTGTACATTTTCCAAGGTCATGCCTTGTTTCAAGAGAAGATATCTCGGCTCCTATGGCATATACAGAGTTCATTAAACATAATTTTAAAGCTATTGAGCGGCTCTCTGACCCTTATTCTTTGCATATTTTAGACCTGGATTCAAATAACAAAGTTGACCTTTAATTTAACCTTTGACCTTTGAAGTCATCGGACGTCAACCCGAATTATTTTCAAACTCAATGTAAAAACTGGTATAAATGGGTATACTATATATATATATATATATATATATATATATATATATATATATATATATATATATATATATATATAGTATACCCTGGCCGGGGAGTAAATCCTCCCCGGCCAGGATACGAACCCATGACAATGCGCTCGCGGAACGGCCAGGCGAGTGTCTTACCACTACACCACGGGAGACTGTCAAACTAGACTATTAGTATATAACGTAAGTTTTCTGGGGTATTCTCTTGAAAGTTTTGACGCGGAACCGGTTGTTGAAATGCTTGACTGACTCTCTGTGGGCCGCTAAGGTGTTGCTTATATTTCATCCATCCTCCGGAATGGTCGTACTTTTTTGTAACTATTTGGTGGAAAGTACCAATATGTCGCATTGGAGCTCCAGTACACCGCTTCTTGTACTCTTATTTTACTAGTCTTGAAAAATATATATATAAATAAAACTAAACTTAAATATTACTAAGCACATATATGTACTTTACTAGGCCTAGAATATCATGTATTAGGCCTAAGATTGCGAAGAGAGGTTAGGTTAGGTCTTGTATTCATATTACTAACAAAAAAGTTAATGTATGTCCAAATTCAAGAATACAAAAGTCTACTTTCTGGTGGTCTATCACGACATATTGGTACTTTCCACCACATGGTTACTGTTATAAATACTTTCATTTTAGGAGAAGAGGCTGATATGTTGTCAAGTCCGGATATTTCACCTGCCGGGAAGGGAGATGTTTACCAATAGGTGACTACGGGGGAAACGAAGCCCAGTTATTTGTGCCCCTGTGAACACAAGAGCAGCATTCCACGAAAGAGCACACATGCTTTGCAAACGATCGCCGTTGGACTAGATTCCCTAATTTTGAAAGTTGTCATTATTCACCGTATTATTTTGCAGGCTACTACTACTAAAAAAAAATAACAACGTACTGGAGTGAACGATATGGAAGAAAATCCAGAATAGAACCAGTGAAGAGCAGGGTGCCATAGGCACAATCAGAGAACACTATAAACATCAGAGGTCCGCGGTTGTTCAACGTCTTCCCAGCGACTATAAGAAATATTGCCGGAACAACCGTAGACATCTTCAAGAGAAAACTGGACTGTTTTCTAAGAGAAGTTCCGGATCAGCGGGCTTGGGGTTGTGGGTGGGGCCGCTCCAAGCAACAGCCTGGTGGACCAAACTCTCACAAGTCGAGCCTGGCCTCGGGCCGGGCTTGGGGAGTAGAAGAACTCCCAGAACCCCATCAAGCAGGTATCAAGCAGGTAATACATTTGCTTTGGTACGCCCTTTGAAAGGTTAGGTAGTATGACATTATCATTGCAGGCCTTTTGCTGGTTGGTCGCTCTGTGTTGTACGAAGAGACCTGGCTACGTCTCGTATCAAATGAACAAATCTCTTATTCTCGTTTCCTCAAGAGGGCTCGTATCCTCGTGTGGTAGAAGTCACACTTGTGTCTGGGAAATAAGTTTGTCGTGTGAGACGAATTGAGTGTTAATACATAAGCCTACTGCTATTGTGAAAGAAGATTAAGTTGAGATTTTAATTAAAATTCACCCAACCTGTACCTGTCCGTGTACCAGCGCCGTCAATGTACCACCTGTGTACCAGCGACCGTCAATGTACGCCCGTGTCCCAGCGACCGTCAATGTACCACCCNAAAAAGGCTGAGGGAGTTAGACTTAACGATGCTATTAAATAAAAAACAGCCTTATAGACATGCAATGCTAAGGGGAATAACAAGGTGGGAAAATGAGCAAATGTTTACACTGTAAACGCTGACAAAAGAGAAAAGCAGCGAGGGTTGAAGTTATTGTGTTATTTAGATCGAGCTACACGGAACAAAGTGTCCATGTAGCACGGGCTATAGTGAGCCCGTAACGGGTTGAAGATTGATTGATGAAGATTAGGCCACCCAAAAGGTGGCACGGGCATGAATAGCCCGCAAGTGGTGGCCCTTTGGAGCCATTACCAGTATCAATTGATGACACTGGAGATCTGTGGAGGTGCGACAGCACCCTGCGTGACGGGAGATGTCTCCCGTGAACGGGTTGAAGCTGGGCTGCTTATTTATGGCTACCTTGAGGTGTTTCCAGGGATCAGGTTCCCGCCGGCGCGAACACACAGCAAGACTTACGTATCGACCGGACCATACCGTATCCCTCCTTTATAAGAAGCAATGCTAGTCGCCCTTTCTTCCGCTGTTCAAAAGGGAAGTTGGTAGGCACCTCCACAGGGCTTCTTTTCAATCAGGTGGCGATTCATACGCCAGCTGAACGCAGCGGCGTCTAACAGCCTAGCTGACCAGACCGTCATCTGGGAGGTCTGCTCGAGGACTAAAAGTACAGTCCTCCAAAACTACCGAATCTACATTTTATGTTCTTATGTAATTGGGGAGCTGGATGTTAACGGATTGGTGGGTGGTGGTATTCCAGGGTAGGTGGAGCTCTCAGCCTGCTAACTGGCCTCACCATCACCACAGTGACACACCTCAGCTGGCGCATTGGATTTATTTTCCTCCTTTACTTAAGGACATGACAAAAAGACTGGCAGTAAGCTGGGCGTGGCCAGCCTGCACCCCATGTGAACACTAAGTGTATGGGTGATCATCCGGCAACACGCACAGTGATGCGGTGATGATCTTGCCGTGGAGTGGAGACGCACACGGCCTTGGATGCTGATAAAAGCAAGGTGTGTGTGTGTGTGTGTGTGTGTGTGTGTGTGTGTGTGTGTGTGTGTGTGTGTGTGTGTGTGTGTGTGTGTGTGTGTGTGAAGTGTTTCCTGATATGAAAGCCTAGACTAGATAAAATGGAGAGAGGGGATGAGACAAGATACTACAGCTTAAATAACTTATATGAGAGAATCACAGAAACCTACAAGCAAAACTGCACCAGACACTCGACTGTATGGAGTCGGACCTTCCCGCAGTCACTAATAGATATGACAACTGACACAAGCGCCAAATACAACATACAGTAATATATTGATACAACACCTCGGGACACACACACACACACACACACACACACACACACACACACACACACACACACAACACACACACCACACACCACACACACACACAGTCCAGTTGCAAATTATACGCAACGGAAGACCTTCATCCGCACACTGTGTCAAGAGAACAGCTACCTTTACCTTGAGGTTACCTTGAGGTGCTTCCGGGGCTTAGCGTCCCGCGGCCCGGTCGTCGACCAGGCCTCCTGGTTGCTGGACTGATCAACCAGCTGGCAATGAATGTGGTGGTGGCGTTCAACCTGCTCCATCTGTTTACCCTCGCATCTACCTGCTGCGCTGCTCCCGAATTCCTATCACTACGGCGGTATGTTCACTCACAGGACGAGTGACGCTGCCCAATACTATCACTACGGCGGTATGTTCACCCTACCAAAAACTTCACTTCATTCAATACAGCTTACACGCTACAGAAATGCTACGTTAGGATAAGGTACCATGATTATTGCTACCATGATGTGTTACCATGTTACTTCAAGGTAAGAAGGTATGATGATCATACCATCACTACACATTTACATAACCCCCCTCCCCTCCTCCTACTCCCCCTTAACTCACTGACCTTCATTATCGTCTCCCATTTAAAACTCTTGAGTGTGTTGTGACGATGAGCGCGTTGCATGGTATTATACTGGCAGTGGATTGAGTGAGTGTTGCAATGATGCTCAGTACTCTCCTGTTTGTGCTTTGTGTGGGGTTGAGCTTCACCTCTTTAGTTCCGTCTCTCCACCTTTAATCAGCTGGTGTGCAAGCCTATTGCCCTCCCCCCCTTCACATCTATACTTGAAGCTGTGCATGGAGTCTGCCCCCGCCACCACTTCTTAATTAAGTGAATTCCATGTGTTCACTATTCTGACACTGACAAAATTATATGTTTGCCATTGTCAGAATAGAATAATGTTAAAAATTATATGACAAAATATGACAAAAACTATACTATGGACTAAAAAAAACTAAAAAAAAACTAAAAAAAAAAAAACTATACAGGACTATGACAAAATACACAGGTATTTTTTGTGTATTTTGTCATAGTCCCCTTGATCGTGTACACAAATTAAAATTAGTTTGTCTTTGTCTACCTTGTCTATTCATTTGAGAATACTGTTTGTATTTATCATGTGTCCTCTGACTCCTATTTCTACCAATGATTTCAATTTCCTAAGTCTGCCTTTGCAACTCATCCCTCATCTGTGGGACTAGTCTGATATTCTTATGATTTTCTCTAACTTCGTTTAGTCTTTCAAGATATGAGGATAACGCCAGCGCCTCATATTCTAGAATTAGTCTAACATACGTGGCATAAAAAAGGGTTTAAATAATTCTTTATACAGAGTACTGAAGAGCCTCGATATATTGGGCAACCTAACATAAGCAGCTGGTGATATCCGTTGATGTGGGCTTCGGGATATATATCCCGATATATATATATATATATATATATATATATATATATATATATATATATATATATATATATATATATATATATATATATTTGTAGCGACGGCAAGTGTGCTTTAAAAGCAACACTACACATGTTCTGACTACTATATGTCACATTCTACACAGGTCCACACACACTACACAGGTTCCCACAGCTGCATGTCACACACACACACTACACAGGTCCACACACCTGCAGGTCACACACACTACACTTATCCCACACCTGTCACCCTCCTGGGTACTTCAGGCATCGAGCACCACGTCTCTTCTAACCAAGATAAAGCCATTTTTACAATCCAACTTAACCAGAACGTTTTGGGATGTGGAGATACTAATGCGTGTTCGTAACATTTACCGTTTTTTTCTTTTTTACAACGTACTTTGGATTTCCGATGATCTATTGATGCCCTTAGGTAAGACAGAGTACCTTAGGCAAGGTGACCTTTCTATTGCTAATGATTCTCGCAAAGATGGAAGGGTGAACTAGGCTATCTATTTCTTGGAAACTTGATTTATAGCAATAATTGTTGTCATGATAGTTTATACAGCATCATATATATATATATATTTTTTGTGTATCTGGGTAATGAATTTAGTTTCAGCTTGAGGACGGAATATTTCCAGGATACGCTGTAGTAGCTTATGGATCTATCTATCTGACGATGCTTTAATTGCTTCTGTAATTTAGTTAAGCGAGGCGTTTGTCCCGTGGCCTGTGGTATTCACCTAGTTGTGTTTGCGGGGGTTGAGCTTTGCTCTTTCGGCCCGCCTCTCAACTGTCAATCAACTGTTTACTAACTACTTTTTTTTCTCCACACCACACACACACTAACTCCCAGGTATCTAGTTACTGCTAGTTAACAGGGGCATTCAGGGTGAAAGAAACTTTTCCCATTTGTTTCTGCCTGGTGCGGGAATCGAACCCGTGGCACAGAATTACGAGCCCTGCGTGGTATCCACCAGGCCCCCAGGCCCCACAGCTGTGGTGGAAGCTGTTGGTTGTTATTCAGCCAAAGGTCTCTCAAATACGCCGACTTGAGTTAATGATTCAATAGCTTCGATCTTTACCATCATTCTTCAGAAAACAGACCAACCACTTTGACTGGTCGGTAGAGCGACGGTCTCGCTTCATGCAGGTCGGCGTTCAACCCCCGACCGTCCAAGTGGTTGGGCACCATTCCTTCCCCCCGTCCCATCCCAAATCCTTATCCTGACCCCTTCCCAATGCTATAAAGTCGTAATGACTTGGCGCTTTCCCCTGATAATTACAATTACAAATCAGAAAACAGACTTTATCCTAATTTCAACACACTGTATTCGTGTTCGAAAAGTACCTGTTTACCTCTCTTGAACCGGGGAAACCTGAGTGTGTGATACACGTGCTAAACGCCTATGTAATATACATGCAAACGCATAAACATAACCATAGTACATTTGTTTAAATGCAAATGTTAATACACAACTGTGTTTCCCCTTATACATATTCCACCAATAGTGCACAAACTGGAAAGGTGAGAAGACTGGCCAGGTAGAGAGTGTTGAGAAATAAACCAAAATAGCGCAAGTTGGGTGAGTATCATGAGAGAGGTTGTGAGGCGTGTAAGGTGTGTGATGTGGCCAGCAGCAGCGGGGTGGTCTGAGACTCTAGTGGTCTTAGAGCGATCACCACGAGCAACAGTGGGGTGGTCTGAGACTCTAGTGGTCTTAGAGTGAGCACCACCACCAGCAGCAGCGGGTGGTCTGAGTCTAGTGGTCTTAGAGCGAGCACCACCACGAGCAGCAGCGGGGTGGTCTGAGACTCTAGTGGTCTTAGAGCGAGCACCACCACCAGCAGCAGCGGGGTGGTCTGAGACTCTAGTGGTCTTAGAGTGAGCACCACCACGAGCAGCAGCGGGGTGGTCTGAGACTCTAGTGGTCTTAGAGTGAGCACCACCACCAGTAGCGGGGTGGTCTGAGACTCTAGTGGTCTTAGAGCGAACACCACCAGCAGCGGGGTGGTCTGAGACCCCTAGTGGTCTTAGAGTGAGCAGCACCACCACAGCCACCTCCCGGCTGAGTGACGGAAGGTTGGAGCAGTACGTGTGTTGCTCCTGCCATCTCCCACACCACCTGGGATGCTTCTGCTGCTCTGGTAACTCTGGCAACCTCCACAATGAACCACAATTCCTTGCAAAATAAACACTACAATTATCACTTAATCTCACTACTACCAGCACCAGCATGAGTGCTGGTAGTTGTGGTAGTTCATTCGCTAAGGTAGTTAACTCGCCACTAATCAGTATCAACAATAAACTAACGTTATTTGCACGATTCCACAGCAACAAACACATAATTTACCAGCTTCCTTTGTACTATTACCCGGCAGCTAAACCTAACTTTCCCGTGATCACGGATAAGCATCTGCATCCCACCAATACACACACTGCTGCCACCTCCATCTGCAGTAAGTAACCCAACGTTTTGAATCATCCTTGAGCCCAAACTATGAAGCTCATTCATTGACACGACGCGCCTTTAGTGTCGGCGGAGGGCCGCGGGAGGAGGAGGAGGAGACGTCTTGATGAAATCCTCCAAGAGAAAAGCTGGCCGGAGCCTTTAATAATGCACCACTTCAACTGCCTTCAAAAGTCACCTTCCTCGCACTTTCCCCCACTTCTCCTCCTCCTCCTTCATATTCCCCCATCCTTTCCGCTGCTCTTTTATATTTCCCATCCCGTCCCGCTTCTTGAAGACGCAAAGGACTGATGAGGGAGCCCGATGGAGGGTGGTGGACACAATAGGAGAAAACCCAACAACGAGGGAAGCAGCGTGAGGGAGCCCAGCAACGAGGGAAGCAGCGTGAGGGAGCCCAGCAACGAGGGAAGCAGCGTGAGGGAGCCCAGCAACCAGGGAAGCAGCGTGAGGGAGCCCAGCAACCAGGGAAGCAGCGTGAGAGAGCCCAGCAACGAGGGAAGCAGCGTGAGGGAGCCCAGCAACGAGGGAAGCAGCGTGAGGGAGCCCAGCAACGAGGGAAGCAGCGTGAGGGAGCCCAGCAACGAGGGAAGCAGCGTGAGAGAGCCCAGCAACGAGGGAAGCAGCGTGAGGGAGCCCAGCAACGAGGGAAGCAGCGTGAGGGAGCCCAGCAACCAGGGAAGCAGCGTGAGGGAGCCCAGCAACGAGGGAAGCAGCGTGAGGGAGCCCAGCAACGAGGGAAGCAGCGTGAGGGAGCCCAGCAACGAGGGAAGCAGCGTGAGAGAGCCCAGCAACGAGGGAAGCAGCGTGAGAGAGCCCAGCAACGAGGGAAGCAGCGTGAGGGAGCCCAACAACGAGGGAAGCAGCGTGAGGGAGCCCAGCAACGAGGGAAGCAGCGTGAGGGAGCCCAGCAACGAGGGAAGCAGCGTGAGGGAACCCAGCAACGAGGGAAGCAGCGTGAGGGAGCCCAGCAACGAGGGAAGCAGCGTGAGGGAACCCAGCAACGAGGGAAGCAGCGTGAGGGAACCCAGCAACGAGGGAAGCAGCGTGAGGGAGCCCAGCAACGAGGGAAGCAGCGTGAGGGAGCCCAGCAACGAGGGAAGCAGCGTGAGGGAACCCAGCAACGAGGGAAGCAGCGTGAGGGAGCCCAGCAACGAGGGAAGCAGCGTGAGGGAACCCAGCAACGAGGGAAGCAGCGTGAGGGATCCCAGCAACGAGGGAAGCAGCGTGAGAGCCCAGCAACGAGGGAAGCAGCGTGAGGGAGCCCAGCAACGAGGGAAGCAGCGTGAGGGAGCCCAGCAACGAGGGAAGCAGCGTGAGAGAGCCCAGCAACGAGGGAAGCAGCGTGAGGGAGCCCAGCAACGAGGGAAGCAACAGGGAAGCAATGGGAGGGAACTGAGGCTGGAAGGAAGCTGCTGGATGAAGCTGAGAATGAACGGAAGCGGCAAGATGCAGTTAATAGGGAAGCGATAAAGTTGAAAGGAGAAAACGACAGAGGAAGCCAGATAGATGGAGAGAATTTACCATCTCTAGTGGCCTCGACGGGGGCAGGAAGATGGCGGCTTGTAAAAGTGCTGCAGAGTGCCCAAAAAAAGTGACGGAGGGGGTGGTCCCAAGGGATCTTGAGGTTATCTTGAGATGATTTCGGGCTTTAGTGTCCCCCGCGGCCCGGTCCTCGACCAGGCCTCCACCTCAGGAAGCAGCCCGTGACAGCTCACTAACCCCAGGTACCTATTTTACTGCTAGGTACAGGGGCATAGGTGAAGAAACTCTGCCCATTGTTTCTCGCCGGCGCCTAGGATCGAACCCAGGACCACACGATCACAAGTCAGTGTGCTGTCCGCTCGGCCGACCGGCTCCCTCCATCTTCTCCGGGATGGAGAAATGGAGGGAATCAGAAGGATAGAATGTCCGACGGATAGAGGCAGTGGAGTGGAGTGAGTGAGGGGAACCAGAGTGGTGGAGGGAGCCAGGCGGACGGACGGACGGAACCAAAGGGACAAAGGAAGCCTCACAGCGCAGTGACTTGCCCCCGGACGCCCCACCCGTCCACAAGCTTCCTCGTCACTGCTCACCTTTTGTTCAACCCCCCCGATGAACACGCCTATTGTGTTCTCAACCTAAACGTCCGTCTGTGGGTGTACATGCCTATAGACTCCTCTGTTTGAGCCCGCTTGAACATGTCTATAGTCCTCTCTCTCTCTCTCTCTACCTGAACATGCAGCCCTTTAAGTCTAACTAGAATTTCAGACCCTTAATGTTCGGAAGGGAACTTAATAAAATCCCCCCCAAATGGTTCCTGATCAACTGGACTGTGGTGCCTACGTCGGATTGTGAGCAAACACAAACAGATTGGCTTAAGGGGTGGGTTACCTTGATCCTGGTAATCCTGGTCGACCAGGATTTCATTCTAAGTCAAAGAACGGAAGTGCGGCCAGGAATGTTCTAACTTGGTACTTTATACATACACTATGAATTAAAATTGGAGCTGCCGAGTGTACTAGTAGGAAAGAATTACATCTATAAATTATACAATTTGTTCAAAATCCAATCCATCTTCTTAAGTAGAGAATACCATAAGTCATATAAATCCTCGAACCGAGCAGAACG
>WNGS01004946.1:19608598-19631667 GCA_020271785.1 Procambarus virginalis
AAACACCGAGTGACGAATACATATCTTATTATATATATATATATAGTACTATATATATATATATATATATATCATATATAATCTATATACTAGATATATACTATATATATATATATATATCAATATAGTAATATATATATACATATATATATATATATATATATATAACTATATAGACTATATAATATATATATATATATATATCTATAATATATATATATATATTATAATATATATATATCATATGTATTACAAAAACGATCTCCGAGACATTGTGCCACCTTATGTGGACCAAACCAGTCTTAACCTGTGCATAAGAATGCTGAAAATTCCATGTTTACACCTATCCGCTGACACACCATCAACTTAATAAGTCATTTGGTTTGATGAAGAAAGTCGGGAAGAAAAGGAGAAGACGGTGTTCCCGGGGACAAGCAGGGGATGGTGGGTGTACTCACCCCCACCCCCCACCCCCACCCGCCACATGGAGTGGGGGGGGGTTGGTGTAGGGTGTGCCACCACCTGTGTCCACCTCCTCCCCACCACACTCCTCCGCAGCAGTGTTCCCTCGCCCACCTTATACGGGGCGACGTTTCCCCTCAAGGGCGGGGCAACATCTCGCTCCTCGCCACACCAACGTGTTGTTCTTGTTTTCGATTCAGCTACCAAGAACAAAAAGTTCCAAGTAAGCATCGGGCTATGGTGACCCGTATGTGCGCCCACAATGTGGCTCCCTCCCAAGTTCTTTGACCACATACGTAAGGGAATTAGCATTATTATTATTATTATTATACTATTTTTTGTGAAGGTGGAGGGGGATAGAGAAGGACTGAGGAAGGAGGAAGCGGTAAGGAAGGGAAGGAAGGAAAAGGGAGGGTGGGGTGGGGGGGACGAAGTGAGAGAGATCTGTGTGTGTATTCATCTAGTTGTGCTGCGGGGGTTGAACTCCCTGCTCTTTCTGCCTTCCTCTCAACTGTCAATAAACTACAACTGTTACTAACTACTAATAAATTATTTTGTACTTTTTTCCCACACATTCACAACAGGAAGCAGCCCCTAACAGCTGTTCTACTCCCAGGTACCTCTTTACTGCATGGTAACAGGGACATCAGGGTCAAGAAACTATGCCCAGCTGTGTCCCGCCGGCGTCGGGAATCGAACCCCAGTCCACAAGACTACGTATCCAGCGTGCTGGTCCACTCACTCAGCCAACAGCGCCCCAGTGTGTGTGTGTGTGTGTGTGTGTGTGTGTTGTGTTTGTGTGTGTGTGTGTGTGTGTGTTTGTGTGTGGTGTGTGTGTGTGTGTGTGTGCGTGTATGTGTACACCCTCCTTAAATGTGTACCAAGTTAAATGGTTGTTTAGTTTAGCCTGTGGAGCGCGATGGATGAGCGGCTGACGCGCCGATAACTCGCAAGATAGTGACTACCAGTATTGACAGTAGACTGGGGTTGTGGACATTGACTAATCTCAAAAGGTGTTGGTTGGGCGTGCTGACCCTTCCCTGGTAAGGTTAGGTTATGGTTAGGTTAGGTTGGGCGTGCTGACCCTTCCCTGTTAAGGTAGGTTAGGTTAGGTTAGGTTGTGGCGTGCTGACCCTTCCCTGGTAAGGTTTAGGTTAGGTTAGGTTAGGTTAGGTTAGGTTAGGTTAGGTTGGGCGTGCTGACCCTTCCCTGGTCAGCTGGTGAGGTTAGCCGCATCATTGTGTGGGGAGGATTCGCAGGAAACGCGAAGTGAGAGCACGGTCCTCTTACCCATTCATTTCCTCGTTTATATAAAGTGTTTCTCTACATACAAAACATTGGGCGATTCAGTATTTGCTGGCGGTTGATGGCATTGTTGTGGTGTTCTGCCGTGAGCTTTTCGATTTTAGTTCTGGCTTACTCCTATTTACCCTCTGTTGTGACTCAAGTAAGTTCGGATGGTGTGAAATTACTTCTCCGTTTTTGTCGTCAAGTCGCCTGATACCTGGTTGATACCTGGTGCTTGAGGGTTCTGGGAGTCTTCTACTCCCCAAGCCCGGCCCGAGCCAGGCTTGACTTGTGAGAGTTTGGTCCACTTGCCTGTTGCTTGGAGCGGCCCGCAGGCCACATACCCACCACATATCATGTGTGTGTGTTGTGTGTTGGTGTTTGTGTGTGTGTGTGTTGGTGTAGTTGTGTGTGTGACCACATATCCACCACAGCCACAGCACAGAAGAGCAGAGGTCGCCATAGGCACAATCAGGAACACTGTATAACATCAGAGGTCCGCGGTTGGTTCAAGACCGTCCTCCCAGCGACTATAAGACATATTGCCGGAACAACTGTGGACATTTTCAAGAGAAAACTGAACTTTTATCTAAGAGAAGTCCGGATCAGCCGGGCTGTGTGATGTGGCCCTGCGGGCCCCTCCAAGCAAACAGCCTGGTGGACCAAACTCTCACAAGTCGAGCCTGATCTCGGGCCGGGCTTGGAGAGTAGAACAACTCCCAGAACCCATCAACCAGGTATCAACCAGCCCGGTTGGTCCGATCACTCCTTGGAGGAAACAATCTAGTTTTCTCTTGAAGATGTCCACGCGTGTTCCGGCAATATTTCTTATAGCGCTGGGAGGACGTTCAACAACTGTGACCTCTGATGTTTATAGTGTTCTCTGATTGGCCTATGGCACCTATGCTCTTCACCTGGTTTCTATTCTGCATTTTCTTCCATATCGTTCACTCCAGTATGTTGTTATTTACTGTGCAGGTTTGGGACCTGGCCCTCAGTATCTTCCACGTGTATTTATTTGATATCTCTCTCGTCTTCTCTCTAGTGAGTACATTTGGAGAGCTTGAGACATTCCAATAATTTAGGTGCTTTATCGCATCTATGCGTGCCGTATATGTTCTCTGTATTCCCTCTATTCAGCAATTTCTCCTGTTCTGAATGGGGGAAGCGAGTACTGAGCAGTACTCAAGACGGGACAACACAAGTGGCTTGAAGAGTACAACCATTGTGATTGGATCCCTGGATTTGAAAGTTCTCGTAATCCATCCGATCATTTTTTCTGGCTGACGCAATATTTGCTTTGTTATGCTCCTTAAACATTACGTCGTCAGACACTTATTATTCCCAAATCCTTTATCTGCTGTTTTCCTACTATGGGCAGATTTGATTGTCTGGACCCTGTATTATGTTTAGGTCCTCATTTTTACCGTACCTGGAATATATCACTGTTAAACATCATGTTATTTCTGTTGCCCAGTCGAAAACTTTATTAATATCTGCTTGAGGTTTTTCAATGTCTTCAGAGCCGAGGTCATACGTGCCGAGGATACGTGCGTGGAGTGACAGTACATAACAAGCCCATGAAGCCATTCAATACAACCCTCAGTAGATTACCATGTACCTATGCTAACCTTTACATATTAATTAAGACAGACAGGCACTTAGCCATAGCTACTGATCACAAGCCCCCTAAATCAGTTAACCATCCTGCTAGATGGGGACTCGCAGGTGTAGTACCTGCTACCAGGTACAAGTACCATACCAGGTACAGGTACCATGCAGGTACAGGTATGTACCAGGTACGAGGTTTAGTACCATAGCTCTTGACACAATCTATGCAACCCTTGATGTATCTGCGGTAGCTGCACAAATGATGACGTATTCAAGTGTATTAATGCAAAAACTAACTGCCATCGCTTACAGCTATTTTCTCACGTCCGTAGCAGATAGCTCTCCTGGCACATTTTGTTTTCAATACAGCCTAATCCACCACTGTTTTACTTCATCGAAGACAACGCCAGTGATTTTCTGCGGTTGTCTTACCACTACATACGTACCTGTTGTGTACATTTTAGTCAGCACTTCCACCATTCTACGGAACCACCACTCTCCTGCCTAGACTAGCACCACAAGGCACACAGCTTCCAATATCCCCCCCCTCCTCCTACCTACAACCACAGCGCTATCTAGAGGTTATCTTAAGATGATTTCGGGGCTTAGTGTCCCCGCGGCCCGTCCGCGACCAGTGGTACCAAGTGTGTCCTCGGCTATCGTCGTTGAGGATTCAAATGCTATGAACGCCCTCAGTTTTAACCCCATCACTATTTTACACGTTAATTGTCACCATCACCATTACCATGTTACACTGTCCCATCACCACTACCATGTTACACTGTCACCATCACGACTACCATGTTGCACTGTCACCATCACCACTACCATGTACACTGTCACCATCACCACTACCATGTTACACTCACAATCACCACTACCATGTTACACTGTCACCATCACCACTACCATGTTACACTCACAATCACCACTACCATGTTACACTGTCACCATCACTACTACCATGTTACACTGTCACCATCACGACTACCATGTGCACTGTCACCATCACGACTACCATGTTGCACTGTCACCATCACCACTACCATGTTACACTGTCACATCACCACTACCATGTTACACTCACAATCACCACTACCATGTTACACTGTCACCATCACCACTAACCATGTTACACTCACAATCACCACTACCATGTTACACTGTCACCATCACCGCTACCATGTTACACTGTCAACATCACCGCTACCATGTTACACTGTCACCATCCACCACTACCACGTTACCCTGTCACCATCACCACTACCATGTACACTCACCATCACCACTACCATGTTACACTGTCACCATCACCACGACATGTTACACTGTCACCATCACCACTACCCACGTTACATTGTCACCATCACCAAACTACCATGTTACACTGTCACCATCACCGCTACCATGTTACACTGTCACCATCACCACTACCATGTTACACTGTCACCATCACCGCTACCACGTTACACTGTCACTATCACCATCACCTCGTGTACACTGTCACCATCACACTACCATGTTACACTGTCACCATCACCACTAACCACTTACAACTGTCACCATCACCACTACCATAGTACACGTCACCATCACCACTACCACGTTACACTGTCACCCATCACCACTACCATGTTACACTGTCACCATCACGACTACCATGTTACACTGTCACCATCACGACTACCATGTTACACTGTCACCATCACGACTACCATGTTACACTGTCACCATCACCACTACCACGTTACACTGTCACCATCACCACTACCAGTTACACTGTCACCATCACCGCTACCACGTTACACTGTCACCATCACCACTACCATGTTACACTGTCACCATCACGACTACCATGTTACACTGTCACCAATCACCACTACCATGTTACACTGTCACCATCACGAATACCATGTTTCACTGTCACCATCACCACTACCATGTTTCACTGTCACCATCACCACTACCACGTTACACTGTCACCATCACGACTACCATGTTACACTGTCACCATCACCGCTACCATGTTACACTGTCACCACACCACTACCACGTTACACTGTCACCATCACCACTACCATGTTACACTATCACCATCACCACTACCATGTTACACTGTCACCATCACCACTACCATGTACACTGTCACCATCACCACTACCATGTTACACTGTCACCATCACCAGTACACACTGTGTCACCGTCACCATGTTACACACTGTCACCGTCACCATCACCATGTTACACATTGTGTCACCATCACCATGTTACACATTGTGTCACCATCACCATGTTACACACTGTGTCACCATCACCATGTTACACACTGTGTCACCATCACCATGTTACACACTGTGTCACCATCACCATGTACACACTGTGTCACCGTCACCATGTTACACACTTCCCGTCACCATCACCATGTTACACATTGTGTCACCATCACCATGTTACACATTGTGTCACCATCCCATGTACACACTGTGTCACCCATCACCATGTTACAACACTGTGTCACCATCACCATGTTACACATTGTGTCACCATCACACTACCAAATTCCAGACATATTTATTATACCATCAATGTTATGAAAAGTCACTTCCTGCCTCTATTACAGGAAATTTACAGTGCTACAAGGGCGTACGGGATTACAGTGGATAGGATTGTTAGCCACTACCACTCCCCTATTCATCCTGTCCCGGACCAACTGCAGTCAAGGCGTATTCGACAACTGCAGTACAGGCTATTCGGACCAGCTGAGTCAGCTATTCCCTTGATCCCAGCATGTCTCCCACGCACACAGCACACAATACACCCGTCATCTCTTGAGCACCACAATCTCGATATAGGTGGCACCATAGCTGCAGGAATATCTTCAAGAAGCGCCCCACACCACCTCCAGGAGTCACCCACGAAGTCCTTCCTTCGCTGGGGGCTCCGCAAACTCCACTTTTCTAAACGCCTTCATCTACCACATTACAAGTTAGCATGCTCCTCCGACTCTCACGTAACGACAATGGCGATACCGGACGCAGGTCAAGCAGGCAACTTCCAACAGCGGGAGCAGGAACAATACGTTGGAAGAGGAGGGTGAGATACAAGGGAGGGGAGAGCAGAGCAGGGAGAGTAGAGGAGAAGAGAGACGAGAGCGAGAGCGCAGAGCAGGGCGAGAGCAGGAGAGAGGAGCTAGGAGAGAGGGCGAGAGGAGAGCCAGGAGCAGCAGTCGGTCGAGGTAGAGAGATGAGAGTGAGTAGAGTGAGGTGGCCAGGGAGAGGAGTAGAGACGAGCCCTACCGTCCGCTCTCCCAACAAGTCAGCGAATGTCCAACGCAGATGGGACGCCAGTCCGCCTTCCCCCTGCCCTGCCTGCGCTGGGTTGCCAGTCCTCGCTCGATGTGCTATTAATACCCTCACACGTCCAACAGCCCACACACGCACACCCACTTACCTCAACATTTATTCCATTAAGACTGCTATTTGATGTAATGGGCGGCGGATGAGGTTCCTCATCCTCCTAAATATCTGAAATAAGAGCATAAAAGTGTTTCACAAGCTTCTAGAGCGACCGGGTGTAACCTTTCTCCCAGCAGCACTTCCCTCCAACAAATCAACTCCTCTCCCCATCCCCTCCCTTACCACATGCAAATACCAGAACGTACCAAAAATCCACGACCGTGGGATCCACGCATTTGTAACATATATTCACCGGCTCCGACATGTGCACAACAGTGGACGCGCACGCACGCACAAAACAGAAAATGCGTTTAAACCTGCCCTGCCATCTGCCCTTTAGGAAGAGGATATACCAAACGGACCGCAGGAGGACACGAGAATCGAGAATAAAACAATGTACCTGAGCATTCCCAGGCTGTTCTATCAGACGAAACCAGGCCCACCCTTGTTCCATCTACGCTGCACGCACGTATTGCCCTGCTGTCAAATATACAAGTTCAGAGGCAAAGGGGCTGTAGAGAGGGCAACTCGACTGTGATATCGCCACCAACACTTTTGACACTCGGTCTCATCTAATCGTATTAATACTGTACAAACGAGTGACATAACGAACCACACTCGACGTACTAAGTCGTCTGGGGACGCCGGAAACTGATCACGAGACACTTCACGGCGCCTAGTACCCTTGCCCCCAGGCCAAACCTAAACATGGAGTCCAAGTTAGTGATGGGTCGGGCCTTGAACCATCTGTAAAGAGGTTGAGGGGTTGAATAAAGCCACAAATCTAGACTCTCGCGTTCAACAAACAAACACAAAATGATTACAATTCGACCAGCCTAAGAAGTGCTAGTAGGCACACACACCACACACACACACACCCACCACACACACACACACACACCACACACACACACACTGTATCTGTGTATGTCTCTCTCTCTCTCTCTCTCTCTCTGCTCTCTCTCTCTCTCTCTCTCTCTCTCCTCTCTCTCTCTCTCCTCCTGTCCCCTGAAGGAAGCAGAAGAGAAGGATGTTAGTATTGGTTGGCAAGTCACATTCCACCTGGCGCGGCTGGAGCTGCTCCACGTTACGGCACCAATCAATAGCGCTTTCCCAGACCCAGCTGCCGGCGCTCTCTACCCTCCACACAACCACCCATTTGTCCTCCCCCCCCAAGCTTCCCACCCACACATGCTGCACACCTACACCCCTCTGACACACTCACCAACATACTCCAACACTCAAAACTCGTGTAGAAGTGTAAGAAATGTTAGCAAATGTTTCTGTTAGGAGTCCAAGCGAGAGGGTAGGGAGGCAGCGGACCCAGGCTGGCACACTCACATGTACGTACGCACATGTGCCCGTCAGCACTGCTCCTGGCCACATTCATACGTGCGCACACGGACCTTCCCTCTTCCACCCCTTTAGGCATCGACTCTCCCTCGCCAAAACCCGCCCCCTGACCCATCGGACCTACCCCACCCGCGCACCCAGTGTCCCAACACCCCCCATCATCCATTCTACCTTGTGGTGGTGGGGGTGGTGGTTCAGGGGAACAGTGGGCTGGTTGACGTCTTCGTCACATACCATGGTCCGATCAGCCCAACTGTTCGTTACAGCGGCTCGCAGTCCGACGTAGGAACCCCCTAATCCAGGTTATCGGGTACCCCCTTGATATAAGTTTATCCAGTTCCCTGTTGAGCACAGTTAGAAGTCCTTTAATAATTATAATGCCCCCTTATATTCAGAGAGAGGGAGTTAATAAGCCTAGTCTTTAGTGAAACTTACGGCCACTCCTACTTTTCAATTGAGCTATTTTCACATTCATCCATGCCTTCTATTATTGCTGGAATTATATCAGATGCACATTTTAAACTGTCCCCTTCTCAATCGCAGGTGTATCGGGGAATAATTATGTGTTTTAATGTGTGGCTTAGAGCAGTAAATGTTCTCTGCACTATCCTCAGATTAGCCTGTTCTCCAGCCTTGAATGTAGTTGTTAATGTGCAATAATATAATTTTTAAAATGTCACATTGGTCTGGCAACTACTGTTTCTTGTTACCAGCCATCATCTTTCTGCAGTAGAACTCTGTGCCTGCACCTAGCATGGCCTGGACCCCATCACAGTCTCTGACGCAAGTCTCACTACCTCCCTCCCACACAGGGGACCTCCACAAGGTCGACCATTAAATATATATATATTATATATATATATATATATAATATATATATATATATATATATATATATATATATATAGACCTTAGTTATATTAACATTTACGCTCATTGGAAGAAGTATACTTTGCTCATGATATTTATGGCCGTATATTTTATATTTTTGGCGTAAGATATCTTCAATAAAAACATATATTTGATAAGTGGGGAAAAGTGCATAATTGTCCGATCAATTTTAACTATTTAATGGTTAATAGTTTCACCAAGATATCGAATGATGATATTGCGGAGTTGATGACTGTCAACTCATGAGCTGCCTACAACATTGCCATATGTGTGTGTGCTTGTATGTTGAGAGGTTGAGGGGGGGGGATGATATCCGGCTATTGGGTCCTGCCTTTTACCTACCGGATACCGATGCAATTGGCCTACGCCTCTCGATTTTCTTAATTTTCTTAATTTTCTTAACGCCTCTGCTCTTAATTTAAAACTTGACTGAAGAACAAGAACTTTTCAAACTAGAGATGCTACCCCAATGATGATACTTTTCAAGACGCTAGTGCTCTCTTAGAGTGGAGTACTGCTGCACAATGACAGCCCCTTTCAAAGTTGGAGAAATTGCTGACCTGGAGAGCGTGCAGAGATCCTTTACTGCTAGAATCCACTCAGTAAAACATCTAAACTATTGGGACCGACTAAAGAGCCTAAATCTGTATTCTCTTGAGCGCAGGCGGGAGAGATACATAATAATTTACATGTGGAAAATATTGGGGGGCTGGTCCCAACCTGCACACAGAAATAACATCACCTGAGACCAGAAGGCATGGCAGGATGTGCAGAATACCCTCCATTAAGAGCAAAGGTGCAACAGGTACTCTGAGAGAGAACTCTATCAACATCAAAGGCCTGAAACTGTTCAACACGCTTCCACTACACATAAGGGGCATAACTGGCAGACCCCTCACAGTGTTCAAGAGAGAACTTGACAAGCACCTCCAAAGGATATCTGATCACCAGGCTGTGACTCATACGTCAGGCTGTGTCCAACAGCCTGGTTGACCAGTTCAGCAACGAGGAGCCCTGGGCGATGACCGGGCCGCGGGGACGCTAAGCCCCGAGACCAACTCAAGGTATACTCAAGGATGGAAGGTGGCTTCCACAACCCTCGTTTCCAGTTCACTCCGCTGGCTTCCACACTTGCTACGTATGAGTGCATTATTACGCCTCCTTGAGGTTGCCTAACGATGATTTCGGGGCTCAACGTCCCCGCGGCCCGGTCCTCGACCTGGGCTTCCTTGTGCTGGACTGTTCAACCAGTCCTCTCACACTCATTTGTGTTTCCAACTTCCACTTGCGCCTCCACGTTCTCATTTGTCTAATGTGTTATAGACTGTCATTGTCCACCTCATCTATTCCGCTTAGAATTCTGTACATTGGAATCACATCACTAGTCCTCTTTCTAATATGGTTAGATTGAGCGCTATTCGATTTTCTTCACAGTTTATCTCCTTTAACTCTGACCGTGTTCTTTTGTTTCATAAGTTGAGGATTCATGCGTCTATGTATGCCATATATGTTCTCTGTACAACCCTCCATTTCAGTAATCTCTCCTGCATTGAAGGGGAAGTGAGTACTGAACAATACTCAAGATAGGACAGTACAAGTGATTTGTATAGTACAGCCATTGTGATGGGATCCCTGGATTTGAAAGTTTTCGTAATCCATCCTATCATTTTCTGGATGACACAATAGTTGCTTGGTTATGCTTCCTAAACGTTAAGTCGTCAGACATCATTATTCCTAAATCCGTTACATGCAGCTTTCCTACTATGGGCACATTTGATTGTGTTCTGTACTCTGTATTATGTTTAAGGTCTTCATTTTTACCGTACCTGAGTACCTGGAATTTATCACTGTTAAACATCATGTTCTTTTTCGTTGCCCAGTCGAAAACTTTATTAATATCTGCTTGAAGTTTTTAAATTTCTTCAGCCGAGGTAATTTTCAAGCTGATTTTTGTGTCGTCTGCAAAGGATGATACAAAGCTGTGACTTATTTTTATCTATATCTGATATGAGAATAAGGAAAAGCAGTGGTACAAGGACTGAACCCTGAGGTGCAGATCTTTTACTGCGCTTGAACTCTATTTTATATGGTTGACTGTTGTGTTCTGTTCGACAGAAAACTGAGTATCCAGCATCCAACTTTACCGGTTATTCCCATTTACCTCATTTTGCGTGTTATCACTCCATGGTCACATTTATCGAATGCCTTTGCGAAGTCCGTGTATACCACATCTGCATTCCGTTTTTCTTCTAATGCCTCAGTGATTTTGTCGTAGTGGTCAAGTAGCTGTGAGAGGCACGATCTTCCCGCTCGAAATCCGTGTTGGCTTGGGTTGTGAAGGTCATTGGTCTCCATGAAACTGGTAACCTGACTCCTGATCACTCTCTCAAATACTTTTATTATGTGGGACGTTAGTACATATGGTCTATAATTCTTTGCCAATCCTTTGCTCCCTCCCTTGTGAAGAGGAGCTATGTCTGCTGCTTTAAGCGCATCTGGTATCTCCCCCTGTGATCGCTGTGTTTAGCAATATGAATAATTCTGTTTTGATTATTAAATGCCAGCCAATATTAAATGCAATAAATATGTTAGTGAGTTTCGCGTATGCTGCCGATGTTATAATATTTATGTAAGCCGACCTTCTCCAAGATTAACCATGGTGTGATGTCCCTCACTTTCCCAGATTCCTGCTTTTGTCTCTTTCTTTTGCTGTATTGTCTTTCGTTATGTCTCCTTTCTCCCTTCATTATTATCACCTTGCATTTACTGGGGCTGAACTCTAGCAACCATTTGTCTCCGCACCGATGCAGTCTGATATAGTTCTCCTGTACTGACCTGTAGAGAGCCTCAGAATATAATAATTACCTTGTGTTTCCTTGGGTTGGTGCTGGGAAGCAGTGCCACTTACAGTCTGCTCTCTGACGAGGTCTACTGGCTGCTGGACTTGTCAACCGTGCGTTTGACGCAGCTGGATACAGCTGCTCGCATTCTAACGTACAACTCACAGCCTGGTTTATCAGGCGCCCTTTGAAGGGTTTATTTTTTTGTTCAGAGGGAGAGTGTTGAAAAGTCTTGGGCCCTTGATGTTCATAGAGTTGTCTCTTACCGTAGCTACTGCACATTGTATGTGTCAGTTAGGGCTGCAAGCACTGAATTTCCCTCGTTTATGGAGCCAGTTAGGAAACGGACTTTGTTTTGTCTGTTTGGATACCCTAAATGTTGGCAAATGTGAATGATATCGTATTTATGGGTCTTTTATTTGATGTTACTAATGTGATTTGATTGATTGTTGCCGCCGAAGGCGGCTAGTTTATTGTGCACCCCATTACTCATCCTGTGAGCGGTAGCGCAAAAGCATTGCAGAGAGCACAAAAGGTCTTTATCAGACCTCATCTTAGATTATTACATTAACACTTACATCTATCCTTCACACCTTATAGTTACAATGTCAGCTAGTTACAGAGTGAGTGCTATTTCAAGAGCTACATATTTACAGTAAGTCATCATACATTAATGGTAGGTCTTATCGCTAATACATAATAGTTTGACCAATGGGACATTACAGAGTCATAGGGGAGCTTCTGTTTCTTGTTAGTCTTCAAAATACACTACTTATTTCTGAATCTCATATGTCGTTCATCTACTGGAAGCGAAATGTGGATACAGTGCAAGTATTTCAGGTAATTTTCCCATGGTAATAAGATAGGTTGCCATATCATACAAGTGAGCTTAGATCTATCTCTAAATGGCTCAATTTTACTACAATCCAAGATATAGTGTTCTAGTGTGTGTCCCTGTCTTTGTCCACACACTTTACTTCATCTAGATCCCTATTCACTGTCCTGTCTAGTATTTGACCGACTTAGTGGTAGAGTCTTGTAATTTATAACAATTCTCTCTCCTGCGTGATGGGGTTCTGAGAGTTCTTCTACTCCACTTCTTTCTCGTGCTAAAAGGTCTCTCTGGTATATTGAGTTGTGGCAGTTCTCATTTTATTATTATTACTTGGGTAATACACAACAATGTGCTGCTACCCTATTCTATATGAAAGATTACATAGTGTAGATAAAAAAATAGTTATAAGTTCATCTGATATTCCCATCTCACAGGATGGTAGTCATATGGAATCAGGGCAGAAAATACCAGCCTCAATACAATCTCAATACAAAAACAAATCAACTCTGACTAAAAATCAGGTGAAACATAAATGTAAAAGGCTGATCTATTAGCCCCCATTAACAAAATCTGAGCACAGCATAAGAATATCTTCCAATATTCCTGAGTGAATGAAGTAATTACAGAGCTCAAGTACCTCATTCCATTTGGTCTGAAGTCACTTATAACAGGGCAATCACGATATAGTGTTGGAGGGTATGTCCCAGCTCTTGTTCACGAGGTTTACTGTTGGAATGTTCACCATTGGGGGATTTATTACCTGTAGCCACCTGTCATAGATATCGATATCCCGGACTAATTCTGGTATTTATAATGTCACACTGTCTAGTGGCTTTCTTGTGGTTTTATTTACCTGGTTCCTCTTATATGAAAAGCTGGGCAGTCTGTCAAAGTATTCCCTCGTTTTTGTGAGCTTTTACGTAGTTGTAGGTGGAAATATCATCTCAACAGTTATGTATTGTCTGTCAACATTAGCACACTACGTCCTTGGATTCTCACAGATCAGAAACAGTAAGGGTCAAAAGAATCGTGCCTAGTGGCACCCAACTTGTTTCCTTCCTTTACTTTGTCGTTTCCTGTCACTATGACTCGTATTCGTTAGATACTCCTTCATCCAGTCAAGTACTTTTCCATTCATTCCAACTTTTTTTTCTGTAATTTGTGTATTAGCTTGTGGTGGTAGCTGGGTTTGTACGGTCATGGACAGTCCTGGGAAACTCATATAAAACTCCCAGCAGCTTGCCTACCTCTCAGACATCCAATCTTCCACACCTCTCTTACCTGTGCATTATTGTCTGGGGACGATTTCGAGAGTTCTACTACACCTGCTGCCTGGCCTTTGGTCACCCTTTCTCTGGTCATTGCCAAGGCCAGGATTTGTCAAGCACTTAACTCTCTACCTGCGAAACATGTACATGTTTTCTCAATCATGGCGATTAAGTTTGTATTTATTAAAGAGTTTATGACCTCTGGAGCATTATGAAGTTGTACAATAATAACCTTGGGTTGGGAATTTTTGAAAGACTGGTAAACTGGTTAATAAATGCAGGCTAAGGTGCCGTGATCGAATAAAGAAGTACACGTTTCGTAAGTTATTAGGTAAGCTTAGTGAATCTTCGCCCTGGTCTGTTGGACTGTTCGCCTTCGTAGCCCACAGGTCCACATAGCCATCACAACCAGGCTGATCCGATTAACTCCGGCAGAAACTTGTCCAATTATCTCTTGAAAGCTTCCAATGTTGTTCTAGCTATCTTTCTTTTATTTGTTAGTAGGAGATAGAAACGTCGTGGGCCTCTGATGTTTGTATTCTGTTCTCTAATTGTGCTTGTGACACTCTGTCAATGGTTTTATTTTACACTGCCTACCATATATATCTCTTACTGTATTATGTTGTAATTGTATTGTGCAGGTTTGGAAGGTGACCTTCCAGTATGTTACATGTGTTTATTATCAGTTGTCTTGGCTCAGTTCCAAGGTTCGAGTGCTTTGAGGCGTTCATAGTAGTGTAAATGCTCTAGTGGTTTTGTGTGTGCTTAAGGCTCGCTGTGACTTATTATTGGATTTATTCAACGCTTCCTACTACACTTCCTCTTGTATTTGTTGTAATTTGATTTTGCAGTTTTGGGTCCTGACCTTTCAGCATTTACCATGATTATATTATGAGATACAGTAGATCTCTCGTGTTCATTCCAAGGAGTTTAAGTGCAGTGTTTTCCGGTGATCCAGTAGTACCTGGTTGATGGGGTTCTGGGAGTTCTACTCCCCAAGCCCGGCCTGAGGCCAGGCTTGACTTGTGAGAGTTTGGTCCACCAGGCTGTTGCTTGGAGCGGCCCGCAGGCCCACATACCCACCACAGCCCGGTTGGTCCAGCACTCCTTGGAGGAAACAATCTAGTTTCATCTTGAAGATTTCAACTTGCCTCACTCCCACCTTCCCCCACCTCCCTCCACTCATGCTTCACATCGTCCAAGGTTTTTTTCGAAATATTTTCTTTCTTTTTTACACTGCTTTTTTCACATCAATTTTCTGCACTTGTAATTTGATCTACCATGTTAAGGAAGGAGGGCCAAAGAAGGGGGAAGAGATGAGGTGTATTAATTCGCGACGAGGAGCGAGCACGGTGATGGCCCTGGGCACGCAGGCGTGAGGCAGCAAAATTTAATACTCACTGTTTTCTCTGGATCGGTGACACAATCGGTTGTGTACAAAATAATTCGAGGTCGTTTTCAATTCCAGAGGTTGTAGTGAAATGTTATTTTATGCGTTCAGAGACATGGTGTGTATATGTGTGTACATGGTGTGTATATGTGTGTATATATATATATATATATATATATATATATATATATATATATATATATATATATATATATATATATATATATATATATATGACAGTGTCAAACCCTGGAGGAAAATTGAAACAGGAATTTCCTTAAGTACTTTCGTATATTAATACATCTTCAGAAGGAGTGATTTTACAGGTCGAGTACTGGACATAAATAGGCAGGAGAGAATGGTGGAGTGAGGTGAGGTACAATACGTGCACACTGCAGAGGGCCTATTGGCCCATCCGATGCAGCAACCACACACAGGCCCACACATATTGTACACGTGTACCTCACATAGGTGAGGTACACGTATTGTACCTCACTTCACTCCACCATTCTCTCCTGCCTATTTATGTCCAGTACTCGACCTGTGAAATCACTCCTTCTGAAGATGTATTAATATACGAAAGTACTTGAGGAAATTCCTGTTTCAATTTTCCTCCGTGGTCTGACACTGTCATATATATATGATTTAAACAGTTTAAATCATATATATATATATATATATATATATAATATATATATATATATATATATATATATATATATATATGCGTTCAGACACAACTATATTCTATATTCTAACTATATTCTACCCACTTCAAGACCCCGCTCCAATATAGAAGCATCAAGAAATATGGGCCAATAGGCCCTTCCGCAGTTACTTCCATTCATGCCTTCAATTACCCAGTTAATATCCAGTTAATATATATATATATATATATATATATATATATATATATATATATATATATATATATATAAGTTGTAGAATATGACCGAAAGGGTAAGATTAATGATTCTAGCACGAATCTTCTCAATATTTCCTGTTTTTCTTCACTGTCCAGAGAAGTTAAAAATTAACTCTCAAAAGTTCATTTTCACACAATATTAGGGACTGGCGTCTAAGGGATGCGTTTCGCGCGGCACTCCTTACATTTTCAAAGGCAAATTTACCATGCATTTATATTCTCTTGGGGTGAGGTGGTACAGGACGTGATTGAGATGAACAAGTTGATGAACTTAATGAATAAAAATAGGTTATTACATACATGAACGTAAGCAGCTTATGTTCTTGCTGCTACTGCATGTAATGTAAATATGTATTAACTGGTTGTTGATTGCTGGTCGTGACTTTTTGATGTGTAGTGCCTGGCCGATGTCCAGTCTTCTGTTGTAGTTATTTATACCTGTTGATTATTTCAGTGTTGCTTGTTAAGATGTCTCTGGTGATGGTCTGGTTGTGTGAGGAGATTATATGCTGCTTGATGGAGCCCTGTTGTTTGTACATTGCTAATCGCCTTGAGAGAGAGAGAGACGTTGCTGTCTTGCCTATATACTGAGATCTTTGGGGCTGACAGTCCCCAAGTGGGCAGGTGAAGGCATAGACGACGTTGGTTTCTCTTAAGGCGTTCTGCTTTGGTGTCTTTGTTTTTGTAATAAATTGTTAATTGTATCTTCTGGTTGGTATCTGTGGGGATAACGTTCCTATCAATAATATCTTTGAGAACTCTTTCCTCCGTTTTATAAACCGTGGAAAAGAAGTTCCTGTAAAACAATCGAATAGGAAGTACAGGTGTTGAGTTGGTTGACTCTTTAGAGGTTGCACGGTGTGTCACCTTTCTTTTAATGACGACGTGTGTACTAAAAGCCAAAATCTAGTTTTCTCTCGAAGATGTCTATGGTTGTTCCCGCAATTCTTATGCTCGCTGGGAGGATGTTGAACAACCGTAGACCTCAACATCTTCACTTTCTAGGTTGTTGTATTTCTTAATACCCAGAAATACATTGTTTTACAAACAATGTAAAACATTCATTGTTTTACATTCATTGTTTTACAGTTCATTGTTCATTGCTACATTCATTGTTTTGCAGTTTTATTTGGCTATGATTTAAATCTCCCATTACTAGTAGCTTTGCTCTCAATCTAAGGGATGATTATGTCGCACTTTGAATGATATTCATTCAAGCTTTGTCATTGTCCGTATCTTCTATAACTTTCAGCGTCGGGAGATGGTTGTAAATCACTGACACAATTTTTTTTAGCATGTGATTGAAATAATTACTGTGACAGTTTGTGTAATTAGTTTCCTTTTCATAATTGGAATTTCTTCTAAATTCTTGTTTTTTTTTTAACTAGTTATGCTCCTCATCCTCTCGAGTTTTTTGTTGTCTTTCTCATCATAGTGTCTGGGAATTATTGCGCTAATTATTATTAAATTATTTTATACTAGACCATTACTATTAGATTTGGGACTACGCCCTCGGCCCTTTCTGTAAGGTCAACTGTTTTGACATGTCATCAGTAATGTACCAGATTTGTGTGCGCGCGCGCCGGCGTATGTTAAGTTGTTAACCTAATTTTGTTGGTGCGAGTTCCAGCTCTTGGGCCCCGCCTCGTTGTTATTGTTTACTGTCGTAACTTCACTGTATTCCCCTCATATCTGCTCGTGAAGCTATAGCAAGAGGTTGCCTCTGCTTTCTTCTAGCTGAGGGTTTGATTACAATTCTTATCTACCTTGCGGCTACCTTGTGATGATTTCGGGGCTCAACGTCGCCGCGGCCCGGTCCTCGACCAGGCCCCCTCGATGCTGGGCTGGTCAACCAGGCTGTTGGACGCGGCTGCTCGCAGCCTGACGTATGAATCACAGCCTGGTTGATCAGGTATCAGTATGAATCACAGCCTGCTTGATCAGGTATCAGTATGAATCACAGCCTGCTTGATCAGGTATCAGTATGAATCACAGCCTGCTTGATCAGGTATCGTTTGGAGGTGGTTTATCTAGTTCTCTCTTAACACTGCGAGGGGTCTGCCGGTTATACCCCTTATGTGTAGTGCAAGTGTGTTGAACAGTCTCGGGCCTCTGATGTTGATAGAGTTCTCTCTCTCTCAGGGTACCTGTTGCACCTCTGAGTTTCAACCTATACCTTGTGGGTATCTTTATATAAAGTGACTGAACACGTGAAACACAATTGTTCTCTTGACCACTTTAACACCACCGAGACTCTGATTATCTCGGCTGCTAACCCAAAGTTTCGCATGAACATATATTAATTCTTAACGCGGGCTTGAATATAAGGGGGAACGGGGGAATTTTTTTTTAACACCCTTCTTACCTCCGTTCGTTGCCCAACACCGTCCCTCACACCCTTGCCCAAGACTCCCACTTTCTCCCTCCGTTCCCCATCACTCCTTGCCCAAGACTCCCATTTTCTCCCTCTGTTCCCCATCACTCCTTGCCTCCCTTGCCCAAGACTCCCACTTTCTCCCTCTGTTCCCCATCACTCCTTGCCTCCCTTGCCCAAGACTCCCACTTTCTCCCTCCGTTCCTCAACACTCCCCTGCCTCCCTCACTCCCTTGTCCAACACTCCCTGTTTATCCCTCAGTAACCCACCAACACTCCCTCCCTTTCCCTCCCTCACTCCACTTCCCTACACAGTCCAACACTGTTTCTTCTTCCGTTGCCCAACACTCCGTCCCTCCCTCCCTCCCTCCACTGTCCAGCAGTCCCTCTCGGCGTGTCCGCCCATCCTCTGAGCCTCCTCACCACTCCACAAACAAAAGAACACGAATCACTACTGAACACCGTCAAAATCTGTACTCCCTTGAGCGCAGGCGGGAGAGATACATAATAATTTACACGTGGAAGATATTAGAGCGGCTAATCACAAACCTGCACACAAAAATAACATCACATGAGACCAGGAGGCATGGCAGGATGTGCAGAATATCACCGTTGAAAAGCGGAGGTGCAACAGGTACTCTGAGAGAGAAATCTTATAAACTCGATGAGCAGTGTTTAACTCGATAAGCACCTCCAAAGGATACCTGATCAACCAGGCTGTGATTCATACGTCAGGCTGCGAGCGGCCGCGTCCAACAGCCTGGTTGACCAGTCCATCAACCAGGAGGCCTGATCAGAAACCGGGCCGCGGGGACCTTGTACCCCGGAACCACCGCAAGGTTACCACAAGGAAATTCTCTACAATAATGACTTCATGGTATATATATCAGTGTGAGATGTTGACTTCATTATGTATCAGTATAGAACGTCAACTTTATATCCTTCCATGTATACCACTATTGGTCTGGTATGTTGACATTCCGTATGTACGTCACCGTATGATGTTGACATACAGTGACGTACATACTTTGTACATGTTAAAATATAAAATGTTAAAATTCACCGTGTCCAGCACTGTACGCTGTTGACATTTCTTCTCTGTGTATGATGTATAAACACACGTATGCATCAATTAACATGTCCGCGGTGGAACCGTTAGTGTTTAATAAATACATAATGCTCGTAGTGGCATCCATGTGTGTGTGTGTGTAGGTAGGTAGGGGAGTACGTTACCCTGGTGACCGAGTCATTGTGAGCCTTCACATGGTGTATACAGCACACAGCCTCATCCACTCCTTCACTACACCCTGTCTACCACGTGTAAACCTCTTGGAACATTAATTCGGAGTTCAATATGGGGTTTGTACACCAAGACGCTGCAGTAATTGGCACGGCTTCTTTCCCTAGAGCCGTGTGGTAAAAAGTAAATGATTGGGATTAGCTGTTTATAGGCACCAAGTCACGTCTAAGCCACCGTGCCTATTGCTGTTAATCTGTCTTCTCCCCTCCACTCCCCCGCTTCCTCCCCTTCAATTCTTACACTCCTTTCCCCGTCAAAATATCCGGGATGATGTCAAAACAAACGCTCGAGACGACTTTACTCCTAAAAATAGTGGCGCCGGTTGATCAGGGTTCTCTTGGCCGATCACACTGTCGCTGTAGCGACCTCTCCCACCGTGCTCCACACATCCCTATCACACACCACATATATATATATATATATATATATATATATATATATATATATATATATATATATATATATATATATATATATATATATATAAACTGAAAACTCGCACCCCAGAAGTGACTTGAACCCATACTGCCAGAAGCAATTCATCTGATGTACAGGATCCCTTAACAACTTGACCAACACGACCGGACAAAAGAGGATGGATTAAGGGATCCTGTACATCAGATGCATTGCTTCTGGCAGTAGGGGTTCGAGTCACTTCTGGGGTGTGAGTTTTCAGTTGCATGTATGCCTGCAGACCGTTCAGGCTTGTTCGCATATAACATTATATAATATATATATATATATTATATATATATATTATATATATATATATATATATATATATATACACATTATATATATGTCGTACCTAGTAGCCAGAACGCACTTCTCAGCCTACTATGCAAGGCCCGATTTGCCTAATAAGCCAAGTTTTCATGAATTAATGTTTTTTCGATACCTAACCTACCTAGCCTAACCAACCTAACTTTTTCGGGTACCTAACCTAACCTAACCTATAAAGATAGGTTAGGTTAGGTTAGGTAGGGTCGGTTAGGTTCGGTCATATATCTACGATAATTTTAACTCCAATAAAAAAAAATTTACCTCATACATAATGAAATGGGTAGCTTTATCATTTCGTAAGAGAAAAAATAGAGAAAATATACTAATTCATGAAACTTGGCTTATTAGGCAAATCGGGCCTTGCATAGTAGGCTGAGAAGTGAGTTCTGGCTACTAGGTACGACCATATATATAATTGTTGTACCTAGTAGCCAGAACGCAGTACTCGACCTACTATGCAAAGCTCGATATGCCCAATAAGCCAAGTTTCCTGAATTTGTATATTTTTCTAATTTGTTTCTTATGAAATGATAAAGCTATCCATTCTTTATTTATGAGTTAATAATTTTTAATTTCAGTTAAAACTAACAAATATAATGACCGAACCTAACCAACCCTACCTACCTAACCTATCTAACCTAACCTAAACTAACATAATAAGTCAGTATTGTGTTATTAATATAATATATGAAAAATAAATCAAATAAACCATAAGAAAACTTTTATGGAAAATAAAGAAAATCACTCGGCCTATTAGGCAAATCGGGCCTTGCATAGTAGGCCGAAAAGTGCGTTCTGGCTACTAGGTACGACATAATTATATATATATATATATATATATATATATGTCGTACCTAGTAGCCAGAACGCACTCTCAGCCTACTATGCAAGGCCCGATTTGCCTAATAGGCCAAGTTTTCACGAATTAATGTTTTTCGACTACCTAACCTAACCTAACTTTTTCGGCTACCTAACCTAACATAACCTATAAAGATAGGTTAGGTTAGGTTAGGTAGGGTTGGTTAGGTTCGGTCATATAACTACGTTAATTTAACTCCAATAAAAAAATTGACCTCATACATAATGAAATGGGTAGCTTTATCATTTCATAAGAAAGAAATAGAGAAAATATATTAAATTATGAAAACTTGGCTTATTAGGCAAATCAGGCCTTGCATAGTAGGCTGAGAAGTGCGTTCTGGCTACTAGGTACGACATATATATATATATATAATTATATATATAATATATATATATATTATATATATATATATATATATATATATATATACAGATATATATATAATATATATATGTATATATATATATATAATATATATATGTATATATATATATATATTATATATATATATATATATATATATATATATATATATATATATATATATATATATATGTCGTACCTAGTAGCCAGAACGCACTTGTCAGCCTACTATGCAAGGCCCGATTTGCCAATAGGCCAAGTTTTCATGAATTAATTGTTTTTCGACAACCTAAACTACTTAACCAACCTAACCTAACATTTTCGGCTACCTAACCTAACCTAACCTATAAAGATGGTTAGGTTAGGTTAGGTAGGGTTGGTAGGTTCGGTCATATATCTACGTAAATTTTAACTCCATGAAAACAAATGACCTCATACTTAATGAAATGGGTAGTTTAATCATTTCATAAGAAAAAAAACATTGAGAAAATATATTAATTCAGGAAAAACTTGGCTTATTGCAAAATCAGGCATTGCATAGTAGGCCAAAAAGTGAGTTTGCTACTAGTAGGAGGCATAATATATATATATATCTATATATATAATATATATATATAATATATATAATATATATATACTGTATAAGATTGATTGTTGCCGCCGAAGGTGTCTAGTTTATTGTGCACCCCATAACATCCTGTGAGCGGTAGCGCAAAAGCATTGCAGAGAGCACAAAGGTCTTTATCAGACCTCATCTTAGATTATTACATTAACAATTACATCTATCATTCACACCTATAGTTACATGTCAGCTAGTCACAGAGTGAGTGCTATTTCAAGAGCTACATATTTACAGTAAGTCATCATACATTAAGGTAGGTCTTATCGCTAATACATAATAGTTTGACCAATGTAATATATAAGGTACTCCCTTATCCACTGGAGCACCTTACCAGCTACACCTGCCTGTCTCTCCAGCTTATGTACCAGCCTCTTATGCGGTACTGTGCCAGTACCTAAGTAACAGAAGACAGCGAATCACTGTGAGTGGCGAGGCGACACCAGTGGAG
>WNGS01004946.1:19632667-19646131 GCA_020271785.1 Procambarus virginalis
GTTCAGATTCAAATTCACATCACGAAGGAGAGAGAGATGGAGAGACGAGAGAGAGAGAGAGAGAAGCATTCATCACAGACTACAAAAATCTCAAGAAATTGATAATTTCAAATGGAACACAAAGATAAGCCTTAACATGTAAACTAACTAGGCCTACCCGCACAAGATATGCATTTATCATAGGTGTTTAAGGTAGGCATCCCCCAGGCTGTCATATCGCAGGATAAGACCAAAACGGCATAATGAGCACAGGAGGTTGAAAGATTACAGACAGTTGTAATGAAACAGGAAATTGTAATGACTGTAAGCTGCTGTAATGAGTACAATAGACTGCAATGATGACAGGGGACTGTAATGCATGCAGGGTGTTACAATGCAGTACAGCGGGCTGTAATCAATATAGACTGATGTAATAAATACAGGGGCTATAATGATACAGGCTGCTGTGATGGGTACAGATGCTGTAATCAGTACATATCAGGGGAAAGGGCCAAGCCGTTACGACTATATAGCACTTGGAAGGGGTCAGGATAGGATTTGGGATGGGACGGAGGGGAAGGAATGGTGCCCAACCACTTGGACGGTCAGGGATTGAACGCCGACCTGCATGAAGCGAGACCGTCGCTCTACTGTCCACCCCAAGTGGTTGGGTTCCTCGTGATGTGAGACGTAGGCTAGTTCTTTTAGTCTTTACCAACGACCAAACCCCAACTCAGAAAGTGGGAAGCGACGACGTTTCACACGATATGATAATGGTCCACGAGGGACCGAAACGTCCTCGCTTTTCCTGCTTCAAATTTGTAGTTTGGTCATCATTTTGTTCAGCTACGTCATTGTGACTTAGTATTGATTACTTGCCTAAATGTGCTAGTAAGGGTCTTACTAGCTCCTGAACCCCCCAACCGTACAGTCTGTCAGTTGTCTTATGCAAGGGATTCCCGACCCTATTATTTAATGTTACTATTAACTATTTTTATCTTGTTTATTCCATTTGCCGACTACCTTTACGGTAATCTAGTTCTGTCCAACGTGAATGTGCCTCATCTGCGCCTAGAGTATCCAGCCATGTCCAGCTTATCTGCCCTGCCTCACACAGAACATGTCCTCTTTATCCATCTTATCAATTCCCCTTGTAAATCTGTTATGTCTTTATCATGTCTCCTCGGTTCTGTGAGATCTTGAGATGATTTCAGGTTTTTTTTTTAGTGTCCCCGCGGCCCGGTCCTCGACCAGGCCTCCACCCCCAGGAAGCAGCCCGTGACAGCTGACTAATACCCAGGTACCTATTTTACTGCTAGGTAACCGGGGCATAGGGTGAAAGAAACTCTGCCCATTGTTTCTCTCCGGCGACCGGGATCGAACCCGGGACCACAGGATCACAAGTCCAGCGCGCTGTCCGTTCGGGACTGTCTTTCTTAAAATCGGGTGAGACTGCTGTTTTAAGCAGGTTTTCGTTGATAACGGCAGCGGTACGAATTTACAGGTATTAAACACATAAAATAAATTAAGACGGTTCAAATTTAGTATTCTTCTCGCAAGCTCCTGGCCTGTCTCCTGGTTGTAAAATACATCATTTGCATTGGAAGTCGTGCTTTTACTATACATATATATATATATATATATATATATATATATATATATATATATATATATATATATATATATTCATTAAGAACTCTTTGACCCGGCCAGGATTCGAACCCATGCCATCCAGGATCACCCCTATACGTACACAGTACCGTGACCACCGCACCAATGATCGTGAGTACCTGTGTGTGTGTGAATACTCAAAACAAGGTGAATACACACACACACATGAGTTATGAAGAAAGGCTGCGAGAAATGCACCTCACGACACTAGAAGACAGAAGAGTTAGGGGAGACATGATCATTACCTACAAAATTCTCAGAGGAATTGACAAGGTAGATAAAGATAAACTGTTTAACACGGGTGTTACGCGACCAAGGGGACACAGGTGGAAACTGAGTGCCCAAATGAGCCACAGGGACGTTAGAAAGAACTTTTTCAGTGTCAAGAGTAGTTAACAGGTGAAATGCATTAGGCAGTGATGTGGTGGAGGCTGACTCCATACACAGTTTCAAATGTAGATATGATAGAGCCCAATAGGCTCGGGAATCTGTACATCAGTTGAGTAACAGTTGAGAGGCGGGACCAAAGAGCCAGAACTCAACCCCCGCAAGCACAATTAGGTGAGTACATACATAGATACGAACCCACGTTCACACAAGTTTAGTTTACCGTGGAAGGCAGTAAAGGAAGTTATCTGTGATGATTGTTGGTGCGATGGGCAAGAATGAGATAACGGGAAGGAGGAGAGGAGGGAGAGGTGGTGATCTGCCAGGTAATGTTACCAGCTGATGTGTGTGTTGTTTACACTTTTCCTCCCCCCCCCCCCCCGTAACTGATTGAGGAAGCGGCGTGTTGCCTTGTCTCTTGGGTATGGTTGGGACGAGCTGTTGGCCACATCTTTTTTGTGGAGGGGGGAGGTGGGGGGTGGGAGTAAAGGGGATGGAGAGGCATAGGGGAAGGTTAGAAGTGGGAAATACAGTGAGAGTTATGAAAGCAGGCGGGCTGTCCGCCTTGTTGACTTTGTACGCGTACATCCTCTCAACGTGGGGATGTTGATACAGCAGCCCCAGATACAGCAGCCGAGGTGCTTGCTGTATCTGGGGTGACAGCCCACTCTCTTGCGTGTAACATGCGTATAATATAACAAGCCTATATATATAATATATGCGCGTAATAATGTAAGCTATTAGCCGTATATTGTGGGAATGAAGCTAAACAGCCCGCTATCCTAATCATGGGTATGATCGCGCTTTATAGTCTAGTGCAGCGAACAGAATTCTATCATTATGTTCCATCATTGAAATTTGGATTTCGTTTATTCTGGGTGTAAAATAGTGCGTGCGTTAACGTGTGAAGGGTTTTGATCTGTGCCAGCTGTGAGAGGTTTTAAGTAGATGGTGTCTGGAAGCACGTACATGTGATCTCTTTAAGATGGTTCCAGATTAATAGTGTCTTAAAATGTGTTATCTTTTGACGGGATTGATTGTTCATGAGATGATGAGAATAGTGGAAGAGAATAGTGCTTTATCTTTCTAGTCTTAGCGTTTATTGTGTTTACATTGTAGTAAAGGATTGGGGGAGGGAAGGAGGGAGGGTTGATTACTTATGAAGTGGTGTCAGTTACTCTTATTGTGTTTACACAATAGCTAAATATTTATTTGCATATTACCTAGTGTTTGTTTCGACAGTTCTCTCCTCGACGTCCGACCTAAAAAAAAAAAACAAGCTTCAATTGCTGCTGCCTGATCGACCAGGCTGTCATTCGCCCTCAAGCCTGCATAGTTATCACGCCTCGGCTGCCCTGGCCGCGGAACCTCCTACCCTGTGGTGGTGCCCGTGGTCAGTGCCTACAACACCTCGTCTCTTACTAAGTCGAAAAAAATCTATTAACAATACCTGATCAACCAGGCTGTGATTCGTACGTCAGGCTGCGAGCAGCCGCGTCCAACAGCCTGGTTGACCAGTTCAGCAACAAGGAGGCCTGGTCGACGACCGGGCCGCGGAGACGCTAAGCCCCGGAAGCACCTCAAGGTAACCTCAAGGTATACCGGTTATTGCCTTGGTGTTCGAATTGTGGTTTCTCTATCTGTATTAAATGACACTTTTCTTCTACATATAGGCTTACTTAATATTGGGATTCCCATTTACGCTGAAGGATTTTATTTAAATTTTAATATTTATTTTTCAGTTGAGTGGATGATGCTCCTTAATTAACATAATAATAAAGTAAACCGCAGGAGCCAGTACGAGGTAGCTCCTACAGGCAGGTGTTCGAGGCTCCTAGTAATTGCTGAATGTGGTTGAAACTCAAGACTGAAATATTCAAAATATCAAAACCAGCTACCGAAAAAAATCCCCCAGGTAATTCCTCCTCCTCACAGATAGAGGAGAAGGAAGGGACAAAGTATTGTGGGTAATGACATCTCATTCACTCTGGTCATCGGGAAATCGAACTCTGGTAAAAGATATATGAAATCATTAGTGTAGGTGTATATTAGTATTTGAGTGTACTCATGTCGGAAGACCTTACCTTTAAAGAACACAATAAAGTAGCCGTCACAACTGCACGAAAAATGACAGGTTGGATAACGAGAACTTTTCAAACTATAGATGCTATACCAATGATGATACTCTTCAAGACGCTAGTGCTGTCTAGAGTAGAATACTGCTACACAATGACAGCCCCTTTCGAAGCTGGAGAAATTGCTGACCTGGAGAGCGCGCAGAGATCCTTTACTGTTAGAATCCACTCAGTAAAACATCTAAACTATTGGGACCGATTAAAATGCCTAAATCTGTATTCTCTTGAGCGCAGGCGGGGGAGATACATAATAATTTACACGTGGAAATTAGTGGAGGGGCTGGTCCCAAACCTGCACACAGAAATAACACCACATGAGACCAGAAGGCATGGCAGGATGTGTAGAATACCCCGTTGAAGAGCAGAGGTGCAATAGGTACTCTGAGAGAGAACTCTATCAATATCAGAGGCCCGAGACTGTTCAACACGCTTCCACTACACGTAAGGGGCATAACTGGCAGACCTCTCACAGTGTTCAAGAGAGAACTCGATAAGCACCTCCAAAGGATACCTGATCAGCCAGGCTGTGATTCATACGTCAGACTGCGAGCAGTCGCGTCCAACAGCCTGGTTGACCAGTCCAGGAACGAGGAGGCCTGGTCGAGGACCGGGCCGCGGGGACGGTAAACCCCAAAAACACCTCAAGGTAACCTCAAGATAGGTAAGGTAGGAACCATTCAAGGATGCTCGTAGTAAGGGAAGGCCATCTTGAAATGTTATTACCCATGATATTGTCGATTACATCTTATGTTACATTGACGAAGGAGTACATTGCAACCAGATACCTTCGCGGTGCTCCAGGGAAGGCCTACCTATATATTGTCTACCGGTTCCGGGAAATAACGTCCCCGCGGCCAGGTCTCTGATCAGGCTGTTGGACGCAACACAGCCTGGTTGATCGGGTATCCTTTGGAAGCGTTTATCAAGCTCGCTCTTGAATACCGTAAGAGGTCGGCCAGTTATGCCCCTTATGTATAGAGG
The DNA here is from genome assembly GCA_020271785.1 of Procambarus virginalis. NCBI lineage: Eukaryota > Metazoa > Arthropoda > Malacostraca > Decapoda > Cambaridae > Procambarus > Procambarus virginalis. Next base: position 19,637,821 of record WNGS01004946.1, read on the forward strand.
TAGTGTTGAAAAGTCTTGTGTCCTTGATGTTGATAGGTCTCAGATCGAGTAGTACCCAATGGACACAATATCCAAGAGTAACGCCAATTCAACGTCATCAACGTTGAATTAACGGTCATAACATTGATGCAACGTCGAACCAACGACACACTTGTATATTGTACCCATTAGGATAGTATTCCAAACCTGCACAGTCAAATTACATCTTTCTGGAGTGATAGTCATAGTATGAAGTGTGAAATACATCCAATGAAAAGTCTGGGTGCTACAGGCGTGATCAGACAACACTGTGAACGCGCAGACGATGAGTCACAATAACGTGGCTGAAGTATGTTGACCACAATCGACATGAGAATATGAAGTCACAGTCGACTTGAGAATGGTCCAGGACGGACCGAAACGTCGTCGTCCCTTCACCTTCTAGTGTGTGGTCTGGTCAACTGTGAACATCAGAGGTCTACGGCTCTCTGTCCTGCCATCAAACATATGAAATATCTCCATAACGAAGGCGTATAAAATCTCTCGCAAAAAGAATTTTATTCTCTTTGCTTTCAAAGAGAGATCCTAGAGCTACAGGGTCAGCCTGGCGGTGATGGCTGTATGGCAGCCGGTGGCTGAGCGGACAGAACACTGGACGCGTGATCCTGTCGTTCCGGGTTCGATCCCGGGCGCCGGAGAGAAACAACGGGCAGAGTTTCTTATACCCTGATGCCCCTGTTACCTAGCAGTAAATAGGTACCTGGGAGTTAGTCAGCTGTCACGGGCTGCTTCCTGGCGGTGGAAGCATGGTCGAGGACCGGGCCGCGGGGACACTAAGCCCCGAAATCATCTGAAGATAACCTCAAGATGTCTACGGCCTACGAAGACAAACTCTCTCTCACCTGACTGCCAGACCTAGAACAAGTCGAAATTGTCCACAGGTAACAGGAATCGTGTGGGTGCTGCAGAGGGTGTGTGTGTAGGAGGGCAGGGGACGGGTGGTAATTGTCACCCTTCCGTAAATGGACGGCTTGTAAACAGAACTGACACTGGGATATTGTTTGCGCGTGTTCATTCACAGCTCACGCAGTAGATGTGTATTTTGTGCGAGGTGCTGTGGTTGGTGAGGGGGAGAGGCTGTGGTGGAAGTCTCATCTCTCATAGGCCCGTAATGCTGGGAATAATCTTGTTTTAATTTCTACAGGTAAATGGAAATAAAGGCCATTTGGGGTTATCACACTTCAGCCAGGGGGAAATCATTTCTACAGGTAAATAGTCGGTTCTATAGCCAAACTCCTGAAACAAATTATGTATTTTACTGACATTTCTCTTTACACATCTTTCTTACTTGTAATATTTATTAGCCATTTTTATGGCAATTAGCGCTATTACAGGTAACAAATCATTTTGTTACCTTTAGTTTGGCTGTAAAGTGTGAAGAAAACCACCTACAAAAATGACATTGTATAATTTACATGGAAAAAGTATATATTGCTGTAATATATATTTAATAGTCTTCTTCGCTATCACAATAATATCAACATTTTCTTAAATGTGTATTGCATTGATATAATTTTTGTTGTGATAATCATTATAATCAGTGTCCATTTTTCCTTCTTCTGTTCTCCGAGTATATATTTATAATATTTATAATTTATAATACTGATTTATAATATAATAATATATAATATTTATAACATTGCTATTATTAGTGCATTTTTATCGTTAACATAAATTAGTATATATTTTTATGAATGTTTTATCTTGTGTTGCAGAAGAAATGAAATCTCCATCGCACAAAATATAAGAAATATATTATTTGAAGAAATATTTCTATATTGAAGAAATAGCCTTGAATGATTGTGTAACCTGCGAAGTGGAGAAGGTGGTGGTGGTGACGACAAGCGCACCCCAGCCGTAAGAATGTACGACAATGATGAAGCACCCTTGAGTCATTAGCAGGTGTTAAAAGGACACTTCTAAGACATTGCCCAAAGTCGTGTTGAGCGAGAGTGAGCTTAGGGGGGGGGGGTTTGATCTGCGGAACAGTGTAGATACACAGAGATAAGTTAGGAAATTGTCACAATAACGTGGCTGAAATATGTTGACCAGACTACACACTAGAAGGACCATTCTCAAGTCACAATCGACTTCGGTCCAGGACAGACCGAAACGTCGTCGTCCCTTCACTTTCTAGTGTGTGGTCTGGTCAACATACTTCAGCCACGTTATTGTGACTCATCGCCTGCACAGGAAAGAAACACCCATTAAATTAAAGCTGTGGTACTTCGGTGACACTTTACCCCAGGAAAGTACCTTAGGTTCCGAGTTATCTTGAGATGATTTCGGGGCTTAGCGTCCCCGCGGCCCGGTCCTCGACCAGGCCTCCTTTTGTTACCTCCCCCCAGGAAGTAGCCCGTAGCAACTGTCTAACTCCCAGGTACCCTATTTACTGCTAGGTAATAGGAGCATCAGGTTGAAAGAAACATTTTGTCCATTTGTCTCCGCCTCCACCGGGGATCGAACCCGGAACCTCAGCATTACGAATCCGAAGCGCTGTCCACTCAGCTGTCAGGGCCTTGCCTACAATTTTCAACTATTAACCACGAGTTGTTGTTATAGATTCAGCTACTCTGAACAAGTTGCAAGTAGCACGGGCTATGGTGAGCCCGTGGCTTACCTGGCACAGGAGCGGGGCAAGTAGCACTGACTATGGTGAGCCCCTAGCTTACCTGGCACAGGAGCGGGGCAAGTAGCACGGGCTATGGTGAGCCCGTGGCTTACCTGGCACAGGAGCGGGGCAAGTAGCACGGGCTATGGTGAGCCCGTGGCTTACCTGGCACAGGAGTGGGGCAAGTAGCACAGACTATGGTGAGCCCCTAGCTTACCTGGCACAGGAGCGGGGCAAGTAGCACGGGCTATGGTGAGCCCGTGGCTTACCTGGCACAGGAGCGGGGCAAGTAGCACGGACTATGGTGAGCCCGTGGCTTACCTGGCACAGGAGTGGGGCAAGTAGCACAGACTATGGTGAGCCCGTAGTGGACTTACCTGGCACAGGAGGGAGAGAATCCTTACCTTTTGTATCTGTTCACCGTTTTTACCTGATATAAATGTGATCCCAACCCTGAACATTGCCCAGATTGACCAGGTAGGGAACTATCAGGGGAAAGCGCCAAGCCATTACAACTATATAGCACTTGGAAGGGATGAGGATAAGGATTTGGGATGAAACGGGGGGGTTAAGAATGGTGCCCAACCACTTGGCCGGTTACGGGCTATTCATGCCCGTGCCCCCCTTTTGGGTGGCTTAATCTTGATCAATCACTTGGGCGGGCACACACTGCCCCGCTCCTGTGCCAGTAAGTTCACAACGGGCTCACCATAACCCGTGCTACTTGGAACTTGCTCCGAGTAGCTGAATTTATAACAACAACAGCACTTGGACGGTCCGGGACTGAACGCCGACCTGCATGAAGCGAGACTATCGCTCTACCGTCTAGCCCAAGTGGTTGGATAGGTAGGGACAGAATGAACGCTTTCTTGTCTGGGAGAAGAACAGGTAATATATTATCCTAAAATGCTGTTGTAAGCCTGATAATAATGTAATATTAAGAAGGTTATTGTGAGAAGAGCAAGTTTGGTGCGGGCGGGTTGCTGGGTGGGGCCGTGTGGGGGGGGGGGGGGGGGGGGGTGGGGGGAGGTTTGTGGGGTGGAAGAGTTGTTGGGGGAGGAGGAGGGAGTTGTGTCTGTGTGTGTGTGTATTCACCTAGTTGTGCTTGCGGGGGTTGAGCTCTGTCTCTTTAGTCTCGCCTCTCAACTGTCAATCGACAGGTGTACAGATTCCTGAGCCTACTGGGCTCTATCATATCTAGTTTTGAGACTGTGTATGGAGTCAGCCTCCACCACATCACTGTCCACCATAATGTAATAACACATCACTGCCCCCCCCACACATTGTGTGTGGAGGGGGGGTGAAGGGGGGGGGGAGGAGGGTGGAGCCCGGAAGGGAAGTGTGAATGGGACACAAATGCCTCGTGCTTCCCGGAATACCAAACAGCTAAAACGCTACCTGGAGAACTGTTCACGTCCTCACACCACAGTCACTACCCTGAGAGGAGGTGGATATCGGCGGTAACCCCTCCGTCCCCCCCCCCCCCGACCTTTAAACTCCTCCGTGTGGAGGTACGAGTTGCGAATTAAGCGTCTCCTTGAAGAGCGGTCTGTGTCGTAGCTCTGGAATTTGTCTGGGGCCATTGTGAGAGAAGGTCATCTCCACCAGCGCCACCACCAATAACATCACCCCACCATCCGCTCCTCCTCCCCTCTCTCACCCCCTCTCACCCTCTCTCACTCTCCCTCACCCTCCCTCACCCTCTGCTCTTCCTAGCTCAGTCTTGCGCTGCACCAACTCTCTCGTCTTGTTTGATCTTACCCGCACCACATGACCTTGCAATGAGGACTAGCAAAACACGTACATAACCATCTGAGTGTCAATATCTATGTATGAATGCTTCACAACATTCATCTATGGACATCCATGTATGTTGAAAAACATGTGAAGAGCCTTACAAACGCTCATCACTGTAAACCATCTTCACTGTACAAGGTAATCTTCCCTCGCCTTCTCCACCTTCTCTACCATTCAATACCATACCTGTTCCTTACCTCCCTTCTTGCATATCACCACCACCTTCCCTATTTTTTGTCCTCCTTGAATAGGACTCCTCCTTGCCCATCACCATTTTCCTTAGTCTTTACCCCCCCCCCCCTCCCTACTCTTCACCACCTCCCTATCCTCCCTCGCCCTCTCAGCTTCGAACAGACAGATAAGCAACGAGACAGGTAAACAACTATGTCTACCTGTTTTTAAATAATATATAATATATATATATATATATATATATATATAATATATATATATATATATATATAATAGACCTTAGTTATATTAACATTTACGCTCATTGGAAGAAGTATACTTTGCTCATGATATTTATGGCCGTTTATTTTATATTTTTGGCGTAAGATATCTTCAATAAAAACATATATATGATAAGTGGGGAAAAAGTGCATAATTGTCCGATCAATTTTAACTATTTAATGGTTAATAGTTTCACCAAGATATCGAATGATGATATTGCGGAGTTGATGACTGTCAACACATGAGCTGCCTACAACATTGCCATATGTGTGTGTGCTTGTATGTTGAGAGGTTGAGGGGGGGGGGGGATGATATCCGGCTATTGGGCCCTGCCTTTTACCTACCGGATGCAATTGGCCTACGCTTCTCGATTTTCTAATACTTTTATCATATCTGCTCTTAATTTGAAACTTTGAATGAAGAACAAGAACTTTTCAAACTAGAGATGCTATACCAATGATGATACTTTTCAAGACGCTAGTGCTCTCTAAGAGTGGAGTACTGCTGCACAATGACAGCCCCTTTCAAAGTTGAGAAATTGCTGACCTGGAGAGCGTGCAGAGATCCTTTACTGCTAGAATCCACTCAGTAAAACATCTAAACTATTGGGACCGACTAAAGAGCCTAAATCTGTATTCTCTTGAGCGCAGGCGGGAGAGATACATAATAATTTACATGTGGAAAATATTGGAGGGGCTGGTCCCAAACCTGCACACAGAAATAACATCACATGAGACCAGAGGCATGGCAGGATGTGCAGAATACCCCCATTTAAGAGCAGAGGTGCAACAGGTACTCTGAGACAGAACTCTATCAACATCAAAGGCCCGAGACTGTTCAACACGCTTCCACTACACATAAGGGACAAACTGGCAGACCCCTCACAGTGTTCAAGAGAGAACTTGACAAGCACCTCCAAAGGATACCTGATCAACCAGGCTGTGACTCATACGTCAGGCTGTGTTCAACAGCCTGGTTGACCAGTTCAGCAACGAGGAGGCCTGGGCGATGACCGGGCCGCGGGGACGCTAAGCCCCGAGACCAACTCAAGTATACTCAAGGGATGGAAGGTGGCTTCCACAACCCTAGTTTCCAGTTCACTCCGCTGGCTTCCACACTTGCTACGTATGAGTGCATTATTACGCCTTGAGTTGCCTAACGATGATTTCGGGGCTCAACGTCCCCGCGGCCCGGTCCTCGACCAGGGCTTCTGTGTTGGACTGTTCAACCAGTCCTCTCACACTCATTTGTATTTCCAACTTCCACTTGCACCTCCACGTTCTCATTTGTCTAATGTGTTATAGACTGTCATTGTCCACCTCATCTATTCCTCTTCAACCCGTTCTCGCACTTTTGTATAGTCAATATTGACTTATTAAATACGTGCATATGTGACATACTAATTTATTGTGAATATTTTAGTTTGCCTTGAAAAGCTTCATAGAAAACACCGACCTTACCTAAGCTTCTTAGTATGTTAAGGTAAGCATTTTATTGCTTCGTAATTACAATTATTACTTAACCTATTATAGGTTGAGGTTAAGTAATAATTGTAATTACGAAGCAATAAGATGCTTATCTTAACATACTAAGAAGGTTAGGTAAGGTCGATGTTTTCTATGAAGCTTTTCAAGGTAAACTAAAATATTCACAACAAATTAGTATGTCACATATGCACTTATTTAATAAGTGAATATTGACTGTAAGAAAGTGCGAGAACGGGTTGTCCTCTTAGAATTCTGTACATTGGAATCACATCTCTAGTCCTCTTTCTAATATGGTTAGACTGAGCGCTATTCGATTTTCTTCACAGTTTATCTCCTTTAACTCAGACCGTGTTCTTTTGTTCATAAGTTGAGGATTCAAGCGTCTATGTATGTCATATATGTTCTCTGTATAACCCTCCATTTCAGTAATCTCTCCTGCATTGAAGGGGGAAGTGAGTACTGAACAATACTCAAGACAGGACAGTACAAGTGATTTGTATAGTACAGCCATTGTGATGGGATCCCTGGATTTGAAAGTTTTCGTAATCCATCCGATCATTTTTCTGACTGACACAATACTTGCTTGGTTATGCTTCCTAAACGTTAAGTCGTCAGACATCATTATTCCTAAATCCGTTACATGCAGCTTTCCTACTATGGGCACATTTGATTGTGTTCTGTACCCTGTATTATGTTTAAGGTCCTCATTTTTACCGTTCCTGAGTACCTGGAATTTATCACTGTTAAACATCATGTTCTTTTTCGTTGCCCAGTCGAAAACTTGATTAATATCTGCTTGAAGTTTTTAAATTTCTTCAGCAGAGGTAATTTTCAAGCTGATTTTTGTGTCATCTGCAAAGGATGATACAAAGCTGTGACTTATTTTTATCTATATCTGATATGAGAATAAGGAAAAGCAGTGGTGCAAGGACTGAACCCTGAGGTACAGAGTTTTTAACTGCGCTTGAACTCTATTTTATATGGTTGACTGTTGTGTTCTGTTCGACAGAAAACTGAGTATCCAGCATCCTACTTTTCCGGTTATTCCCATTTACCTCATTTTGCGTGCTATCACTCCATGGTCACATTTATCGAATGCCTTTGCGAAGTCCGCGTATACCACATCTGCATTCCGTTTTTCTTCTAATGCCTCAGTGATTTTGTCGTAGTGGTCAAGTAGCTGTGAGAGGCACGATCTTCCCGCTCGAAATCCGTGTTGGCTTGGGTTGTGAAGGTCATTGGTCTCCATGAAACTGGTAACCTGACTCCTGATCACTCTCTCAAATACTTTTATTATGTGGGACGTTAGTACATATGGTCTATAATTCTTTGCCAATCCTTTGCTCCCTCCCTTGTGAGAGGAGCTATGTCTGCTGCTTTAAGCGCATCTGGTATCTCCCCCTGTGATCGCTGTGTTTAGCAATATGAATAATTCTGTTTTGATTATTAAATGCCAGCCAATATTAAATGCAATAAATATGTTAGTGAGTTTCGCGTATGCTACCGATGTTATAATATTTATGTAAGCCGACCCTTCTCCAAGATTAACCATGGTGTGATGTCCCTCACTTTCCAGATTCTTGCTTTTGTCTCCTTCTTTTGCTGTATTGTCTTTCGTTATGTCTCCTTTCTCCCTTCATTATTATCACCTTGCATTTACTGGGAGCTGAACTCTAGCAACCATTTGTCTCCGCACCGATGCAGTCTGATATAGTCCTCCTGTACTGACCTGTAGAGAGCCTCAGAATATTACCTTGTGTGTCCTTGGGTTGGTGCTGGGGAAGCAGTGCCACTTACAGTCTGCTCTCTGACCAAGTCTACTGGCTGCTGGACTTGTCAACCGTGCGTTTGACGCAGCTGGATACAGCTGCTCGCATTCTAACGTACAACTCACAGCCTGGTTTATCAGGCGCCTTTGAAGGGG
>WNGS01004946.1:19647131-19671828 GCA_020271785.1 Procambarus virginalis
ACGATGAAAGCTCTCGTGAAAGCACCTCACAAACACTGTGCAAGGACAGAAGAGTAAGGGGAGACAATGATCTCTACCTACAAAATTCTCAGAGGAATTGATAGGGTTGAAAAGGATAACTGTATCAACACGGGTGGTACGCGACAAGGGGACCACAGGTGGAAACTGGGTAACCAAATGAGACACAGGGACGATTAGAAGATGCTTTTTCAGTGTCGAGTAGTTAAAGAGTGGAGATGCATTTAGGAAATGATGTGGTGGAGGCTGACTCCATACACAGTTGCATATGTAGATATGAATGATGCCCAGTAGGCTCAGGAACTCTGTACATTAGTTGATCTACAGTTTGAGAGGCGGGACCAAAGAGCCAAAGCTCAACCCCCGCAAGCACAACTAGGTGAGTACACACACACACACACACACACACACAACACAACACACACCACACACCACACACCACACACACCACAGCACACACACACACACACACACACCACACACACATCCTCCAAGAGGATGTCTGTGGTATTTATAGAAACTATGATCGTATTCATTCTTGACTTTTGACTCGCTAATTAGACATCGCTTATTTCTCCCGTGCAACCCTTTATTGCGTGCGGTTAAAACGAAAGCCATTAAGGAGATCGATGCCAAAATTGCCACGCGTGTTTTTTTAAGGTGGGCCACTTGAAGTTTGCTCATTGGAAATATGTTTTGCAAAGAGAGAGAGAGAGAGAGAGAGAGAGAGAGAGAGAGAGAGGAGGAGGAGAAGGACGGAAGAAAGAATGGGGGAGGAGGTAGGGAGTGCTCGTGTTGGATAGGGTTAGGAGTAAGGGGGAATAAGTAGGTTAATTTGAAGCGGTTTTAGGGATGAGTGGAAGCGTGACCCTCGGCTGACATTGCCGCCAGGTTGGTGTGCTGGAGCAGGCCAGCTGGACGCCGCGGTCTAACCTAGCAATCACAGCTTGATTGGTTAGGTACCCTTTAAAGGTGTTTGTTTATCCAGTACCCTTTTGAACACACTTGGAGATTGTTAATAATGTTCTATCTATATATTAAGTAAGGATGTTGAAAACTTACGGGCTCCCTTAATGTTTATATAATTGTTCTTTAGAACACATACTACAACGCTACTTTTTAATGCAGCCCGTCCTCCAAAAATGGGGAGGTAAATGTAACAATACAAATAAGTGCAATTATGTACTATTCATAGCAGTCGGGAATTGTTCTTATTTTCACTTAGTAGTAAATCGTACTGTCAAATATATTGTGAATATTTGAGTTTACCTGAAAAGCTGAATAGAAAACCACGACCTCATCTAACCGTCTTAGTGTTTGAAGATATACATTTTATTGCTTCTTAATTACAATTAGTACTTAACCTATAGCTATATTGATATTACAGTTTTATAAAACTAATAAAACGAAACTAAAATATGTCAATAAATTGTAAGTAACTCAGGATATTTTCAAATTTTGTATAAAATCTCTATTGTTAAATAAAACTGAAAAAGAAATTCCTGATATTTAAAACTTGTGTTGAACTTGAAATCTTCATCCTAAAACACATTTGCAGTGTCTTAACAAAAAACGAGGAGAGTACATTTGGGAGGTAAATGTAACAGCCCCGTAAGTGCAATTATGTACTATGTATGACAGTCAGGAAAAGTACTTATTGCACTTAGTATTAAATCGTACTGTCAATTCGGAGGATGGGTTGTTTTAATGGGATTGTTTTGCACATTATATCATGCTTCTTATGATATCAATATATCATGCCTCTTATGATATCATTATATCATGCCTCTTATGATATCATTATATCATGCCTCTTATGATATCATTATATCATGCCTCTTATGATATCATTATATCATGCCTCTTATGATATCATTATATCATGGTCTCGTAAGGAAATGGTTTATTTCGGTGTACAAATTTGGAACAAGTTCGTCTGATATTTCCAAGTTATAGATTATGATTTATTTCTCTCGCCTGCGCTCTATTGCGTACAGTTTGAGGGGGTTTAAATATTTCTAATACTTTAGGTAGTTTATTGAATGGATTCGGTCAGTCAAAATTCTCTGCTCATTTTCCAGGTCGTTAACATCTCTTCACATTTGAGTGGGGCTGTTGGTGAGCAAATTCAACTCTAAATAGTACTAATGTCTTAAAAAAGTACAAATATTGTTTTGGTGTTTTGTTTGAGATGTTCCAGTTATCCTGCCTGGATAACTGATGTTTCATCAGTTCAACTGATGACACGTTGATGTTTCAAGAGACGGGTGGTGGGGTGGGGGTGAGAAGGGGGGGGGCGGTATTAATTGTTGTTATTTCTTTACCGATACAGTTTGTTAGTGTACAAATTGACGAAATTGTTAGTGTATCTTGATACAGTGTGTACATTCTGGCGTGATCCTTGCCTGCTTTCAGCAGTCTTTAATGCTATCTGAATGATGTTCCCAACTACTGGAAGTTTCTGACGATTGAAATATGAACAATAAAGGTCCGCGGAATAAGAGTAAGGTATTGGCAAAATGCTGCCATACATGTCAAGACGTGAACGGCATTCATTGATAAGGAAGTTTATAAATTCTGAGATAAGAGGTTGTTGAAGTAATTGCAGAGTTATGTACATGTGTATTCACCTAGTTGTGCTTGCGGGGGTTGAGCTCTGCTCTTTCGGCCCGCCTCTCAACTGTCCATCAACTGGTGTACAGATTCCTGAGCCTACTGGACTCTATTATATCTACATTTGAAACTGTGTATGGAGTCAGCCTCCACCACATCACTTCCTAGTGCATTCCATTTACTAACTACTCTGATACTGAAAAAATTCTTTCTAACGTTTCTGTGGCTCATCTGGGTACTAAGTTTCCACCTGTGTCCTCTTGTTCGTGTCCCACCCGTGCCGAAGAGCTTGTCTTTGTCCACTCTGTCAATTCCCCTGTGTGTGTATGTGTGTGTGTGTGTGTGTGTGTGTGTGTGTGTGTGTGTGTGTGTGTGTGTGTGTGTGTGTGTGTGCGTGTGTGTGTGTGTGTGCGTGTGTGTGTGTGTGTGTGTTTTAAAACGTGTATGAGGTTGGTGGTGTCGTCCCCTTGCCTCGGCAAGAAATATACACACCTTGGAAAGAATAATAAAACTTTCTCATAGTCTTTGTTGTTTGCTGGGTCACGTTCCTGGTGCGTTGTCAAGCTGGCCGCACCAGACGCAGGCCGCCTCTGCTGTATTGTTCGTATGTACCATTGTATGGTATTACATGTGTATGAGCGTGTGTATACACACACACACACACACACACACACACACACACACACACACACACACACACACACACACACACACACACACACACACACAGTTGAGTTGATTGACAGTTGAGAGGCGGGACCAAAGAGCCAAAGCTCAACCCCCGCAAGCACAATTAGGTGAGTACAATTAGGTGAGTACACACACACACACACACACACACACACACACACACACACACACACACACACACACACACACACACACACACACCACACATTGAAGGACTGGGAACAGAGGGCACCGACCGCGACCGATGAAGCTGTCAAGTAGATAGGGTCACTTTGGCCATGATTCCTTGATCAATTTGAATGCACTTGTGACATCTTCAAGTGCATTCAAGGAGGAGGACATTTCCGTTATAGTGAGGTCTAAGGGGACACGATAGAGGATCTCCTTCTCCTTCTTCTCCTCCTTATCCTCCTAATCCTCCTTAGTGGAGGATCTAAGGAGGATGAGATGCAGGCAGAGAGGGAGAATATTGCATGTTAGGAGGGAGGTTATCTTAAGGTTATCTTGAGATGATTTCGGGGCTTTAGTGTCCCCGCGGCCCGGTCCTCGACCAGGCCTCCACCCCCAAGAAGCAGCCCGTGACAGCTGACTAACACCCAGGTACCTATTTTACTGCTAGGTAACAGGGGCATAGGGTGAAAGAAACTCTACCCAATGTTTCTCGCCGGCGCCTGGGATCGAACCCAGGACCACAGGATCACAAGTCCAGCGTGCTGTCCGCTCGGCCGACCGGGAGGAGAATGCACGTGCTGAAAGTTGGAGGAGCGGGTTTGCATGTGGAAAAGAATGTATATGCAGCATATATGGTATTTGGCCAAGTATAATTGGTGAGATATAAAAGTGTGGATGGCGTGACCTACAGGTTGTCAGGCTGATGGATTTTTTGTTAACAACATTCTCTGGCGTGGTACTTGCTTCATCATTGATGTCACGCCAATAATATGATGGGATTATAAAACGACACTGAGCCGCTGGAACAGGAAACTGGCTGCTCGTGGGTCTCTAGTTTTCCCAATGAGTTCCTCGCCTACCTCCTTTAAGAACTTAAGTGCACATTTACCCCCCAGGCGCCCAGAGTCTCAGAGCCTATCGACATGAACCTGTAACAACGTTCTTGGTCTCTGTACTTGTTGGTTTTCTGGGTCTCCCTGAAGTTGGCTGCCCCACCTCCCTCAAATGTGCTGTGAGCTGCAGGATCCGTGTGAGGTCAGTAGAACTCCCGGTTGCAATTCTTTTAACCATGGTGTGGCACAGTCGATTAAGGCACGTTTGGGATCCTCTTGGAGGTATTTTCGAACCCTCGTCATGGCCCTTGTGGATTTGTTCGTTTGATGCATCACTCTATTGTGATTTCTGTGTGCAACAGAAAGGGTGAGATCAGTGATTCTAGCACGAATTTTATCTATATATCTTGCGTTCTTCACTTGAGAAGGGAGGTGAAAAATGAGCTCTCTCAAGATAATTTTAGAGTTTTATTGTGGCCTGACCCCAATAAAGACCCTAAGGAATGCGTTTTCTTTGATCCTGTAAACATTTCAAAGGCAGAGTGGAAGTGGATACAATTTAGCTGGAGCAGCTCAATATATAAACGAGAGTGAGGTGAAGTCCTGTTTTTATGATGGCTGGGCAGTAGCGATGAGAGAGAGAGATGAGAGAGAGAGAGAGAGAGAGAGAGAGAGAGGAGAGAGAGATAGAGAGAGAGAGAGAGAGAGAGAGAGAGCAGAGAGAGAGAGAGAGAGAGAGAGAGAGAGAAGAAGAAGATTCGCGACAGAATCATTCCCCCATCATAGCAGTAAAGGATCTCTGGACGCTTTCCAACTGAGCAATTTCTCCAGCTTTGAAAGAGGCTGTCATTGTGCAGCAGTACTCCACTCTAGAGAGCACAAGCGTTTTGAAAAGTATCATCATCGGTATAGCATCTCTAGTGTGAAAAGTTCTTGTTATCCAACCTGTCATTTTTCTTGCAGTTGTGACGGCTACTTATTGTGTTCTTTAAAGGTAAGGTCTTCCGACATGAGTACACCCAGATCCTTTACATTGCCTTTTCGTTCTATGTTATGATTTGCCTGAGTTTTGTACGTGGTTTCCGTTTTTATATTTTCATTTTTTCCGTAGCGCGTGAGCTGGAACTTATCTTCGTTAAACACCATATTATTTTCTGTAGCCCATAGAAAGACCTGAATTACATCTGATTGGAGGTTTGCCGTGTCCTCTATGTTGTCTACTTTCATGAAGATCCGTGTCATCTGGAATGGTGTAGACATTCAAGTTGTGAGAGGCATCAGAAGTGTGTATGGTGTAAATATTGAAATTCTCAATAGACGATGGCCGAGGTATTGAAATCTTTTATCTTGGTTGACAGTCATTGTATACATGTCTTCCCTTGGTTGACAGTCATTGTATACATGTCTTCTCTTGGTTGACAGTCATTGTATACATGCGTTCCCATGGTTGACAGTCATTGTATACATGCCTTCCCTTGGTTGACAGTCATTGTATACATGCCTTCCCTTGGTTGACAGTCATTGTATACATGCCTTCCCTTGGTTGACAGTCATTGTATACATGCCTTCCCTTGGTTGACAGTCATTGTATACATGTCTTCCCATTGTTGACAGTCATTGTATACATGTCTTCCCATGGTTGACAGTCATTGTACACACTCGGGTGGTTGTCATTACTCCATTAATTGAACTTAATGCAAAAAAATATGAGTTAAGTCAAAGCATCGGACTTGATGCTGGTAAATAAAGCGAAATGAAGAAAGAGTGAGTTAATGGTATGGTTGTGGCGGTGTTGCATCCCCTTGCTTGCAATACTTGCATGACACCTGAGCTTATTTAGGTTGATTCCCTGTCACTTGAATGTTGCAGGTCGTCACAGGTCTCTTACTGTGTGTTGCAGGTCGTCACGGGTCTTGCGGTGTGTTGCAGGTCGTCACGCGTCTCTTACGGTGTGTTGCCGGTCGTCACGGGTCTCTTACTGTGTGTTGCAGGTCGTCACGGGTCTCTTACGGTGTGTTGCTGGTCGTCACGGGTCTCTTACGGTGTGTTGCTGGTCGTCACGGGTCTCTTACGGTGTTGCAGGTCGTCACGGGGGTCTTACGGTGTGTTGCAGGTCGTCACGGGTCTCTTACTGTGTGTTGCAGGTCGTCACGGGTCTCTTACGATGTGTTGCAGGTCGTCACGGGTCTCTTACGGTGTGTTGCAGGTCGTCACGGGTCTCTTACGGTGTGTTGCAGGTCGTCACGGGTCTCTTACGATGTGTTGCAGGTCGTCACGGGTCTCTTACGATGTGTTGCAGGTCGTCACGGGTCTCTTACGATGTGTTGCAGGTCGTCACGGGTCTCTTACGGTGTTGCAGGTCGTCACGGGGGTCTTACGATGTGCTGCAGGTCGTCACGGGTCTCTTACAATGTGTTGCAGGTCGTCACGAGTCTCTTACGGTGTGTTGCAGGTCGTCACGGGTCTCTTACTGTGTGTTGCAGGTCGTCACGGGTCTCTTACGATGTGTTGCAGGTCGTCACGGGTCTCTTACGATGTGTTGCAGGTCGTCACGGGTCTCTTACGATGTGTTGCAGGTCGTCACGGGTCTCTTACGGTGTGTTGCAGGTCGTCACGGGTCTCTTACTGTGTGTTGCAGGTCGTCACGGGGGTCTTACGATGTGTTACATGTCGTCACGGGTCTCTTACGATGTGTTGCAGGTCGTCACGGGTCTCTTACGATGTGTTGCAGGTCGTCCCGGGTCTCTTACGATGTGTTGCAGGTCGTCACGGGTGTCTTACGGTGTTGCAGGTCGTCACGGGTCTCTTACGATGTGTTGCAGGTCGTCACGGGTCTCTTACGATGTGTTGCAGGTCGTCACGGGTGTCTTACGGTGTTGCAGGTCGTCACGGGTCTCTTACGATGTGTTGCAGGTCGTCACGGGTCTCTTACGATGTGTTGCAGGTCGTCACGGGTCTCTTACGATGTGTTGCAGGTCGTCACGGGTCTTACTAACGGTAGTAAGATCCCTAAAGATTTCACAAGAAAATATCGTACATTTATTGATGTAGTGATCGGTTAAATTTGTGACTAGAATTGTCAGTCTCGGGTAAGAAGGCTTTATTATGTTTTTCCTACAAGCACTTATATGTAAATATGATTTGTTATTAAATCTTTGAGTGAAGTTAATAAATATTATTGACACTCGTGACATTCTTGACACAGAAATGTTGAGCATCATTTATCAGGAAATATAGACAGTTTGATAAAGTTGGCTATCGTTTAGGAATGAGAGAGCCCGTGGTTGGTTATCATTCAGAGTGAGAGAGCCGGTGGTTGGCTATCATTATAGGGCGAGGAAGAGTCGGTGGTTGGCTATCATTCAGAGTGAGAGAGCCGGTGATTGGCTATCATTCAGAGTGAGAGAGCCGGTGGTTGGCTATCATTCGGAGTGAGAGAGCCGGTGGTTGGCTATCATTATAAGGCGAGAAAGAGTCGGTGGCTGGCTATCATTCAAGGTTGACAGCGCCGGTGTAAAAAAATCATTTAAGGTCTTCAGGAGGGTGGGAGCGTAGCACCCTAGCCAGGGAAACATTGTATGTTCCAGCACCCACATTGACCCGTGACACGCGGGTCCTCCGTTTGGTTGTACTTCCCGCTCTTACTCCAGCACTGTCCCGCCCTTTCCATACGTCGCCCACCGTTACTCAAGGGAAATATGAACATTCACAATAATATAGGAATATGGCACAAATAATAATAATAATTGAGATAATTAGCCATTGGTAATAATAATATAATAATAATAATAATAATAATAATAATAATAATAATACAAGTAACACTAAAAATAGATAAGAGTTTGCTGGGCCCGAATAGTAGCAGAGACCAGAGACTATTTGTTCAGGGTTGTATAAGTAAATAAATATATAGATAAATAAATAAATAAATAAATAAAATACACTCTGGGAGCCTTCCTCTCATATTTACACACTATTCTTTTTACATATGTGGGGTCAGCAGCAGATGCTTTCTTACTGTTCTTAGTAGGTTTACAGTGTTCTTTTTTCTATACTAGTTTTTACCCGGAACACGACCGCAAATATATTTATAACCATGTTACCATAAATAGTCTAGTATTGGTGTCCACTCATACACACACACACACCATACCTGGGCTCGAACTTCGCTGAAATCACTTGCAAGGCGTTTGGCTACTGCAACAGCCTTACAAGGACGCCCTCTCACACTCGGGATACCCCCCCCTCTCACCCCTCTCTCTCTCTCTCTCTCTCTCTCTCTCTCTCTCTCTCTCTCTCTCTCTCTCTCTCTCTCTCTCTCTCTCTCTCTCTCTCTCTCTCTCTCTCTCTCTCTCCCCTCTCCTCCCCCCGTGAGTGCTCGTGTAAGAAAGCGTGTGTTATTAAATTTTACTGAAAGTGTTAGAGCAATTATTGTGGCACAAATCTTGTGTATATTCACTTGGGAAGGAGGTTGAAAAATTAACTCTTAACGCTCTTTTTTTTAGAATTTAATAGGGCCTGAAGGGTGTCGGTCAGGGACGCATTTCGCTGAAGCTCTCTTGAACATGTACGGAGGCAAAGGGAAACTAAATAACGAAGCAGGTTTGGCATTATGTACACTCAGAATAAAATGAGGAGAGGAATAAATAGGTACCCACTAGTTAGGCAACTGTTGAGAGTTGCATTCTTCTGGGGAAGATTGGTACTGGTTTATGGGGAGACTACGATGGGGAGACTATGATGGGGAGACTACGGTAAACCTATAATAGGCTTCCTCTCCCCAACAACGGGAAAGAAAACCCATTTCTCCCATTTCTCCTTTAATACTCATTGCAAGTATTACACGTGAAGGAAGACGTTTAGAAGTAAATGTGATGACATAAATGAGGCCGGGGGGCAGAATGGTTGAAATTATCGTATAGCATTTTTAGCTTTCGAGGACGTAGGTGGCGAAGAAGAAGGTAGAAAATGAGTGCCACCATCCTGGACCAGAATTCATCAGGCAATCACTAACGAAATCTGTACAGCTTTCCTTAAATCATGTCGGCCTTGTTTACATAATTTTTTTACACAATTTACAAGCATCGAAACTTTACAACCCAAGGATATTTTTGTTATAAACAACCTCGTAATGGTTCGAAGTTCATAAACTGTTTAATAAATGTAAACACGAACAAATCGACAAGGGCTGTGATGAGGATTCGAACCTACGCACGGGATGTTCCCAGGAGCAGCTGGGAACATCCCGTGCGTAGGTTCGAACCCTCATCACGGTCCTTGTGGATCTGTTCATTTGATATCTCACGCTGTTGTGATTTCTGTGTGAAATGTAAACAAAGAAGCACCTCAAGGTAACAGCTGCCATTTGTTTCCAACATTCAGTCTGTTTCTGTATTATAAAACAGAATTATAAAAGAACATTTTGTCTGTTCCGTATTATGATTCTGTTACATGAAATGTTGCGTTACAGCTGTGTTACATGGAGTGTTTCATTATGATTGTGTTACATGAAGTGTTTCATTATGATTGTGTTACATGAAGTGTTTCATTATGATTGTATTACATGAAGTATTCTAATGTGACTGTTGTAGTGTTACATAAGGTACTTCGTTACTATTGTGTTACATAAAATGCGGGATTACCATTATAACATGAAATAATGCATTATTATTGTGTTACCTCAAGTGTTTCATAACTATTGTGTTAACATATTGACGTGTTGCATTACTATAGTGTTACATGACGTGCTGCATTAGTATTGTGTTACATGAGATCTTACATTACTGTTGTGTTACATGAGGTCTTACATTACTGTTGTGTTACACGAGGTCCTACATTATTGTTGTGTTACACGAAGTCTTACATTACTGTTGTGTTACACGAGGTCTTACATTACTGTTGTGTTACACGAGGTCCTACATTACTGTTGTGTTACACGAGGTCTTACATTACTATTGTGTTACATGAGGTCTTACATTACTGTTGTGTTACACGAGGTCTTACATTACTGTTGTGTTACACGAGGTCTTACATTACTATTGTGTTACACGAGGTCTTACATTATTGTTGTGTTACACGAGGTCTTACATTACTGTTGTGTTACACGAGGTCTTACATTACTGTTGTGTTACATGAAGTCTTACATTACTGTTGTGTTACACGAGGTCTTACATTACTGTTGTGTTACACGAGGTCTTACATTACTGTTGTGTTACACGAGGTCTTACATTACTGTTGTGTTACACGAGGTCTTACATTACTGTTGTGTTACACGAGGTCTTACATTACTGTTGTGTTACACGAGGTCTTACATTACTGTTGTGTTACACGAGGTCTTACATTACTGTTGTGTTACATGAAGTGCTGCCAAACGACTTAGCTATATATTGTATTTTACGTAATAGAAAGTGATATGTATTATAAGCGAACTATTTGTTTCGTTACAGATATCCAGTCATGGTGGGAGCTACCGAGTATTGCACACTTTTGCTCACTCTTCAGGGCTGCCTTCGATCTTCTTGACTTTGATATCGAGGTGAGTCTTTACACACAAGGGGGCATAACAGGCCAACTTCTTACAGTGTTCAAAAGAGAACTTGGTAAACACCTTCAGAAGATAGAGACCTGATCAACCAGGCTGTGAGTCAATACGTCATGCTTCGAACTGCCTGGTCAAAGACCGGATCTCGGGGGACTTTGATCTTCGAACTCATCGACAGGTAAACAAAAGCAACTTTCGAGGCCTGCGCGCCCGCGCTCCCAACCCCGTCATGTGGGTACGTACTCATTGTTGTATGGTGAGAGTACCTATAACGACGGTGGACGGAATATACAAAATATGATCTTGCAAGCAAGTAACCAGCCCCAGTTTGTACGATTATTTTGTAGAGAGCCATAGAAAAAGGCAGAACTCAACCTTTCTTTGCCTAGGACTAAGATTATATTTCAGATCTAAGATTGCTTATTTAGGCTTTGGACTGATTAGGTTAGGTTAGGTTTATGTGGGCTCGCTCGCTCGCGCATAAACCTCCCTGTCTGTCTGTCTGTCTGTCTGTGTCTCTCTCTCTGTCTGTGTCTCTCTCTCTGTCTGTGTCTCTCTCTCTGTCTGTGTCTCTCTCTCTGTGTCTGTGTCTCTCTCTCTGTGTCTCTCTCTCTCTCTGTCTGTGTCTCTCTCTCTGTCTGTGTCTCTCTCTCTGTCTGTCTCTCTCTCTCTCTCTGTCTCTCTCTCTCTGTCTCTCTCTCTCTGTCTCTCTCTCTCTCTCTCTCTCTCTCTCTCTCTCTCTCTCTCTCTCTCTCTCTCTCTCTCTCTCTCTCTCTCTCTCTCTCTCTCTCTCTCTCTCTCTCATAAACAACTGAATATATATGTCTTGGAAAAGTGGTGGGAAGACCATGACATTATCAAATATCTTCAGGGTTTTTAAAGGTTAAATATGACGAGTAAAATTTTTATTAAATTTGACTTGATCAGCACTCAATGTTTTACAATATATTAACAGAAACAGAGTGAGTCAGAATGCAAGAGCTAGAATCGTCTTGGGTATTTTTTATGGCACCATGCTTCATGGTACTCATTTCAGTGATGCCAATCAGAACCAACCAATGTTGAGCACTTACCTCACATCATCACCAGGCAACATTGGGTGAGGCTAGCCTATAGCCCCTGGCCTTCATCCTCGGACAGACAGACAGGCAGACCTTCCACTTTATAGATATACTCTAGAATATCTTAATTTGTGCATTGGTAGACAATATTAAATATATTAAACATATATTGTGTTACAGGAGCTAGAGGAGGCACTACTCACCGATGGCTTGGACGACACCGGGAGCCCACTGTTGGTGGAGCTGACAGTACGCTTGGTGCAGGGCTGCCTACCTGGCAAGACAGTCAATGCTACCAATTACCAGAGTTATTTAAGGAAGCTCTTCAAACACAAATGTCAGGTAACTTATTATTCTTTATTTCTTCTAAGGCTCTTGCTGTTAAGATAACATATTTGCACCCTGTTTTAACTATATGACAGGATACAGAGTGCATACAAGTTATATCATACACAAGATACTTTGCTAATGGATTTTAAATGCTACCTAACCCAGCCCAACCCAACCCAGTCAAGCCTAATACAGCCTAACAAACTAATACATCATAGCATAATAATATACTGTATACTGTCAAAAAAAAGGAACTTTGGCGAAATGCCTGTGTGCGATTTGACCAAACCCCAAACAGAGTTTGTATCAAACGCAAACAAGGTGTCAAGACTTGCTGACTCGACAGTCGAGTCACATGGTCGATGGTGTCATGAGGGATGATTCCAAGACTTTCTGGGACATTGTTTCAGACTTATGGGACACCCTGAATGTTTTGTAGATTATTAAAAAAGCCGCTGCAATAGCTCTCTGAAACTTACTGGTAATATGGATCATTACTTTTGGCATGTGTGTCAAGAGCCTAACATCATGTGGACAAACATTTGAGAAAGCTGCATAACTGAGAGTTAGGGAGGTTTTGTTTTTTTGTGTTTCGACTTCTTGTGTACACAAAAATGTACATGAATACTATTGGTACCAGCATATAATAATTATAATTAGATCAGGGAGGCTCTTGCACATAATTTCACATTCCATATGATAAATTTAAAATATATTTTTGTGTCTGATAAATTATTCATGACTCTGACAAAGATTAATGTTCACAAGTAAGGGATAATTTAATTATGTACATGCATAATTTTTTTGGGTGGGGGGATGGGGGAGTTTTGATGTTTTAAAACTTTCCACCTGGGATAAGTTTAGCAGATGGCCCCCCATATCTAATATGATTCTCAAGTTCTTTACTGGATATACAGTACTTGACATGAGAGAATTACCTGAACTGTAAATCTGAATACATTTGCTAATTACCATTAAGACATAGAAGGATCTTTGTCCATTGCATTGCACCACATGTGGCATTACTATATATGCCAGCCTTTACCTGTTATTGCTGTGTTGCTGCCGGTGCTTTTATAGGAGAGGGAGGAATGTTGTGACAGTGGTTTTTTCGGACCAATTTCGAGCATGAGTCGATTGAAACCTGCTATGTAACAGTGCCCCCAGGTGAGGCATTGTGCCCCAAGGTGAGGTATTGTGCCCCAAGGTGAGGCATTGTGCCCCAAGGTGAGGCATTGTGCCCAAGGTGAGGCATTGTGCCCCAAGGTGAGGCATTGTGCCCAAGGTGATATGTTATGCAATATTTGAATTAAAAACTTCAAGATGGTGCTTTTCTAACTAGTGTTGACAGGCTTACCCAGACAAAGACATGATTCCCAGTTATTATAGTGTCAGGAGTGGGGGATTGTTTGCATTGGTAGTGGGGGTGACAGAGGAGGTGGTGGGTTGGTCCATTGCACGCTGCAGGTTACGACACTTCCTGCAATCACTGTCAAGTCCTCCATAAAATATCTTGAACACTTCCACTTGGGGGTTATGGAAACTATTTCATTTACTTGGGAAGATTTTTCTTTGTTGGGCAGTCCTTGAATAAGTGTGTCTTAACACATGGTGCACAGGTTCTTTTAAAGTAGCTGTGTTTACCTACATGACTCTACGATTGACATTTAAAACACATTACTGTAGAGGTAGTATCTCGGGCTACTATGGGATAAGCTGGAAGGTTGGGGCCTAACAAATGGTAAAATGGTGAAGACAGTAATTCACTCTAAAGACAATGACTTGTTTATTGGCATGAATTCCAACAAACTGCATTTTGCACTGTTCATATCTTGAGCTTCTATTGCATAAAAGAGGTCAAGGTCATGGGATGTTACAGGGTACTCTTTTTAAATCTCTTGGAATCTGACAGTGTGTCAGCATTCTGCTATATATGCCAAGACTACTTGTATTGCCATATGACTACCTGTATCTTGTTTTCTGTTTATCACTTGGGAGAATTAGAAATAAAACAGTATGTGAATTCATTCTAGAATGCTATTATCTAAATAATGGACATGAATAAGTATGACTTAATAAATACATAAATGTATATACCCTGTACAGTATATGTACATGTATATAACATTAACAATTGTGTAACTAGCTTCAAAAGATTGTCACTTGCTTAGCTAAACAAACTATGGGGTTCAGTTCCTGAACCCATTATGTGCCTCCGTAATCCTTTCCACCATTGCCCACAGGATGGGTATGTGGTGCATAATAAAGAGAGAAATTGAATTGTATATATATACTCTGTACTGTATTAATGTGTTATTATCTGGCCTTAATCTGATATGTTTTTCCCTCCATGTATTCACATACGAACCTTTCAGTTCTCAGGTGACTGCACTGACCACTACACAAAAAATATTTTATATAATTTTTTTTAATATTTCAGGAGGATCCTACTAGA
Source organism: Procambarus virginalis (assembly GCA_020271785.1). Classification (NCBI taxonomy): domain Eukaryota; kingdom Metazoa; phylum Arthropoda; class Malacostraca; order Decapoda; family Cambaridae; genus Procambarus; species Procambarus virginalis. The sequence continues at coordinate 19,661,844 of WNGS01004946.1, forward strand.
GAAAATTTATTTGTTGAGGGGGATATGCGATGGCTCCCGCTTAGACGAAAAGTAGAAATTCTTCATGCTATCTGTGACTTCAGACTAGAAGCTGAAGATGTTCTTGATCTCTTAAAAGTAAGTCCTTTTTTACCATCACTGTTCAGTAGTACAGTATATAAGGGATGATTTCAGTTTTTAAAAAAAGTTTTGAAATTTATTGTCTTAATGAGTCATTGATGCTCATTAAGGTTTGTTCGAACAATATTTGCATTATTTTATTCTTCACTACACCAGTATAAACTTAATGCACTTGTTTAAGTCTTCTTATGAGCTATGCTTATTTCACATCATATCTTCAAACTTCTGAAAATAGAACCTATTGTCAAAATAGAAAAATGTGCATAAAAGCATAGAATTTATGCAAAAATTTATTATTTTAATATAGGGAGTTCCAAATTTTGAACAATTTGCTCAGTACTTGTAACCAAATTTTCCATGTGTGTTTTGCAATAAAGATAGTTAGGTTCATTAACCTACAAAAAATCAACTTTTGAGAACAATATACATGGAGAAATAAATATATAGACTGAATACAGTACACACTGTTTTTACTTTAAACTGTTTATTAAAGTACTGAAGTTTATTACACACTGTTTTTAAAGTACTTGGTAAAAGAAGGTTATTAAGGCAAACAGCTCACTGAACAGTCTGAATCAATCACATAGTAATATTCACACACCCACTACTGCTGTATTAGTAATGTAGACTGCTGGTTGTAAGTACTAGTAAGCAACACCATGGTGAAACCTAACTACAACAGATGTATTTGCATTGAACAGCCATTTACACCTGTGGGTGAGATTAAGTCAGTTACTTGTTTGTACGTCAGATGTTTATAAGATGGGAATCCCTGTATTCCTAGAGCTGCAATGAATTTGAATGATCTAATGGTAGACTAAGTTACAAGATACAGTAATTGCAGTGACATTTATTCCAAAAGAATGATTTTATTTTCAGAATTTAGAATCCGACAGTTTACGGGTGGAGCCTCTTGGGTACGATGATAGTGGCTCTACTTACTGGTATTTTTATGGCACCCGCCTCTATAGGGAAGACCATTCATTATACCACCCTCACAGACGGAAACCAAAGGATAAAGACAAAGAAAAAGAAGATAAAAGAAAAAGAAACGAAAGAAAAAAGGCCATAAAATGAGGAAACTGACGAGGAAGCAGATATACCAAAGCCTGTTTGGCAGGTAAGGCTATATTTTATAAATAGTCATTGAAGTGTAATGCATAGTTTGCTATCTAAATTCTGATATACTGTAGCTTGCCTAATATTTTATTTAGAATTTGGATTCATCTTGCAGGCAAATGTGTTATGAAGTTCGATGATAATGCCTCATATGTTACTTCGCTCATAGTTTAACACACTTCAATCCTTGATTCCAGCATAAAGATTTTCCAGATATCTTTTGGATGTAAAACTCATGTTGTAATTAATCCGGATTTTATAAATGTGATTTTAGTACTATGCATAATTCTTTTTTTTTTACTTAAAGTATAGCATGATAAATAAATAAACCAACAATCTTTCAGGTTCAATGCTTTTCTGAGGAGGATTGGAACATTCTCGCAGAAAAGTTTGAAGATTGTGCGTCCAAACTGGAACGTAGTTTGTTACAGACTCTCCGTGAGGACTTCCTTCCAGAGATTCCACGGCTCTTCCAGGAAAAGAGAAGGTTGTTCTGGCTTTGCAACAATATATGGATTAGTTTCCAGTATTAAGCCTAAGATTACTATTTGTAGTGATGTAAGACTATTATTATAATTTTCAATTGCTATCATAGAGAAGTATGTAGTAGAGTATTAAAACTTACACAAAATGTTTATTGGCATGTAATGTCTTATCTTTTTTATGTTTTAATTGCTGGAATCTAGTCAAGTATATTTTGAAATATTGTTTTGTATTAACAGATTCAGAGAAAGCGTATGATGGAATTTGCTCCGAGAAGATCTTCTGGACGGGTACAAAAATTGAAAGAGAAAAAGAGGAGGAGGAGAAGAAGATGGCAATAGAAATTGTAGAAACAGGAAAAGAGAAGACAATTAGAGGAAGATATAAAAGAAAGAAAAAAAAAGAAGAAGAATTGGTTGCAGCGGAAAAAGTTGAAAAGTTAGTGTACTGTGAGAGCAATATGTATTATTTGTCAATAAATATTAAATAGCATACTATTTAGTGGAAGAATACATGTAAAGTTGGCCATGTAAAATAAAATTGAATTGTAAAAGAATGATGTATTTGTCATGAATTCAAGAGGGAAAATAATAAAATTTAAGAAATTTAGAGAAGTAAAAGTGATAATAATACATAGAGGAGAGCGATAGTGATTTTGGAGCAAGAAACAAAAAAAAACCTTGGTGACATGTGAAACTACAGTACACATTAGTGTGTGGAGTTGCACAAACTAATGGAAGAGTTAGAGAAATTGTGTACTGGGACAAAGAATTTTTTTAATTTTGTGGATGCATAATGAATGAGTTTGGTAAGAATATCTGATTATGATGTGTAGTGGTAGTCGAATGTGTCTAATTATGATAGTACTGTGCTGTACTTAGTAAAAACTATGATCACTATCAACCATATTTATGTTTTCAATAAATTACAAGGTGATAAGTAATTCATGAGATGAAGTGATAGCCAAAGAGCAGGTCATAGGTAGCAAGTGCTTGCATCTGCTGGGAATGGCAAGCAAGAGCCAGTGGTAGGGCCATATGGCATCTATGGTTGCTAGTGCTGCTTGAGAAGCTGTTGGGGAAGGAAATGAGGAAAATGTTTTTCTGATGCTGGTTTGTGACCAAATAATTGTTGACACTGTTCACAGATATAATTAGAGGAGTTTAAGCTTTCTGAGTGAATCATTAGTGTTGTTGTTTGACTGTTTCAGTGTTTTATTTTCTGTCAACCTTGCAGTTGTCTGTATTGCTTCACTTACATTTTGAATGTTTTCTTGGGGTGATTGTAGCAATTCCCTGCTATGAGAGGGGGCCAGGTTTGAGCTATGATACCTGGTGGGCCATACAGGACTCCTATGGCTGATGTGACTCAGTAAAGGAAGTCATCTTAACAAGGTAGTCTCAGGGAGCCACTGAGGCCCTACAAGAAAGAGGCATTTCATTGCATTCAACTCTGGTTTATATGTAATGTTTTGTAACCTCAGTTATTTTGTCTTTACATTTGAAACATTCACATCTTTGAGGTTAACCAGTTTCAGAAATACCATCTTTAATATGTTGTTATTGATATATACTGTAACAATGAGCAAACCACAACTCAGAAGATGGAGAAGCGACGATGTTTCCATCCATCCTGGACCATTATCAAGCCGTGTGAGATAATGGTCCAGGACGGACCGAAGTGTCGTAGCTTCTCCATCTGAGTTGTGGTTGTTCATAATTTCTTCAGCCACGTTATTGTGACTCATCATCTACATATATATATATATACTCTACTAATAAGTCATTTTATAGGTACAGTACATAGTTTGGAGGAATTGTGTACAATTGTAAATCTTTTTAAATCAACACTAGGTAAACTATCCTTTTCAGGTGTACAGTGGACGAAAAACCAACAACTCATTATCGTCGGTGGCATTTTCATTAAATCACACTGCAGTAGTACCTGAGCCAGATGTTACCACTGTGAACTCTGTCACATCACCGCCCACAAAAAGAAAGTCAAGAGTGCTCATATGTAAGTTTGATATCCTTTAATCAAATTTTAATAATATTATTATTCAGTGAGTGACTTACTAGCAATAATTGTTGAAGTTGTTAATAGAATGGCACTCGATGTTAGGTGTTACTGAACATGATATTAATACTGCTAGTTTTCCATTTTACTTACCGTATAAAGTAATAAGGAGAGGTTTAGGAAATTATAGTTGTCACCAAAGTTTTCTATATCCAAGATAATGTATTGCTTTTCTTTGTAGGGTTTTACAAACTGAGGATGATTTGCGGACAGGGATGTACAAAGTTCTTGAACATCTACGGGACCATGAAGATGCTTGGCCATTTCATGATCCAGTTGAAGAGGAATATGCACCCAATTACTATGCTGTCATCCGGAGACCGATGCACATCACTAGGGTTAGCATCAGTTTACCAGAATGGTTTATTTAACAAAACATAACTTTTGAGTTATTTAATTTGAGTTATTTAATATTTACCTTTGAGTGAGTTAATATGCTTTATATGTACCTAAGTGAGCTTACCTACCTGCCCCTTCATTCTGTTTTCCTTCATCTGGAAAAGACTGTCACTGTTCACCTTATGGAATGGAAAATTAGAAATGTATAATAGTACCAAAAGGAGGCAACAAACTAGGATGTGTTTACACCAGCCATTAGGGTTACCCAGTGTAAGAGACGTCCCTCAATGATAATATTCTGTGAATATATATATTGTAATATGGAAATGTGAATCTAGAAATTAATAATAGATAAGTTAATATCATTGCAAGCTGGAAATTAAGCAGAAAACTCCTTATGGTAATACAGACAGATAATAAGTCAATGCTATAAATCAAGGAACTGGTAACTAGTCACATATACCCAGCTACCTGGGACACATAACGGTTAACTGTACATCCCACTGGGACCACCTTCCTGTACTTTAAGATAAGTACCTGCACATAAAGTTTGAGCATTTAAATATTAATATATACATAATACAGTGGTACCTCGCATAACGAATTTAATCCGTTCTGTGTTCGTCATGTGAAATGGACGTCATACAAAACAAATGTCCCCATTTAACCACTCTGATGCACTGTGTTTATTGTGAAATTCCCCCCATGTGCATGACATCAAATGTTTCCAAAAAATCATTTTTCTTTGTAAATGATAAATTACCTTCCCTGAACATGTCTATGTAAAAATAATTACCAATTCCACTTACTTTGGCTGTGAGGACGTGGACAAGGTGCGCTGTGACATCAGGGGCTGGTCGCCCGTGTGTGAAGCTCCCAGACACGGTCGCGCGGGCCATTCAAGCACCGCATGTTGCCACAAATATATTTTCAAATATTTTATCTATGTATTTTAAATGCGGTTTTATTTGTTTCTTTTATCATATATGATGCATATTTGTGACCTTTACAATATGTATACAGTAGAATGTTCATAATTTTCCACAGAGCTGTGATACATGTGTCAGTAAGGTGTCCACAATAAATGTTCATTGTCACAATATTACGTGGTAAAAATTCACTAAAATTACAATATGTACAGTTTCACACACTATTTACACAGTAACACACTGTATTACACACTCATTACTTTGGAGGTGCGTAATAATCAACGAAGTAGTCCATGGTACACCGCACGACTTTGCTCTCGTTGCACCAGCTACAGATAGATTTTCGCTTCCTGTTTCATCGTTCTGTGTGCTTGCCAATTACGCACTCACATACACCCTTGGTTTTGGTACTTATAGGTGGTATGTAGCCAAGCTTGTAAAGCATAAGGTAGTATGGAAGCGATTATAGGAAAAGCTCAATTTGTAAGGCAGTCTTGAAAAGATCGCTTTGTAAGGTCCCACACAGGAAGAGATTCAGCTAGTCTCAAAGAGTGTCCGTCAGTCAGGAAGAGATTCAGGTACAGTATTCTTGAAAATATCTATGGAAAACACCACCATGGAAGCCACTAACACTGTTCATCTATGCTACTTGTATTAGATGCATCATCATTGAATGCAGAAAACGATTCTTCTATATATCATCTATATAAATTGGAGATGGCAAGGGTGGGGCTCAGAGCTACAACTGGATACGCTTGCTGTATCATCCTCATAGGTGCTGTATCACTTGCATCCGACCTTTGTGTTACGTCCTTATTGCGCATAGCTTCATCAATATTATGACCCTTATGTTCTTCAAACAATATAGCCTGAATTTCACCGACTAAGCGCAATCTTTCACACCATTTCGGACAGGTGTTTGGGAGCCCGAGGCACATGTGCCACAAATGGTTGCTCACACAGTACTAACCCAGCCAGCAGCCCTTGTCTTTCATATTTGTTATAGCAAAAGGTTCGTTCAGTGTTTGTCGGGTAGGCTGCTCCATTATTGATACGTAAGTGACAAATACAAAACAAATGGAACACATTTGAAACAAAGAAAGATCGTCATAATGGAGCAGCCTACCCGACAAACACTGAACAACCTTTTGCTATAACAAATATGAAAGACAAGGGCTGCTGGCTGGGTTAGTACTGTGTGAGCAACCATTTGTGGCACATGTGCCTCGGGCTCCCAAACACCTGTCCGAAATGGTGTTGAAAGATTGCGCTTAGTCGGTGAAATTCAGGCTATATTGTTTGAAGAACATAAGGGTCATAATATTGATGAAGCTATGCGCAATAAGGACGTAACACAAAGGTCGGATGCAAGTGATACAGCACCTATGAGGATGATACAGCAAGCGTATCCAGTTGTAGCTCTGAGCCCCACCCTTGCCATCTCCAATTTATATAGATGATATATAGAAGAATCGTTTTCTGCATTCAATGATGATGCATCTAATACAAGTAGCATAGATGAACAGTGTTAGTGGCTTCCATGGTGGTGTTTTCCATAGATATTTTCAAGAATACTGTACCTGAATCTCTTCCTGACTGACGGACACTCTTTGAGACTAGCTGAATCTCTTCCTGTGTGGGACCTTACAAAGCGATCTTTTCAAGACTGCCTTACAAATTGAGCTTTTCCTATAATCGCTTCCATACTACCTTATGCTTTACAAGCTTGGCTACATACCACCTATAAGTACCAAAACCAAGGGTGTATGTGAGTGCGTATTGGCAAGCACACAGAACGATGAAACAGGAAGCGAAAATCTATCTGTAGCTGGTGCAACGAGAGCAAAGTCGTGCGGTGTACCATGGACTACTTCGTTGATTATTACGCACCTCCAAAGTAATGAGTGTGTAATACAGTGTGTTACTGTGTAAATAGTGTGTGAAACTGTACATATTGTAATTTTAGTGAATTTTTACCACGTAATATTGTGACAATGAACATTTATTGTGGACACCTTACTGACACATGTATCACAGCTCTGTGGAAAATTATGAACATTCTACTGTATACATATTGTAAAGGTCACAAATATGCATCATATATGATAAAGAAACAAATAAAACCGCATTTAAAATACATAGATAAAATATTTGAAATATATTTGTGGCAACATGCGGTGCTTGAATGGCCCGCGCGACCGTGTCTGGGAGCTTCACACACGGGCGACCAGCCCCTGATGTCACAGCGCACCTTGTCCACGTCCTCACAGCCAAAGTAAGTGGAATTTGGTAATTATTTTTACATAGACATGTTCAGGGAAGGTAATTTATCATTTTACAAAGAAAAATGATTTTTTGGAAACATTTGATGTCATGCACATGGGGGGAATTTCACAATAAACACAGTGCATCAGAGTGGTTAAATGGGGACATTTGTTTTGTATGACGTCCATTTCACATGACGAACACAGAACGGATTAAATTCGTTATGCGAGGTACCACTGTATTATGTATATATTAATATTTAAATGCTCAAACTTTATGTGCAGGTACTTATCTTAAAGTACAGGAAGGTGGTCCCAGTGGGATGTACAGTTAACCGTTATGTGTCCCAGGTAGCTGGGTATATGTGACTAGTTACCAGTTCCTTGATTTATAGCATTGACTTATTATCTGTCTGTATTACCATAAGGAGTTTTCTGCTTAATTTCCAGCTTGCAATGATATTAACTTATCTATTATTAATTTCTAGATTCACATTTCCATATTACAATATATATATTCACAGAATATTATCATTGAGGGACGTCTCTTACACTGGGTAACCCTAATGGCTGGTGTAAACACATCCTAGTTTGTTGCCTCCTTTTGGTACTATTATACATTTCTAATTTTCCATTCCATAAGGTGAACAGTGACAGTCTTTTCCAGATGAAGGAAAACAGAATGAAGGGGCAGGTAGGTAAGCTCACTTAGGTACATATAAAGCATATTAACTCACTCAAAGGTAAATATTAAATAACTCAAATTAAATAACTCAAAAGTTATGTTTTGTTAAATAAACCATTCTGGTAAACTGATGCTAACCCTAGTGATGTGCATCGGTCTCCGGATGACAGCATAGTAATTGGGTGCATATTCCTCTTCAACTGGATCATGAAATGGCCAAGCATCTTCATGGTCCCGTAGATGTTCAAGAACTTTGTACATCCCTGTCCGCAAATCATCCTCAGTTTGTAAAACCCTACAAAGAAAAGCAATACATTATCTTGGATATAGAAAACTTTGGTGACAACTATAATTTCCTAAACCTCTCCTTATTACTTTATACGGTAAGTAAAATGGAAAACTAGCAGTATTAATATCATGTTCAGTAACACCTAACATCGAGTGCCATTCTATTAACAACTTCAACAATTATTGCTAGTAAGTCACTCACTGAATAATAATATTATTAAAATTTGATTAAAGGATATCAAACTTACATATGAGCACTCTTGACTTTCTTTTTTGTGGGCGGTGATGTGACAGAGTTCACAGTGGTAACATCTGGCTCAGGTACTACTGCAGTGTGATTTAATGAAAATGCCACCGACGATAATGAGTTGTTGGTTTTTCGTCCACTGTACACCTGAAAAGGATAGTTTACCTAGTGTTGATTTAAAAAGATTTACAATTGTACACAATTCCTCCAAACTATGTACTGTACCTATAAAATGACTTATTAGTAGAGTATATATATATATATGTAGATGATGAGTCACAATAACGTGGCTGAAGAAATTATGAACAAACCACAACTCAGATGGAGAAGCTACGACACTTCGGTCCGTCCTGGACCATTATCTCACACGGCTTGATAATGGTCCAGGATGGATGGAAACATCGTCGCTTCTCCATCTTCTGAGTTGTGGTTTGCTCATTGTTACAGTATATATCAATAACAACATATTAAAGATGGTATTTCTGAAACCTGGTTAACCTCAAAGATGTGAATGTTTCAAATGTAAAGACAAAATAACTGAGGTTACAAAACATTACATATAAACCAGAGTTGAATGCAATGAAATGCCTCTTTCTTGTAGGGCCTCAGTGGCTCCCTGAGACTACCTTGTTAAGATGACTTCCTTTACTGAGTCACATCAGCCATAGGAGTCCTGTATGGCCCACCAGGTATCATAGCTCAAACCTGGCCCCCTCTCATAGCAGGGAATTGCTACAATCACCCCAAGAAAACATTCAAAATGTAAGTGAAGCAATACAGACAACTGCAAGGTTGACAGAAAATAAAACACTGAAACAGTCAAACAACAACACTAATGATTCACTCAGAAAGCTTAAACTCCTCTAATTATATCTGTGAACAGTGTCAACAATTATTTGGTCACAAACCAGCATCAGAAAAACATTTTCCTCATTTCCTTCCCCAACAGCTTCTCAAGCAGCACTAGCAACCATAGATGCCATATGGCCCTACCACTGCTCTTGCTTGCCATTCCCAGCAGATGCAAGCACTTGCTACCTATGACCTGCTCTTTGGCTATCACTTCATCTCATGAATTACTTATCACCTTGTAATTTATTGAAAACATAAATATGGTTGATAGTGATCATAGTTTTTACTAAGTACAGCACAGTACTATCATAATTAGACACATTCGACTACCACTACACATCATAATCAGATATTCTTACCAAACTCATTCATTATGCATCCACAAAATTAAAAAATTCTTTGTCCCAGTACACAATTTCTCTAACTCTTCCATTAGTTTGTGCAACTCCACACACTAATGTGTACTGTAGTTTCACATGTCACCAAGGTTTTTTTTTTGTTTCTTGCTCCAAAATCACTATCGCTCTCCTCTATGTATTATTTATCACTTTTACTTCTCTAAATTTCTTAATTTTATTCATTT
>WNGS01004946.1:19690097-19725097 GCA_020271785.1 Procambarus virginalis
GTGGTACAGATACCCCTGGTGCTACACTGTGGTACAGATACCCCTGGTGCTACATCGCAGTACAGGTACCCATGGTGCTACACTGTGTACAAATACCCCTGGTGCTACACTGTGGTACAGATACCCCTGGTGCTACACTGTGGTACAAATACCCTGGTGCTACACTGTGGTACAGATACCCATGGTGCTACACTGTGGTACAAATACCCCTTGTGCTACACTGTGGTACAGATACCCCTGGTGCTACACTGTGGTACAAATACCCCTGGTGCTACACTGTGGTACAGATACCCCTGGTGCTACACTGTGGTACAGGTACCCTGATGCTTTACCATGGAGATAAGAAGTGATAAAGTTCATATGGAGAGATCTGACGATGATACAACAGTATAGAACAAGCTAGATTCTATTTAGATATACTACCTGTGTCAACATAAAATGTACCAACTACAGCACAACACAGTTGTACTACCCAACCCACACTGTATTGACACTGTACCTGTAGGTTCTCTCTTTAATACCAAGTCAACCCAAGATTACTATAAATGGGGTGAGCACTGATTCCCAGCATTCGATCTTTCATCAGCTCCTCAACTAAGAAAACCAGTTCAATACCTCACCTTACTAGAAGACACCCTGCCACCTCAACCATCATTTGATGGCATCTGCTAGCACAGCTCCCACTCCAAAGTGAACTGGCACTGACTCTGGAGTCTTATGTATAGTGTATCATTAAAAATGTAACACTGTTTTTGTCACATTTATGTTGTTTCATATTCCTTACCTGGCTACCCTCAAAGATCAATAAATATACAGTATATGTCAAGCATGACAAGTGACTGCAAATTTTATATTAACCTCAATCTAATAAAGGAAGCATGAATATTTGTTTACAGTACTTCGTATTACCTACTTGAATCTCAAACAATGGCAGACGACGAGTCACAGTAATGTGGCTGAAGATATGATGTTCAAACCACACATCAGAAACTGAAGAAACAATCAAGTTTTGGTGTGAAATGGACCATTATCAAGTAGTGTCACGACTTGATACTGGTCCACGACAGACCGAAACATTGTAATTTCTTCATTTTCTGATGTGTAGTTTGGACATCAACCAATTGCAATTTCTAGTTAATAATTTAATGCAACAATGCCAAGAAAAATATTCAACAGCAACTTGACCATTAACATAACTTGAAACAGATACAAATTTAATATTAGTCAAATTGAAATGAGCATAGCTACTGCCATACTGTAATGGTATTAAAGCTCATTTCCTGAAACACAACCTTTTAACAACATAACTTACTTTTATAAGATTTGACCTTATTATAAAAAAAATACCCAAAACCAGTATGACTATAACACACTATGCATGTCACAGAAGAAGCAAAAATTCCTAAACATCACTAAGGATGCCGTTACAGAAGCAGAAAGTCATCGGTTAACCTATGTCAAAGGGGACAGACTATGAAACTTTGGTAAATAAATTTTCCAATCATCTTCAAATTGGAACATTCAACCAGGAGATGGCTAAGTGAAACAATACAACTCTGACATTAAGGAGCAGGTTTCCTCTCTATTAGTGCCTCTGTGTTAGCCTTGTGTGACCAATATGTAATTAAGCTAAGGCCATTTCCCATCCTTGCTACAAGGAGCATATGAAGCTTAGAGAATTGCCCTAAAGACTCCTTTAGTTATCTTGAGATAAATAATAGTTGATCATAAATCAGTACTAAATAACCAATATGAATATACATTCTGATTAACTATGATGTCAGTGTCATGTTACAAACTGCAAGCATTAGTTAAAAAAAAAAGCTCTATTTTTCTTCTTAGATTTTATTTAAATAGGAGTTTGTAGAGCATAGCCAATATATGGTTTACCTCTGGCAATTATCTTAAGGTTAGATGTGCGATATATAGATCTTATTTGAGTAAATACAACATTGTGAATCATGCCAAGCATCAATACCTCAAGATTTGGTAGGAGTTCTATTAATAAGATATAAAATGAAGTATCCACATGGTTGAGTGGCTGGTTGGGGACCCACTTGCTAACAGAACGGGCATTAAAACTGAGTCGTAATGTCTTTATTCCATCAAGCATTTTGTTACCTGCTATCTCCATCAGCCATGCACATGGTCTATATGCCAACATGAGCTCCATACTAGTCAAGATGGGAGAAGCTGTAATCAATTTCTCTGCTAGTGTGTTAATAATACTAGTACTTATATTCTGAACAGCAACACTGGCAAAGCTTAATGAAGTTAATCTTGATAGTCTTTTGATATGAAAGTTTGTTTCACTAAATACGGTCACTTCTGAAAGTAACCTTATTTCCAGAAGTTCAAGATTGGGGCACAGAGATATGAGCTGGCATATTTCATTTAAATTTATACTTGTATACAAATGAAAATGTAATGCACTTAAGCTCGGTCCTATTCTACTAAAAAGGGGTATATACAAAGAAAGAAATTCACCATTTCTGATGTCCTCAGAAGGACTAAATGGTACATGAATCGTTAAGTTCTTACATCCGAACATTGGTATCCAGATCTCTGCAAATCTAGCATACTCCATAATATTATCATCACTTGTATGAACACTAGCACAATGACATAGTGTTAAATGCTGCAACTTCCTAAATTTTAAAATGATAGATTTTGCATCAATGTTTCCATTAGGTTGCAATATAGTCTCAGGTATACAATAATGTATGAAAGACATTAAACCAATGAGGTCAATGTGCTTAATGTTGTAGGTCATAAAGGAGCAATGCTGAGGTAAACTCACAGGTAACAGAGGCATAAAAGGCTGCATGGTATGGCAAGATATACTGGTTATATTGGGGTAAAATAACATTAGATTATACAAAAATTCTGTAAAAGACTGCCTTTTAACAACCTTTTTAAATTTTCTTCTATCACCCATGTCAACACACTTGAGCCTTGGAAAGGATATGTATTTTTGCCTGCTTAAATGGCTTTCACTGCCAGCAATAGTATTAACCCTTTCATAATCTAATCCAGAGAAAAATGTTTTGTATAAACAATCAACTGGAACCATTAGTCTGCCAAAGAACTGCTCTACTATAAATGTGTCTATCAAAGGGCAGTGCTGTCCTATGCACAGAAGGATCTCTTCACAAATGTTTTTACGCAAGTGTACTTTCTTCAGGAATGGGGAATTTTCTACAACAATAATCCAAGGTTCAACATTTCCAAAGATAATGTGTTCAGTTGATAATTCTTCTATTCCAAATGGTTTCAAAGACTTCAAAACTTCAGCAAACACTGGGCATCTATTTCGCTGGAGTTCTATCTGCATCTGTAATGAACATATACACATACTGCATTGATTTTATATTTTATAAAATAAATGATAGTGCACCAGTTGACTTCATTATCTGACTTGACTTCAGTGATACTATTGTCTCTAGCCATTGCAAAAAATACCATAAGTGGCAATAACAGTTTTAATGACAGTTATCACCCAAGCTTGTTGGCTGATAACTTGATTTCTAAGGCTGTTGCTTAAGCCCATGTATCCATTGCAACATGACAGATCTGGCACTCCTACAGAAACGTACCCCAATTGCCTCTCGAAAACCTCTACTTGTGTTCTGGTAACATTTCTTATATTGGGTAGGAGGAGGTTTGAAAGCCATGGATCTTTGATATTCATATAGTGTTTTCCAATTGTCCTTATGAAACCTCTAGTCTTCACTGGTTTGTATACTAGCATTTCCTATATCTTTTGCTCTGGAGTATCTTATTTGATTGTGTATATATGGGACCTGGTCTTTCAGTCTTCCATGTATATATTACGATATATCTCTCTCTTGTCTTTATTCACGAGAAAACATTATGACTTTTGAAACAGTCATAGTAATTTGGGTGCTTTAATGTATCTATGAATGTCCCATATATTCTCTTTATTCCTTCTATTTCAGATACAGTAATTTCTCCAGCTTTCAAAGAGAATGCAAGTCAAGCACTTGTGTTGTCTAACAGCAAGACAACACAAGTGACTTAAAAAGTAGAAGTGCTGTGGTGTGATTCTTTTTCTTTGGATCAAATCTAGTCTGGCTGATGGTATGTTTTCTTGTTTATGCTTCTTAAACATTAGGTTGATTGATATCATTATTCCTACTGTATATCCTTCGCATTTTCCTTCTATAAGAAGATTTGATTGCACCTCCAAAATCCAGATTACTGTACATCATTTCAGCTCTAATCCAAAAGAACGGTGAAAAATCCAGATTACCAGAAATTTGTCCTTATTCTGGAATATGAATATCAATATTGTCCTTATTTGTCCTTAATCTTATTATCAAATTTTATACATTTTTTCCAAGTAAATTTAAAAATGAAAATCAACCAAATAATTTTGTTTTAAATATGCTCGATGGCATTCATAAGTTACCAACTCTTTCTCTTATTTTGTGTTAATACCAATATCACACCAATATTAAAGAAGGTCATGCCCTAAAATTTCCCACACACTATGGGTCAATTTCACTAAGAGACATTTTAATTTCAATCTATGTTATAATGGGCAACTACCAAGAAAACCTGTGTGTGTAAAAATATTTCATCACATCTAGGTTATTTCCCATACCCCAGCCTTGAAAGCTCATTTACAAAGCAAACAGGACACATACCTCAGTGAACAAAAACAATGCCAAATCAAAATAAAACAAAACACAATTGTGTTTTTCCAGTGCACCAATTTTTTTTTCCAGCAATGCATTTATCTACAAAAATCATTACAAATTTGACTGGAGCTATATTAAATGAGTTAGCATACATGCACTAATTTTTACCACACTTCATGGGCAAATTTCACTATACAATATTTTAATTTTATGACATGAAATGGAGAAATACCAGAACAACCTGTCTATAATGAATGCCTGGCACAAGGGAAACATCTCCCTCAAAGCAATAACCAAACCATAACTTAGACCACTGGGCAAGAGAGAGAGGCCATAAGCATCCTTTGGTTAAAGTGGGAGAGCCCCAACATGCCCCAGGAGCTGGGCCATGCACAACAAGCAGCTCTTTTACATGAATAGCCCACAGCCCAATAGCTATCTGTCTCTTTCCATCAACAGGCTCCAGTAGAGAGAGAGAAAAATGTCTTATGCACTGCCCAGATGCAAGGTGATTCAAAAGGAGTGAGCTCATGGAGGAGGAAGCCACAACTCCTCAGGGCAGGTATCTCTCCTGGAGTATAGCATAAGAGAAAGCGTGCAGACACCAGAGAGTAATTGTTGTCACAGTTGGAGTGCAATGGAATATTAGGACACACTCAATGTGAGTGGCATAAAACACAACCATGAAGCATAAATTAAAACAAAACAATGGTCCCAAGCAGAACAAATGTTCCAGGGAAAGCTATCACCACTTGGCTGCAAGCACATGACAACACCAGGCAGAAAAGTGAAGGGGCAGGCTGCCTGAGACCGAAGTGATCTGGGCTACCATTCGGTGGTGGGGAGCTGCAACACTGTTATAGTATACTGTACATCCAACAGCAATAATCTTTTACCTTGGGGTGCCTAATTTCCTTAAAAGTGTCACTAGTTTGTTGTACTTATGCTTTTTAGTTTTCTTCTCAGGCAAGCTCCTGAGCTTCCTTAGCTCCTTGGCCTTTTTGTGAGGTCTTGACATGCCTCACAAAGCAAGCCATATAGATTGCATTAAGTTGCACAAGGAAATAATTTTTTGAGTTGTACAGCTGTATTGTTACCTATGGTACAGAATACACAGATTTTTGCAGTATTCATAACAATAAATATTTCGGCTAATACAATACTGTACTTCAATTACTGTACTTTAATTTTTTACACAGGTAGGTATAAGAGAAAAGTAGTTCTTTACCCTTGATAACAGGCTTTAAGCTCTTCCTCCTACCTCCTACACCTTATCCTAAGCTTTTCCCTATTATTTTCCACTGGAAGACAATATGGCAACTGGACTACAACCAGGTTTACAATTACTGTTCAGTGAACATGGTTGAACAGTAATGATTGATGATCAATCATCCCTTCTTTACCAGAGAGAGGAATTATGAGTAAAAAATAAAGAACTTAAACCTCACATCATTGGAATACAGAAGAGTTAAGGAAGATATGATAACAAAATAAAATTCTCAGGGGAATTGAGAGGGTAGATAAGGATTGTTTATTTGGAATGGAATGTACATGAACGAGGGGACAGAGATGGAAACTATGTACCCAATGAGCTACAGTGACGTTAGAAATAAAAAAAAATATTGAACAAATAGACTGGACTATAAACTGAAGTAGATGAAACAAACTCTATACACAGCATCTTAAGGTTATCTTGAGTTGATTTTGGGGCTTTAGTGTCCCCGCGGCCCGGTCCTCGACCGGGCCTCCACCCCCAGGAAGCAGTCCGTGACAGCTGACTAACTCCCAGGTACCTATTTACTGCTAGGCAACAGGGGCATAGGGTGAAAGAAACTCTGCCCATCGTTTCTCGCCGGCGCCCGGAATCGAACCCGGGACCACAGGATCACGTGTCCAGCGTGCTGTCCGCTCGGCCGGCCGGCTCCCTATCATCAAATCTCTAGCATCAAATTCACATATGAGAGCCCAATAGGCTCCAGAACCTGCTTATCAGTTGATTGATGGCTGAATGGCAGGACCAAAATGCCAAAGCTCAACCCCAGGAAGTACAATTAAGTAGGTACTCCTTCCTCAACCAATCATAGTTGAGGAAGATTGAGGAAGAAAATCCTGAGTTGAGGAAGATAATCCAACCCACACTTGCCCCTACCTATTCCTGCCCAACTTATTTCTGTCCAATCATCCCCTTTCCCCACCCACTCTTACACCCACAGACTTCTTCCTCTACCCTTCCCACACCCTCCTGCTGTTTGGCATTCACTTAATTGTGGTTGCAGAGGTTCAACTTCAGCTCTGTGGTCTCACCTCACAACCTAAGTAGGATATCTTAAGTGTGATGCAACATTATACTATGCAGGGAGGTATCAAATTCTTTAAAACACACTCATGGTTCTATTTCAAACTGAGCATGGAGGAAATATAAGGGATCATGACCTGAACAACTCCAAGATTGAGTAACTTATGAAAAGTAACTATGGATTTTTTTTTAGCATTACTAAATCATTAATCACTGCTGGGAACTCTATTTAAGAGTTTCATTTAGTGAACTCTGCAAGAACAGTTGTGCTAAGATTCATTTATATAATTACCGAGTGTTATTACTGTAATTTACTATTTCACTACTGTACTTACATTATTTCCAAACTGAGATCATGAGAAGCATTGTTATGTTATAACACATTTTAACACAGAAAAACATATTAAATATCGGTATCAGAGCATTGATTAACAAAGCAATATTGGTATCAGTCAACATTTTGGTATCTTTACACCTCCAGCACTAATTTTAGAACTTTAATTCATTATCATAATCCCCATTTGCCACCATCATGAAGTAAAGAAGCACTGACCCCACAGAAAAAAGTGTAAGAATACATTTGAGATTTTCTAGATATCAAAAAGAAAACTACTAAATTTGTTGTAAATAGAGATAAATGTTAAGAGATGGGTCACTAGCCTAATTGCCCAACCCCCTATACTACATGGAATGAGAAGCCAGTTGCACTACAAGGTGGTGAACACGGTTCCCTATGCTAAAAGATGTGATCAGCTTCAATTTGGGGCCCTGATCTTCACAGTTATAAACAACTGAAAGTGAACAAAATTATTGTACCTACCACAATCAATAAATAATAAAAATAAACTACAGTACTAACCTTTGGGTTATCTGGAAACTCTGCAGCATCAGTGGCCCCAAGGACTCTTGTTGAAAATATAAGTTGGAGCAAAAATCTAAAGAGCGGAAACTCGCAATGTGGATCCACTAGTTCTAGATATATGGTGAAGCCCTCTTTTATGTGCCTTCGAATTTCTGAATTCTGTTTACCAAGCCACTCATTATTTTCCCACCAATGCTTCAATTGCTGGAGATGTGTCTGGAGGTTGAAAGAAACACTATATTGTATTTAAAAATTCTTAAAAAAATTATGAAAAAGTTTGCCTTCACGGTAAGAAGTAATTATCAAAGTGTTTTGCCAAAATGACTATACTGTATAACATTAGAAAATATGTTAATAAAAAGATAACTATTGTCCAAAGAATTTGGACACTTAAGAATTTTTAAATCAAGGAATTTAAAATATTTACAAAAGAGAACAGATGTATTATGAATAGAATTCTTGATTGATAAGCTGAAAAGTAAGAAATGTGTATCTGCTAATAAATATTAAGGCTAATTATAAAATCATACATTGCCTGCTTCAAAATCTGCATTAATTGGTACGAGACATGATAGGAAAAATGGAGATGGCGAATGTAGACGCTAATGAAATACAGTACTTCAGCTCGAGCTTGCAACATGCATGTTACAACTTCTCTCGTGCAACATGTTGGCAAGAATCAAAGTGTTGGTAGAGTCGAGATGTTGGTTGAGGAAGTTGCTTGGGAAGTGGTTTATAGATTCTGGTGAAAATGTTCCACTAGATTAATGGACTAGGGACAGTAGACGTCAAGAGATCCTTCCACAGAAGAGAGATCTTCAGTGGCATCTATGTTCAATGACAATTGAAGACAGAATACCACACATGAATATCCAGCCATGGAGGAATGCACAATGCACATTCTCTTCAATCATGTCCAACATAATTATGGCCTTAGGCCATATGATTAATTGATACAGGTAAGAAGGTAGGAGTTGCCATGCTATGAAGGTACAGACCTTATGATGCTGATAAACATCATCTCAACTTTGTTCTAGAGGTGATCATTCTTATCTTATTAATATCTGGTCAATCCAATCCTCGTGATTATAATGCATCATCTTTGTTAACAAAATGCCAGCTTTTTGCCTTTCTACTCCACATACTCCTCTGTGAAATTTCTCAAAATTAAATCCATCATAGTTGTAAATGGCTCTCATGACCTTTACAGTTCATCTAATATTATCCACTCTTATGAGTACTTTAACTCCAGTGTGCCTTTTCACACTTTGCAGTCCAATTCTCTTATGTGCAATCTAAATTCCATTTCCCCATGGCACCCTTCCCACTATGTCAAATTAATTTCCAGTAAAACAAAGATTTAACTATTACAATACTGTACAGAAATCTTCTGCTGATCAGCCTAATAGCTTCACTTTGAAATCTATTATTTTCAACCTCAATCCTTTATCAATATCTCGGGTATTTGCATCACTGCTAAATTGGCTTTAAAACCACCTACTTTGCACCTCCCAAGCCTCCAAAATGTTGAGAATTTCTTTCGGATTTAGAAGATATAGAGACTTTACAAAGACTCACACCCTTGTTCTAAGCACAGCTCTCACATCAGGAAAAGCTCCTACTCAATAATTCACATAATTTAAAGGGAATTTATTTATACAGTATCTTCAGTTCCAATGACCTCACTTCAGATAAAAAATCCTAACCATGCTGTTGCAGTTACATTACGACTCATCGACAGGGTCTCCGCTTACGGCTTCCGGCCCTACCCCGCAATGTGGTCATATATTGTTCCAGATGCACTTGCAGCCCTCATTATTTCCCAATGGACAATGGCACTCCATTGCAACAATTGGCCGCCTTCGCTGACCAGCTCTACACAGGAACTCAGAAGTCCTGTGGTGTTCTCCCTGATGGATGCAAAGCTTCCTGCCACTAAAACTTCCTGGCCTTTCACCACATTTGCTGACCTTCGATCTTCTGCTCCCACCGTGGCCCCTCATCAGATGCATCTACTACTGGAGCCATAGCACCTTGCAAACTCTTTATCTCAGCCAGGACAAAACAGGACCAACAGCTCTCCAGTGACTCACTCTCAGTGCCCTGATCACTTTGACTAGCGGTAGCCACCACCAAGCCCTGTCCCATCCTCAACACCTCAGCACTGCATGACATCTGCTTCACAGTGCTGCCTTCCATGATTCCAAGGAACAGGCCTGTTCACATGCTGCCTGCCACCAGTAAAGAACCCAGCTGCTTTGCCACTGACCCCACAGGAGGCGATGACCATACTCTCTCCTACTGCTACTATCTCTACTACTCCTACTCACTTATGGTCCCACTGCACAAGACAGTTCACATGTTGCCTACCTCTGTTACTGGATCTAACTGCTCTACCATTAACCCAGGGAGCAACAACATTATTTTTCCTCTATGGAGATGTCTCTTCTCACTGGGAAGTGGGAGTACTACAGCAGCTATAACAGCACCCACAGCACCGATCACTGCTACTCCTACCACTTAGGAGTATTACTTACAGATGTTGCACTGATACTGTATCCACAGCAAGTTGTTTCTCCTCAGCCAATCAGCAAACAGCACTGGGCTACACATCATAGGTGGATGAGTATAAAATAACATGAACTGCCAAGTCCAGGCAATTCCAGTACAGCTAAACAAGGAATAACATCTCACAATCATCTCAACAACAGACTGCCTCCATCCTGGACATATGGCCCACAATGTCTCGATACCATTTTGCCATTCTTCAACCCATAAGCTATCTCAAACATGTACTGTTAACTGCTGTACAGTAGTAAGTTTACAGTACTGTCCTTCTGTCAGGGTATTGTAAAAAGTCCACACCTTCTCTAAGTAGTCGAACCATCTACATTACACATCTGTGACAAAGATGCATTGGCTCTCATTTATGTAAAACAGCTGATATAATATTCACTTTTTAGTTACCCTGCAATGTATAGAGGACAACTTTGCCTTTCACAAAGATAAAAAAAATCACACGTTCTAGATTACATTCCATTTTATATCCAAAGTTGGATACAGAATTTGGACAAATTACTAAACATATATGAAAACAAAATAACATCTAAATTTTCACTGTTCATTATTATGTGATGTTGCATCAAGAAGCCAGTTTAACAAATTTGTGAGTTACCATGTGGTATAAATGAATAAAAATAAAATTATAATTACATACTGTATATTGTAAATTTAAAGTCTTTGAAAAGCACTGCTAATGCAAAAAAAATGAACATAAATAAAGGAATGCAGAAGGAAATGTTAGTGTAAAAATAAACAAGAAATAAATACATTATATATACATACAGGTATATATATATATATACATACATATATACATGCATACATATATACATTATATATAATAAACAAAGTTAATTACAATATCAAAATACTGTAAATACTCAGATGCTCTAAAAGAGCAGCAGATGTTTTATCAAAAACTTACCAACAACAGAGTTTTATCACGAATTTGCTCTGGACCTGATGTCAGAATCTTGTCCAATTTGCTACTGTGTTCATGTACAATGGAGAACTCTGCAAAGGATCAAAATTAAGACTAGCATACTGTACATGTTTATTTAGAAATTGACATACTAACACAAACATACAAGAGAGAGTACATTATTCCAACATACTTTGTCAATGGCACTCTGTAATCTCTTCATATCGAATAGGGTAACGGTACATTACTGTGCATACTTAAGCTTGTTCTTGTACTTAACCCAGATTTTGCTATTACAGGCTAATAGATCAGCCTTGCATTTTATATTCTCTCTTGAATCCATGTACGACTAACTAACCTGCGAAATGGGGATATTAGATGAACTCGAAACTAATTTTTTATCTGTACTCTGTAATCCTTCATACAGAATAGGATAGCAGCATATTAAAAAAAAAAATCTGCCTTTTGTTTTTTTGCAAGCATCCTGATAGAGCGAGAAAGGGGGGGGGCAGGGAAAGAGGGAGTAAAGAGAGAGGGAGTAAAGAGAGAGGGGGTAAAGAGAGGAGGGGGAAGGGAGAGGAGGGGGGAAGGAAGAGGAGGGAGAGGAGGGGGGAAGAGAGAGGAGGGGGAAGAGAAAGGAGGGGGAAGGAAAATGGAGAGGGAATGGTGGTGGGGGTGGGAAGGTATTGGAGGTGGAAGGGAAAAGATGGTGGGAAGGGGAAGGGAGATGGGGAGGGGTAGGGGGAAGGGGATGGGAAGGAGTAGGGGGATGGGGAGGGGTAGGGGGAAGAGGGAAGGGGGGGAGATGGGAGGATTGCTGGGGGAGCATAAATTAAAAATCCTAAAATAAGCTTTTGGATGGCATAATTGATTACAGTACTTTTTTATAATTTACCTTGTAGTTGAAGGAATTTTGTACTATGCAGTGAAGGAGGGATGGAATGCTGCAACACCAAACTAATAAATTTCTCCAAAGCTTGTTCTTCCAAGCGTTTAGGGGTGTGGGATGGTATGACCATTTCTTCTTCCCGGGGTGCCATTCTAAGAAGTGTTGCAAGTGTTCGACAGATCTCCGACTCATCCCAAGGCATAAATCCTTAGATAAAAACACAAATTAGTATAGCAAGAAGGTTTTATCTGGGAAAGCGCCAAGTCATTACGACTATATAGCACTTGGAGGTTAAGATAAGGATTTTGAGATGGGATGGGGATGTGGGAACGGAAGTGTCCAACCACTTGGACGGTCGGGGATTGAACGCCAACCTGCATGGTTAGTGGCCCTCAGGTAAATCAGGTAAGTTATATAGATAATTAGGCTAGGATAAGTACAGTTTTGTATAGTCACTAGTATGCCAAATCTTTAGACTAGGTCTATGCTAGTTATACAGTATAGATTCTTGAGCTTGTTCAATATACAGTACTTCAAAATTTAAAATGCATGATAGGCTAGGCCTCTAATGAGTGCATGGACTTTTTTATATGATTCTGGAGTCATTTGACATCAAGTGCATATGTTCACAAGGGCAGACAACCTGCAGTGCATTCAAAATTTAGAAAATGCATACAGATTAACCTAACATAGTATTATTGGATACTGTATCAGTATATCCTTTAGAACCCAAGATAATTTGTCAATGGATTTTAACATAATTCATTTAGTGGAGACAGGCAGTTTATGTACACAAATTTGGCTTATATGAGGGTCCTGGTAGTATAGTCAGGGTCGTTCTCGACACAATCGAGAAACCCAGGTGGGACAGAAATAATTGGGCACATTTCCTTTCTGTGAAAAAAAGAAAAACTCACCTAGCAGTAAGTAGGTACTCAGGAGTTAAGTCAGCTTGTTGTGGGGTTGCATTCTGGGCAGGGTCAGTAATTCGGTCTAGAGGGGGAGGGGGCCTCGATATAAGCCTAATGAACTTATTTTATTTTTGTATTTATTTATATAAACAAGAGTTCTTACATTCTTGTACAGCCACTAGCACGCATAGCATTTCGGGCAGGTCTTTAATCCCATGTTCCGGGAATAGGACCCAGCAAATCGTTTAACCACCAGGTACCCATTTTACTGTTGGGTTAAACAGAGGCTACAGTTTAGAACCGATGCCCAGTAAATCCTCGCCGGCCAAGATACGAACCCAGGACAAAGCACTCGCAAAACGCCAGACGAGCATCTTACCACTACACCTTAGAGACTGTTTATAAATACACTCTGTTTATGAATATACACATTATGTTCACGAATACACTCTGGTTTCCTGTTCCCCGACACAATGAATTATTATTATATCAAGGTCCTCTAAGGTCAAACTACTGACCCTGTCCAGGATGCAACTCCACAACAGTTGACTTAACTCTCTGGTACCTATTTACTGTTAGGTGAACTGGAGCATTAGGTGACAGGAAATGTACCCAACCATTTCTGTACCACCTGGGATGCTTAAATGCGAGTCAAACACCAAACCTTACCTAACCCTTCTAACTCTTAACACTATAGAGTAAACTATGCTATTATTTGGAAATTGTGCAAAATGCCAGTTAACAATATGACGTTAACTCATATGCAAATAACATGCTTACCTGTCAAGCAAATAAACAGTAGTTGGCCCCTCCACTTGGTTGCTCAAGCAGTCAACACCCATTAATACAACTAGGCTGCCTTAGGCTACCTTGGCAATGGAGTTTATGAATTCATTAGTCACAGACGCTGAAGCACACTCGGTGCTCAAGCTTAACGTACGCCTCAAAAAATGCATCACACCAAGCAAAATTGTTAGCGATTTCCTGGTGTATCAAGGGTCACGAGTTACAGCGGTGACCTCCAGATGTGTCAAGGGGTCACGAGTTACAGCGGTGACCTCCAGATGTGTCAAGAGGTCACGAGTTACAGCGGTGGCCTTCAGATGTGTCAAGAGGTCACGAGTTACAGCGGTGGCCTCCAGATGTGTCAAGGGGTCACGAGTTACAGTGGTGGCCTCCAGATGTGTCAAGGGGTCACGAGTTACAGCGGTGACCTCCAGATGTGTCAAGGGGTCACGAGTTACAGCGGTGACCTCCAGATGTGTCAAGGGGTCACGAGTTACAGCGGTGACCTCCAGATGTGTCAAGGGGTCACGAGTTACAGCGGTGGCCTTCTGGTGTGCCAAGGGTCATGACTTACAGTGTGGCGAGACTCGCAGGTAAGCACCTGGAGTGCGGTCACATCACATGCAGCCTTCACGCATACAAATAACACCTTCGTTCACAGAGGTTTCGTAAATAGGAACACTTTCGTATATTTGTGTACCAGCTTTTGTCGTTGATTTTGGGGACACAAGTGTTTAGGTGTACCCAGGCGGTCCTGTGTAGGGTAAAACGCAAAAACTTGCGGATATACGAATGTAGCTTGTCGGAGGAAAATTGATTGTGCCTTGCGGCAGTTAAATATACTTTTAAGCAGATGTTTGGTGATCACTCCTAGTATTAGAGTCCTCGGAGAGGTGATTCTGGGGACTCGCCGGAGTCGCAGTTCCACACACAACCAGCAGAAAGACTACTGATACCCAGTGACACCCACAGGATAAGGCATAAGACTGTGAATTCTGGATAGTCAAAGGAAGTTGCGGCAAAGTGGCAAAATTGCAATAGCCTTACCTAAATTTCAGCCCATCGGGAAAAAACCTTTTCCAGTGATCTCCGGCAGAGCAGCCAGGCGCCAACTTCGCATTTTCTACAGAGCCGCCCATTTCTCCACCGTCGAGACCGTTTAGTTCGGATCACTGTTGCCCACAATGGCTTCTTTGTCAGTTCTTTACTCTTTCGGTTTTAAGGGATTCAGTTCTGGCCGTGGAGCCTCCTCCAGTGCCCAACCTGTTTCCGGGTGCTTTCGTGTCCTGTGCTCATCAGCTTGTACCTCAGTCCTCTTTAGTCATTGAGGCACATACAGTTCGCGAGTTGACCACGTAGTGAACTGTCGAAGTTCTTCCGTTGGGTTTGCGATACGGTTAGTTGCCCACGGATGGTCCTGTTCGCTTTAGCGTGGAACCAGATGTGTTCGTTTTGAGATTATGGGGAATAAGTAGGGAAATGTTCTTCGATGGTGAAAGGCTCTCCACCGATCTTCGCCTTTGGACTTTTTTCGTTTAAAATCCTGCTGTCTCATTTAAGTTTGAGAAGTACCTTGGCACTCCTTTTGCATTTTCCATCATTTAGATTCGATCTCGGTTACCGTCGCCTTCTTTCCTTTTTGTTTTAGCTATTTATCAACCGTCATTTGATGCCTCATCGTTCGGCTTTGGCGGAGGGATCTCCGCCAACAAGGGATCTCTTTTTCTTTTGTTGGCGTTGGATGTCTTTTTACCTTTCGTAGGTAAAAACTATGAAAAAATGACCTCGTGTTTTCTTTCATTAGCTCCGGCCTGCTCATTCTTCTCCTGTGCTTTCTTTTGGCTTCTGGGTCGGGTGTTTGTGTCTATGTGTTTCCCTTTAATCCGCGATCTTTTACTTTTAATGCAATTTTTTATTTTTTTTTTATTTTTCAAGTTGTCTCCAGGCAGCGGTGGATTTTCTTTAGTCAACAGTGTCTCTGGTTCTTTGTTCCAAGATTCGGTTATCAGCAAGGTGAAGGTTGTTGATTTTAGCTGGCCTGCAGCCTTCAAGGGTCCGTGATGTCAACTAGTTTGTGGTTTTCTCCGCGTTCTTTGTTGGTGTTTTCTGGCCGATTTTTGGCTGTTTTGGGGGACGGGGGACACTATCAGAGTGACTCGGTGCTAATTTCCTTTAAGGTTACTTGCTGCTCGTTCCCTATTCCCATGGTATAATCCTTTCTTTGTTCTCTGTGGCGAGTTAGTTCGAGGAACCTCCAAGGAAGCATCTCCGAAATCCAGTACTGAATGTAATAAAACCCTTTCTGGTGGGGTCCCTTCGGTGGCTCCCTGTTCAGAGCCAGTTCTGAACTTTCCACTGCTTGTGGAAGCTTGTTTGGTAGGAGCATTTTAATAGCGATGACCAGAATATAGACCCACCCAGAACCCAAGCCTAATGCCAATAATTATCTTAATCTTTCACTGAGCAACAGGTGTTTCATTACATTCAACGTTGAATTTATTTTGTTTTGGACAACCAGTTTAGGGACTTATACAGCTAATGTTAGAGTAACATTATTTGGGAGGCGGTATCTATCCTCAATAGGATTGTTTTTTCATTAAGAAACCCAAAACACAATGGTACCTCTCCAAGGGATTTGTACCTTATTACCAATTGCATCTATACTTTTTTAATGTATGGTTATTACAAGTCTGTTTAGTTTTTTGAATAATCGTTTCCTCTTGGACTCTTAATTTGGCTTTCGCAAGTGTTGCAGTATGACTGACGCTCTGGTGAATTTGGAAGTTTTATTTGCAATGCTTTTTGTACTGACTCAGCTGAGGCAATTCTTTTTGACCTAGAAAAATATTATTACCCAAATATACCTTAGGGACACCATCTCACTAGTGACCTCAATGAGGACAGGAAGCTCCTATTTATCCTTATTTTACCCAGTTAATTTTGAATTGCAGTAAAAAAAAAAAAATTGCCATTAATGGCTTCAGCGGTTAGGCCGTTCCATGGGTTTATAAGTCTACGGGTGAAAAACCATCTCTTTGATTTCTGCCCTATATTGTGGCCTGTTAAGCTTTGTGAAATTTTGTAATAGTGATCCACATAATAAAGGTTTGTATCCTCATCCTACCATCATGAAACTATTTCCGTGAACATTTTCACTACCATTCCTGTGCTATTGATATGTTCACAGATGGATCAGTCATCTTGTGGCATTGGCTGCTTCATTGTTTTCCCTGGCATAATGTGTTGCCTTTTCCCAGAGATGAGCATTTTCACGACTCTCCACAAGTTGATGCCTCATCACTTCATGATGATGCATTTTCCTTGCAAATAAGATAAACTTAAAATACTATATTATAATCACTTCCACAAATTCAGTCATTGGCGAATTTACTCTTAATTTGTACTAATAATTGCAACTTGAATTTTTTTCAATCATCATACTGGCACTGATAAGAAATAGGACAAGATAGTTAAAGTCATAATATATGTATAGAAACAGCATTTATTTCTTATTTGTCATATATATATATACATACTATATACAATCTCACTAATTTGTACACATAGTTAAAAAATAGGCTATGTACATCCCATGCTGCAGCAATGCACTCCACCCGGTGGGACATATCTTGGTGCTGACGAAGTGATTCCCAAGTCTGAGCTACGTACAGTTTGATGATGACAGGCAGCAGTACTTGAGGTCGCCTATACCCACTGGTCACTTCAAACTTGTAATACAGACTGCAGTATACACACATTCAGTATGACAAATCGGGTTAAAGATTGGAAGGTTTTTTTTTTTTGGCACCAACAAACTGTAGTAATAGAAGTCCAGTGTACTATAAGCTATGGTACTGTCAGGCAGTGGTACTAACACAAATGCTGTCACTGTGGTATAAACAGAAGTTTTCATATATATAAATAAAATATATATATATATATATATGCTGTAATAAAACTTACAAACCACTTAAATTTTTGTGAACCTTGTGAAGTTGTGGTCATAGAACAAATACACAAGTTACTCTTGCATACTGTATTGTTAGTTATCTACCTCAAATAGCCCATATGTTGAAATTGAATTTTTTCGAACTAGTAATGAAATGTGCATTAAAAACTAGCATATGGCAGCTAGTAAAGTGAAATAAATTTCCTCTAAGAACAGAATCTTTGTGAAAGGAAAGCAATTATATTACCAATGGTTTATATTTGAATTATGCATCGTGCAGGAAATACTGAATTTTATTTTAAAAAATTCTTAAAAATGTAAGTTATATTTAGATTATGCAGAGTAGTGGAAGGGTAAGTAGTCCCTGGAGCCTGAGCCCTCAAGGTTAGGTAGCCACAACACAACATCACATTTACAGTTCTAGCTAGCCACCAGGGGTAGACAACTTCCTCAGGCAGGTTTTTGTACTGTTGGCTTGCACCCCACACCTGCCACTCCAGTGGGTAGACAAATGAGATCCAACACAGTCCAGCTTTAACCAAGCTTTGGGTAATTCATTACATAACACTCTGTATCTTACACTCCAGGTCCCTCAAGACGCATCGACACAAATACACTCCCAGTTGTTTTCAGGTACATTTTAGGGATAAGATAATAATGCAGTGAGTATTATGAAGTAAACTTCCCAGAAGTCAAATGTACATGGGTACAAACTTGGCTGTTTGCTGCATCATCCCACCAGGTCAACTGACCAATTTAAGAGCTGCTGTTAACACATCAGTTATTAAACTTAAGTCATTCAATCTTTTAAATCACATTTTTGTACAATAAACCACATGTTTTGTGATAAAACCAGCTGCTTGCATTGCATGTGGCACAATAAAATTTTATAATTTTTTATTGGCAGCATACATTTCTCTACTGTATTTGCATTATATTAAAATCACAACAAAACAATTTTAACAGGATTACAATTTATAACAAAAAATGCCTTCAAACTATAAATAAATAAAAAATATTCTATAAATACTGATAAAGTAAATATAAAAATAGTTCTCTTATTTCACAAAGGAAAGAACTTAACCTATTGCACTCGGCTGCTGCACTGCATGCCATAATTTCTGGAAAACAAAACAAAACCACAGGAATCTTGGGATGACAGCAACCCAAATATATTAACATATTAACAGATAACAAGATGGGCCTCTTTGTAGCCATGGTGGGCCTGCAGTTTTGAGGTGGGTTAACAACTTCAGAGCCAAGGTCTATTCATGCCTTGATAAGACCCTGGTCTGAGGCCAAGGGAGGGAGGGTAGCCTGAGGAGTAGCCAGCTGCACTCATGAGCCCCTGTTGGAGCATCATGGACTGGTGAGCAGCCAACTGAGAAGGGTGGGCACCAGCTGATCTAAGTAACAGCTCCTCTTGGGCCTGCCGCTGCTGAAGGTACTGCTGGTAAAGCTGAGACGTTGGATCTACTAGACCACTCGCTAGCGACCCACGGCTACCTTGGTTCATTAGCGCCAATGAATCGCGACCAGAGTATGACGCTAAACTGGCAGCATTAAGGTGGCTGAGTGTCTGAGCTTGTGTAGATGATATAGAATTAAGACTGGGAATCTGAAGGGATGGGTGAGACTGTGAGATAGGATCCCTTGGGTCCCGTGATAAAGATGGGAAAGTGCCCTGGCTCAATCCAGGCAGGCTTTGATGGGACTGTTGGTGGGCAGGAGTGGGAGTCCGAGGGGCTCCTGGTAGACCTAATGCTGCACTCAGCCCTGGAGACTGTGGTAAAAATGGGGAAGATGAACCAGACAGTGGACGTGGCAAAGAGCCTGGAGTAAGAGCACCTTCTCCACGGCCAAACAGTGGAGAGGATTGACCAGTCATCATATTGGCATATGAACGTCCAATACCCAACTCTACACTGTTGCTGGCTGTTGTTGAAGACCCGCCTGCAGCACTACTAGAACTAGAAGCAGAGCGACCTGATGATGCTGGAGTTCCAGCTGAACTACCTCCTGAAGATCCTCCACTACTTGGCCCACTTCCCACTTGAGTTTGTCCGGCACTAACTGACCCTCTTTGCAAGAGTTCATGTGAAAATATATTTGCCTGCCCTGTGCGACTGGCAAGAGAAGCGAAAGCTGCACGATCAAGAGCCAAACGTTCTTGCGTTAGTCGATCCTGTGCGAGACGTTCAGATGGTAAGGACCCCATTTTATGCAAAGATGCAATTACTGAGGTGGTTGCCAAATTACTTCCCAAGCTGTTTGCCAAACTTGTAACAATACTTGGCGGCAAGCTAGAAGCTAGGCTAGAAGCCAAGCTTGTGGCCAAACTGGAACTCCACATACTTTTCTGTTGCAGGTACATGTGTGACTTATCAGTGGCATGAGCAGGTGGCAAGTCACGACTAGCAGGACGAGTACTCTCTGTGAGCTTTTGGTGTGCTATTGGAGGTTGTGGACCACTATGTATTTGGGACTGAGGAGTTTGTGGACCTTTGGACAACTGTTGGGGTGAGGCAAGACCAGGCTGTGTTTGCATATGTGGGCTGGTAATCTGCTGATGGTAATTTGGCAGCACTGACATGTCCTGCAGCTGTTCAGAATCTAACTGCAGGGTCAGGTCTGCTGGTACTGCTGCTGCTGTTGCTGGTGGCGGTGGTGGTGGTGGTGGTATTATTCCAGTAACAGATAGATTTGGCTGATGCAATTTAGTTAAATCATTAACAGAAGTTATTCCACTACGTTCTAAATCTAAAACTTGACTTTGTGTAGGAGTCTGTCCTCCAGTTACATCAAATATAGGAGATGGTAAAGCCTTCCCTACAGCAGTGTCAGGAGTTGGGTATGTGGAAGGGGTCCGCTGAGGTTCAGTAGGTGTCTTGACTGAATCTTTCTCGGCAGCAGGTCTGCCAGAATCTGGCTCTGTAATACGGGAAACAATCTGGGATAAATTGGCCAGGTTGGCAGGTAATGCAGATGGATGTGGTGAAAATGGAACTGTCACATTAGGAGAGGCTACACTACTCGTGTTTATAGTATCCTCTACAGATTTTGGATCTGTCCATGGTGGAGTGGGTCCACCAACAGTGGTTTCTCCCCCAACTGCAACTGGTGTACTGGGTGGGAAGTCTTGAACACTACGGTCTATGGGTGCCCTCTTTTTTAGGGGCTGCATCTCAGATTTGATGGGCATAACTGGACTTGGTGTTGGCAGTGTAACTGACCCAGGAGATGCTAAATCACTGGACAATGGACCAGAGTGGGCAGCTGGTGATAAAGATGGCTGTTTCTTTGAACCATCTTGGGTATTAAAATACCCCTGAGGCTTCTTTTGTGATGGGGGAGGTGGTACTGAACCAGTATTTTTATACTGATCTGTAAGGGGTTTAGTTGTATCATATGAATAATAACCATACTGTGATTTAGTCTTTTCAGCTGAATCAGGTGTTAGTGAAGCTGGGGAGGGTTTGCTTGTGGGTGTCGCTGGAGCAGAAGCTGAGTAGTAATGGGGAGCTTTGGCTTTGTCGAGATTGGAATCAGATGTACTATAAAAACTTGCAAAGCCTGCAGGAGATTTTTGCTTTTTATTAGCTTCAGCTTTGCTGGAATAGAAGGAACTCATATATGGTACAGTGGGACTGTAAACTGGTGATTCTGCTGGCTTCAGCTCGACAGCTTTTTTTTCTGGTTTGTCAGCATTAGTCTTGTCTGTCATATCTTGATAGAAACCTACTTTTATTGCACCATTTGCCTGATATTTAGATTTTTCTGGATCATAGGATGGAAATGGTTTTGATAAGGACGTTTCAAATCTAGGAGAATAAGCAGGTACATTTGGTGACTTTTCTGGAACTGGTGAAAATGGTTTTGAGCCAAATCCGGGAGTATGGGGTGATCGTGTCATTGGTGAGCGTTCACCCTCAGATGAGAATGCAGCTGGAGAACGGTCCGAGTCAAAGCTATGATTAAGAGGTGAGCGGTCAGATACACCGGAAGACGATACCGAGGCTTTTCGCTGTCGTTCAACTTCTAATTTTTTAGCCTCTTCTCGAGCACGATCTAGTTCTTCTTCCTCAAACTTATACGGGTCATCTTCTTCATCAGGCTGTAGAAGACAAGAGTACAAATTACACTTATCACTAAAACATCTATAATTTAAATAAATATTTAGTATATTTTAAGACTGTAAAATATTGTAACCTATATCCAAATGCCGATAAGAGTATTGTGACTTTACTAAAACCCAAGTAAGCTTGTACTACCAAACCTCAATGTTTAGTATGATTTTGGCTAACTGCACACTAAGCAAACAGGATTACAATACTGTATATGGTCTGCAAGGTGAGGTATTCGTCTCCTTTCTTTAGTACGTATAGAGGAAATATTTCATTAAAAAGCAAAATTCTTCCCAAACTTTTGACAAATGTAAGGTATAAAAGACTACAGTATACAGAATTGTATTTATCTCATAAAATTTAGACTTCTAATGTTGAAACTGTTATCTTTCAACATTTTAAGTATAGGTTATACTGCCCAACCATTACAAAATATTGCTCCCTATTGTCAGACTATCAAAGATTGCAATAGATTCCTGGTTCTACATGGTGAGATTTTACACCCACTATTTCTACACCATGCAAGAATTTACACCATTACAGCGGATCCGGATCAAACTGCCCTCATTCTACCTAAATCAAAATGCAATGGAAGGATTCCATTCTGATAGTAAAAGTGCTGTGATCAGTTATAACATGAAATAATAGCACTCTTAAGGTGGAGCAAATTTCATGTATTCACTGGACTAAGATTTGAAGCAGAAAATGTAAATAAAATTCAGTAACATAGTTTAAAAAGCACATTTCCAAGTGATTCTGTTATCAAAATGTGCAATCTATCAGTTGCAATAATAATAATACAAATTTTAATTTAAAAAAGATACAGATGAATATGGTATAGTGGTTGAATACTGTAGTCATTATATAAAATGCATATTTAATAAAGCCACTAGTATGCAAAGCACTTCAGGCATAATATAATACACATACTCTTTGATATAAAATATAAAAATCTGGATGCAATAGAGCCCTTTTACTGTCCATTAAAGTCCTCTATCCAAAATTTAAGACAGTTTTAAGTCAAAAACAGTTTTATTAAATTAAAGTACACCCTTAATGAGGACTGAGACTGTTTTACACTAGAATGTGTTAATAAACATAATTTTATAGAATAAAAGCGAGCTGCAAGTGAATACCCTGGATGCTTTCTGTTTATAATGTGGTAACAGTCCACTTTGTGAAATAGGATAGAAGCGAGAGCGACCACCCATGAGATCGGTGGACACACCACACACATGAACCGCGTGGAGAACCAAACTCAATATTATCCAGAAACCAAGTTATTTGCAGAGTTCAGCTCCAAAGCAACACCCCATGTTTATAAAATGAACTACTGGGTAGGAGTTGAAATAGAGCTGGAAAACAGAGCTTGGAGGAAGATGAACACTCCAAAGAGTGCCACACTGCCATAAACTCGTGCACTGTGCTATGCACCTGAAGGAGTGGGCCTAACTAACAACCCTAGGAGTTTTGGTGAGCTGAGGCATCAGTGAACACATCAAGTGTTCACTTGATGTGTTCCATGGCACTGGAAGGAAGATGCCATGGAACTGAAGTCTGAAAAGGAAGCTGAGGATGCAAGAGCCAAAGAAGGGCAAACTAATGGTTTTCCAATGGGTCCCAGCAGTGACATAACAGGAGGAATCAGTATAATGCCCACAGTCAATCAAACCAATCAGTCAAACCCTGCCCAGTAGAAACTCCATGCAGGCGGATTTCAGGTTCCATCACAACCATTCGACCAAAAACCAAAAGACACAGGCTTGAATTAAAATGGCAAACCTGAACATCGCAAGCAATGAGGTACGGACCTCGTACTAATATGGTCACCATACAACTGCTAGATATTCCAGCTTTGGTCTAACAAAAGGTGTGAACAATTTCTTTAGTATTTCACCATCCATGTATTTAAAAGCAATTCTGAAGTTAGAAAGTGTAGCATAGGCTCTTTGCACGATGTTCTTTATGTGGTCCTCAGGTGATAGTTTTCTGTCTAGAGCCACCCCCTAGATCTATTTTTTTATCAGAATTCTTTATAGGTTATTTATAGGGCCCTACACATAAATTATAGGTTGTGTGGGGGTCTATGTTCTCTTATTCCACATTCCAAAACATGGTATTTATTCACATAAAATTCCATTTGTCAAGTGGTGCTCCATACACTTATTTTGTCCAGGTCTTCTTGAAGGGCATAGTAATCATCTAAGTTTCTTATCTTCCCTATTATCTTAACAATATCAGCAAACATACTGATGATCCCTGTACTGTACTATACAGTTTGGTAATTAAATATGCACTCTAACACAGATTATATGAATGTGTTTGCTTATGATGCTAAGCTACTAAGGAAGATAAGACACATACAATTGTCATGCCATTCAAGATGAACTGGACAAAATAAGTGTATGGAGCATCTCTTGGAAAATAGAATTCAATGTGAATAAATGCCATGTCATGGAATGTGGAATAGAAAATAGGCCACACATAACTCAATAAATTATGTGGAAAGGAATTAAAGAACTCCTACAAAGAAAAAGATCTAGGGGTTGTTCTGAATAGTAAATTATCAAGAGAGGACTACATAAAGAACACTGTGCAAGGAGCATATGCTATACTTTCCAACTTCTAAATGTAGAAGTTGGTTAGTAGCTTTGGAAGTTTAGCAGCTTTTCATGTTAAGAAATGGTATCTAGAACTGAAAAGCAAGATCTATGAGAAAAGGCTAGAGGTGTTGAATTTGCCAATGCTGGAATACAGAAGAGAGATATGATCACTATATGCAAAATAGTAACAAGAAGAAATAAAGTTGACAAGAGGAATTCTTGAAAACTGCAGCTTCAAGTCTGAAGCTGCAGTTCTAACACAGAAGGGGCAACCACCAAGGCAGACCCTCCTCACCAGGCAGAAAACAAAAGCAAAAGCAAAACCCCCGCAAGAGGACAACATACCCGGGTGGAACAGGGCCAGCTGCTGTAAGAGGTGAAAACTAGTTGTGCGGTACCCCACGCCCTTACAAGTGACGAAAACTACCCCCTACCCAGAAGCAAACACGGGCAACAAATACCCCAGTTGACTCCAAGGGCAGCCAAGTACCAAGCAGTAAAATACACGGCAGGGGTAGATCCCGAGGTGACTTGTGGAAGATGGTCCCATGCCCCAAGGGTAGTACTTACAGAGCATCTAGGGAAGGTGGCCCTAGGCGCATGCAGCCCGAGTACCGAAGAATATTACTCCTGGCTCGCACACCCTCAGTAGAGACAGTCCACGCCACAAGGCACAGAATCGGATACAAATCGCTGGAGCCAGAGGCACAAGACCATGCCAGTAGCACATCAGCCTGAGAACTGCAGGGTGGATCGCCAGTGTGATGGTCTGGGGCTCCCCCTTCCCTCTCCCGGGGAGGAGGGGGGATTGCACAGACAGCGCCGCGGCGACATGATGATGTCATGCTCGTTTGCTAATTTTCGTTTGGGGAGTTCTGTTCACTCATTCGGCTTTTGGTAGAAATAGTTTCACCAGAATAGGGCGCTTTTGTTTTGGGGCGCCTACCTTTCTGGGTGCCAGATCCAGTCGATGGCAGACATAGATTGCTCCCAACCACATGGGGTTTTCTATAGGCATTGCTCCTCGTGCCTCTCTTGAGGGGGCCAAGTTCTGGCTCATGGTCCCCAGTAGGCAAGAACTCCATGCACACTAACTGATGCCAGAAAGCTATACATATCTATTCAGCCTGGATAGCTCTGGGGAGCCGATGGGGCTCCCCCCAGAAAAAATATTAGAAACCTCTCCTTTCCAAACCGAGTGATAGATGGTTGGGAAAGTTAAGCGAGGAAGCAGTGAATGCCCAACCCGTAAGCAGTTTCAAAGCATCATATGACAGCACTATACTGGAAGGCAGGACACCATGTGCATAACTCTCATCCTGTAACTACACTTAGGTAAGTACAATAATGTTAAAATGTACAAAATGTGATCATTTTGTATAGGAGTTTGTAATTACCACTTATAATAATAATAATAATAATAATAATAATAATAATAATAATAATAATAATAATAATAATGTATATTCAGGTAAAAGTACATACATTCACAATGAGTTACAAACAAAATGTTGGATTTCTAGATAGAGCTAGTAAATGCTATGCCTAAAGCCACTAATACGCACAGTGTTTGGGCAAGAAACTTAAAAAATACAAAATTACTTAGGTACAGTAATTACAAACATCTACACAAAATCATCACTTGTCTCTTCCATTTTAACATTATTTATTCTTTTCAAAACATAGTAGAACCCCCAAAAAATCCAGACTTCAATATAAGAAATACATGTACTGTACTGTACATCTAAATAACAGACCAATTTTACTATCAAATTGCCTATCAAAATTTTAAATTTAAATAATTATTTTTAATTATTCCGTGATTGTAGCAAGCATTAGTGAAGTGGCTGGTAGAAGAATTTGCCATAGATACTAGTACTGTTTGACATTAAAGAAGACAAATCATGAGTTTATCAGTTATAATGAGCATGAGTTGGTGGTGAAATATCTGTTGAAAAACTTTAAGGCCATCATACAAATTACTGTAACTGCATTTTGCTGCCATTGGATAACTAAGCAGCCCATCCTCACGTGCTGTCACAACGTCACAAAAATGATGTACTAAATTTCCCCAACCTTATGATAAAAGGGACAGCTTCACAAATTTTGCGAGCCGCTATGATTTCTAGTACTGTACATCATATTTTGGCTGTTGAGGATTTACATGTCAAAATACGATGTATTACTCCAGAGAGGTTGAACCAAGACCAGCCTGTGCTACAAAATATTCAGTTAACAAATAAATGTTAATGTAAATTAAAACAGTTTGACATTAAAACAAAAACATTGCTTATATATTATTTGTATGTCTAAATATGTAGAAAGGTGTATTGTATCAGTTGCTATAAGAAAACTCCAAACAATTTGGCGATGAAATGTCCAAAAATTACCAAATACGATCTTCAGAAAGCCAGACTATTTGGGAGTCCGTACCGGCTCTGAACCAATATACAGTACGGTAGTTCCGAATTTGGGGTGCCACTGCATGGTTATTTTTGTCAGCAAACTTATTCTCCATTTTCAATAATCCCTTGGCTTTAGCACTCTGAATTTCACCATTTTTGGGTGTTTCATGAATATATCCCCCTGTGAATAGCAATGGCCTACTGTACTCATGAACTCATAATTATGAACTCAACCACTACTCAACCTGTAAACTTTATATGAGAACTGTAGTCACATTTTGTTTGGTAACTACAGTATTGTATAACTGGTAAAGTCCTGACAAAATTAGTTTTATGTAAACTATTATAATTACTTTAAGTTACTGCTAAAACAAATATACAGTACATGTAAAAACATTTATGAATAAAATTTATTTATTACCTGTACAGTATATAGTATACCTTATGTGTATTTGGAAACATGTTATATTTTACTCTACAGTATACAGGTATTGTGATACAGATATTGTATATAAAAACAAATATTATTTGTCTTCCCTGTTGCCTTGGTCCAGCTCTTCATTTTGAGACTGAGATTACCTTGTTTTCTAGAAGGGTCATTCATTAATCATATTTTGGTCATCAGATAATGCCAATCCTTACTCTGCAGAAAGACTGCAAATACAGACCACAAAATAACAAATATGAAGTGTAATTTCAAGTTCCTTTAAAAAGGTGAGAGCTACAGTATTACATTATTCCAGAGTTATAGTTTAAGAATTACTCGCCTAGATTTTACACTACCTCTGTATACAGATCTTGGGTTTTTAAACTTCTGGATTCTGAAATTAGGAATGAAATTAAAAATCATAATGTGGCTTTACCCTGAACTGTCCAAAGTAAAAAATAATGCAACTTGGTTACATTTGATTGGCTTTCACTAGATTTTGTAATAATTCATGTAATTAGCAAATATCTAGGAAGACTAATGTAGTCCATAAGAAATAGCGCAAATGATCCAAGTACAGTATTTCATCTAATAATGGTGTTTTTTCTAGGAAAGTCATTTCGAACTTGAACAATGTAGTATGTACTGTATTAGCATTAGAAACCGCAGGCCAGCCTGAGGCTTAGAATCTACAAAAAACATTAGAGAAACTTACTACAATTCCGTAATGCTTGAATGAAGAGAAAAGACCGGATATACTGTATGTGTACGTGTATTAAAACCAAATTTTTGGATGCAACCTACATTCTTTCTCAAGGTGCTGTAAACAACATTCTGAACATTGTTTACAGCACCTTGAAAAAGGATGTAGGTTGCATATGAAAACTTGCTTTTAATACACTTACGCACATATTGGGCATTTCCTTCACCTTCAAAATCATTAAAAAATGCTCAATGACTTACAATGTAGTAAATTACAGATTCATAATCATGTTGACTTTGGATTTTTTTTTTTTACATTTTTGAATAGTAAAATACTGAATGGAATATATCTTCACTGGCAAAGAAAATATTTGAAAGGCCAGCAGTCAATGTAATTAAATTTATATTTCTGGTGAGTCCCCGGTATCTCCCAGAACTACATACATTGTGATTGTTTTTATTATTACTGTACTTACTTACGTTTTGTATCAGTGACTTTTTATATTATTTACTTACATAATGTAAGTAAAATGTAGACCATATTGTTCCAAGCCTGATCTGGATTATAGAGATTGAAATCACCCTTATTTGGCCATTATCACTATATTTTGTAGTAGAGTAATAGCATGAGATACAATATGTACATATTTCTGCATATTTTGACAAATAATATATAAATGATTCTGGTGGCATATATATTTTAATTAAAATGTATAAGCATACAAAACTGAATAGTTTTACTTACCTTTCTAGTACAGGCTGGTCTTGTTAATGCAGTGGCAGCACTATACTGTATAGCTATAATACTGTACAAAATAGTACTGTGAAAAGTGTACAGTGTAGTACTGCACAATGTACTACTGTACAGTGTAGTATTGCACATTGTAGTTCTGCAGTACTGTACAATGGAACCTCGAGTGACGAGCGCCTCAATCGACGAGCATTTCGAATAACGAGCGCGCCACTCGGCGAAAATTTGTCTCAACTGACAAGTTTTCGATTGATTAACGAGAAAAGCACATGGTGCTTCATAGCGTTCCCACTGGTTCTCGCAAATTCTCGAACACTTTCGACGATGCAAATAACTTTTTTTTTTTAAGATGCTAATGATGCTGGGATGTAAAGGGGGTGACTGTTGTAATGTTGCAAAGCATTGATTTTTGTTTTTTAGACAAAATTAAAAAAAAAATTTAAAAAAGAACAAATGTTAAAAAGGTTTGTTCAGTGATTGTCAGGTAGGCAGCTCCATTTTGTATAAAAAAAAATGAACAAATTTGAAAAAAGGAAAAATATCAGAAAAATGGCTATGAAACCACTTAAGAAAAATTTCATGCATTAACCAAGCATTCTTGAAGTGAAGGTAGAGTAAAGGATGTCTATCCAGGCAGTTTTCAATCGACAATGATCTAGCAACCTCACAAACCATTAAAATTTTTAGTCTGGGTGCTCAACACTTGTACACTAAAACATAAATCCATTCTTTACTAGCTTTACCCGCAATAATTAACTCTAATTTGCTTGCCTGCATTTGTTATGGTAAACTATTCCAAATATTATAGATCTGAAAAAATATTTATACTTATGTTGGATCATCACAGCTTGAAATGTTATCCTGAATGAATGACTCCCACCAGCACTCTTAACCCTGAATATTTTAGAGCACTTGTTGAACTTGTACAGCCACCCTTCCCTGATGTAGTCCACAATAGAGCACCCAGTTTCTGGGTCACTGCTTCTGTGGAATGTATTTGCAGGCTGCCAGGGGAAATTCCCCTCCCCCATACAATGCTACTTAAGCCACTGATAAACAGCATTATCTAATCATTCATATATTGATGGATTTAAAGTTTTTGGGTCACTGTTCGTATTACAATTGCTTCTCATTTTACTCAAAAGCTCCATTTTTACATATTTGTTTTCTTGTCAGAAACAGTTTTAAGTGTTAATGCACATTTATTAACTAAGACAAGAGAAAGAGAAAGAGCGAGAAAGAGAGAGAGAGAGAGAGAGAGTGTGTATGTGTGTGAGAGAGTTATACATACTCACCTAGTTGTACTCACTTAGTTGTGCTTGCAGGGGTTGAGATTTGGCTCTTTGGTCCCACCTCTCAACTGTCAATCAACTGGTGTACAGATTCCTGAGCCTACTGGGCTCTGTCATATCTACACTTGAAACTGTGTGTGGAATCTGCCTCGACCACATCACTGCCTAATGCATTCCATTTGTTTTCAAAGATTTTCCACGTAATTTATAGGTTGTATGGGGTCTATGTTCTATTCCATATGGCATTTATGCACATTAAACTCCATTTGCCAAGTGGTGCTCTATATACTTATTTTGTCCAGGTCTTCTTGAAGGACATTACAATCATCTAAGTTTCTTATCCTTCCTATTATCTTAGCATCATCAGCAAACATGTTCATATAATTTTGTATACCAACTGGTAGATCATTTATGTAGACAATAAACATCACTGGTGCAAGAACTGAATCCTGTGGTACTCCACTTGAGACATTTCTCCAGTCCAATACATTGCCTCTGATTACTGCCCTCATTTTTCTATCAGTCAGAAAATTTTTCATCCATGTTAGAAGCTTACCTGTCACCCCTCCAATATTTTCCAGTTTCCAGAACAACCTCTTATGTGGAACACTGTCGAAAGCCTTTTTTAGGTCCAGATAGATGCAGTCAACACAACCATCTCTTTCCTGTAAAATCTCTGTGGCTCGATCATAGAAACTGAGTAAATTCGATACACAGGATCTTCCAGATTGAAAACCATACTGTCTGTCTGATATTATATAATTTCTCTCCAGGTGTTCTACCCATTTAGTTTTGATTAGTTTTTCCAATACTTTCACTATTACACTAGTCAATGATACATGTCTATAATTGAGGGGGTCTTCCTTGCTGCCACTTTTGTAGATTGCAGATTTTGTAGATTTTTGTAGTGTGTTGTGTGTGTTGTGTGTGTGTGTGTGTGTGTGTGTGTGTGTGTGTGTGTGTGTGAGTGAGTGAGTGAGTGAGTGAGTGAGTGAGTGAGTGAGTGTGAGTGAGTGAGTGTGAGTGAGTGTGAGTGAGTGAGTGAGTGAGTGAGTGAGTGAGTGAGTGAGTGAGTGAGTGAGTGAGTGAGTGAGTGAGTGAGTTGCATGGTTAGCTAGTCGATTAGTTGGCTGGTTAGCTGGTTGGCTAGTTAGTTGATTGGCTGGTTAGTTGATTGGCTGCTTAGTTGGTTAGCTGATTGGCTGGTTGGCTTAATAATAACTTAGTTAACAGGTTGACCTGCTTGTTATTTGGCAGGCTGGCAATTGAGTTGGTGGGTTGGCTCAGAGGATACAGGAATACCACAGGATTACTCAACAATACAAGCACATCAAGTTAAGTACTGTTTCCCCAGGTTCCTTGTCATTAATTTAAATAAACGTTAGTGTTAATTATGGTTTGGTGAGAAGGTCATCCTTAGCAGAGCGACTTTTTTTGGCTTTCTACACTGATGTTCCAACATTGTTTCAGAAGCTGTTTTATGCTTTCTTTATCATCTGGCCTGCTAATTTCTCTGTGAACCCTTTGGTCCAGAATTTGTTTCTTAAGGTGGTTTTAATTGCATCTCACTTTTGATTGTAGGATTGGGGGAGCTTCATACTTACCTACAGAAGTGGGGATTTTGCTCTTTTGGCTCCAGTGAGCAGTTTCTTTGTTTGCAGCAGCCCCCTTCCTTTTTGGCTACATATGAGATGGCTGGGTTTCTAGAAGGGTCCTTTGGTTGTTAACAAAGGACCCTTCTTGGAACTTTCTAGGATTGACAAACCATTGTTCTTTGGATGGTGATTTGTTTCTCAATCCCATGTCTTTAGTTCCTTGTTCTAGGTCGTCCACAGCATGGACGTTTATCCAGTCTGCCGACTACACACGGTGGCCCATTATATTCGTAAGTGTTTGACTCTTTCCACTTTGTGAATGTGTCTTGATTAGAGATTCAAACTCATGGGTTTTGGTGGTCTACCAAGGTCCTAGCAGCCTGGTATTTGGTGAATGTTCCTAAACCGTGTCAGACTTATGTGGCATTATATAGAATGACCTAGTGCCGAATTCCCTTTGGAATTATTGGATCCTCCTCCCCTCTTTCCCTGATAAGACCCATTTTTGTTGTGCTCTGGGGGTGAAATAGTTCAGGGAGCCATTGAAGGGGAAGCCCTCCCAGAATTTCTGTTTTGAATGTAATGAAATGCCTTTCTGGTGGGTTTCCTCGGTGGTTCCATGTTACTAGCCTTGCCTTTTCATGGGTTCAGCCTCCAGGGACCTTGCATCAGTTGCTGCGTCACCGGCTTCTTTGGGTTTTTCAGGATTCATTGCCTTGGTACCTACCCGAACCCTCGCTTGATGTGTTATCTTGAGGTTATCTTGAGATGATTTCGGGGCTTAGCGTCCCCGCAGCCTGGTCCTCGACCAGGCCTCCTTTTTGTTACACACCCTCCAGGAAGCAGCCCGTAACAGCTGTCTAACTCCCAGGTACTTATTTATTGCTAGGTAACAAGGGCATCAGGGTGAAAGAAACGTTTTGCCCATTTGTCTTCGCCTCCACCTGGAATCAAACCCGGAACCTCAGCACTACAAATCCGAAGCGCTGTCCACTTAGCTGTCAGGCTTCAAGGATGCCTCGTCTCTCGGTTGGGGTTTTTTGACCAGTGCTCACCAGGCCGGCCAGGGGTGGTGGGCTACGTCCTTCCACTGAACTCACAGAACTGTGCGGGAGTTCGCGGCGGTTTGGCTGTCACTTTGGAGGGTTCGGGTCGCTCGGGGATCTATGATCCGGCTCCATTATGACTGCTCTCCAGTGGTTCATTGTCCTAACCGTGGGGGTTCTCTTCAGTCCTTGGCTCTTTGGAGCTGGTCACTTCGAGTGACTCGTCTGATGGATTCTCGAGGATTGGCTCTCCTTGTAATTCATATCTGGAGAGTGTCCAACGTCATAGTGGTCAGCCTGTCTCAATTTATTCTCGTCTACAGAATAGACGATCGATGCCGACTCCTTCAGTTGGCTCTGCCAGATGTACAGGCTCTTGAAGGTGGACCTCTTCGCATCGGAGTGGTCTCAGCGTCTCTCAGTGTATGTGACATCCTTCCCCGACTGTGGAGCTGTCGTGGTGGACGCCTTTCAGCAGGACTGGGCGAGGTGGGGTTACCTATACCTCTTCCCCCTAGTCCAGCTGTTGCTTTGGGTTCTAGCTCTTTTGGAGTCTTACTGCAGGAGAGTCGTCATTGTGACCCCTTGGTGGCCGGCCCAGCCTTGCTTGCTCAGTGTCCAAACTTGGGGCATTTTCCGAGGCTCTGCCTCTTTCAGCAGATTGGACCGGTCCAGTATATGGCTGGTTCGTTCTACTCCTCCGCTCGTCACGTCTGGTCTTTTTGAGACATCTCTATCACCACTTGTCTGGTGATCAGGTGGCTTGTTTGATGATGTCCCACCTGCGAGCTTCGTCTCGGCAACAGTATGAAGTCTCCTGGTGTTCTTTTTGCCATTTTCTCTCTCTCTTCATAGATTGTCTTCAGTTTCCGATCGAGTTTTGTTTTGTCCTTTCTTTCTTGGCTTTTCAGGACTGTCATTTGATGCCCAATACTGTTGCCTTTTATTGTGCAGTGCTGGCATAGCCACTCCAGCTTGCGTTCTATGTGGATGTCACTTCTGCCCAGTTCCGTAAGTTTTCTCAGGCTTGGTTTCACCTCCGGCCTGCTCATGCGCTGCCTGAGCCATCCTGGTCCTTGAACTAGGTGCACTCTTTTCTCTCCTCTCCTCAGTTTGTGGTGGCTCCTTCAGTTCAAGATTGCTTTTCCAAGGTTCTGTTTCTGTCGGCATTGGCCTCCGGAGGTTGGGTTGGTGAGCTTCATGCTCGCC
This sequence comes from Procambarus virginalis, assembly GCA_020271785.1. NCBI lineage: Eukaryota > Metazoa > Arthropoda > Malacostraca > Decapoda > Cambaridae > Procambarus > Procambarus virginalis. Next base: position 19,724,093 of record WNGS01004946.1, read on the forward strand.
TCCAGTACAGGGTTTTCTGCTCTTTCAGTCCTGGTAGTTGGTTTGTTTGGTTGGTTGCAACCGTCTCTTTCTTTTCTGGTGAAAAATGAGATGGCGGGCTTCCGGAGGGGCCTTTGGGTCATTGATGCTTGGTTGGTCAGGCCGGGGGTGCATCATGTGTTGTGTACGGTTGAGGTCCTTCGCTGTTATCTGCGCGTTACGGCTTCTGTGGCCGGGAATGCGCTTTGGGTCGCAGGCTGCAGCCAGCTGTCTTGCCTTTGAATTGATAAGCGTGGCAGCCACCTCCTGGGTAAGTCCCTCTTTTACTTGTCTTTGGTTAGATACCTCCAGGAAGCCGGAGGGGCTTCCCACAGAAAACCAGCATTGAATGTACTGTAATGAAATGACATTTTCGGGTGAGCCCCTGAGGCTCCATGGCACCCTCCCTCCCTCCGTTTGGCAGTTTTTGTATTTTGATGCTCAGCCTCTGAACCGAAGTGCGAGTAGCCGGCACAGCAGTGGTGTATGATGTTTGCTTATTTCTTTAGGTTTTAGGAAGTTCTACCTCTCTGTTTGGTCTTCAGTTGCAATTTCTTACCAAGTGGGGTCTGTTTTGTTGTGCCTATCTTACTGGGTGCCTAACCCTGGTCAATGGCAGACATGGAATGCTCTAAACACATGGGGTTTTCTATGGGCCATTGCTCCCTATGCCTCTCTGAGGAGGCCAGGTTCTGGTTCGTGGTCCTTGGTAGGTTGAACTCCTTTGACTGATGCCCTAGACTAATATAGCATATATCAGTCCGATAGCTTCAGGGAGCATCTGGGGCTCACCCAGAAAATGGCGTTTCATTACATTCAACGCTGGTTTTTTGATAAACCAATTAAAAATAATAATTGTTTAATATTCTACTTAAATGTCTGATTTTATTAACACTAAACTGGGTGCAAGATTTGTAACACCTTGCTTGGAATTGGCTATACAAAGATTAAAGCTCTTTTTGTGTCAAATGAATTAATAATGATTTT
>WNGS01004946.1:19730097-19738792 GCA_020271785.1 Procambarus virginalis
GTTTTGACTGCAACTTTATTACCCTCTCTACCCTCTACATTCTCCCCTTTATCTTCGTCATCTGAATAGTCATAAACATCTTCCACCTTCAATATCTTCTTAGCATCCTTTTCAGAAGCATGTTTATTTTTCTTCTTATGGTGCTTCCCCTCTTTTGATTTGCTTTTATGATGGTGATGGTGATGGTGATGGTGGTGGTGATGGTGTTTATCATGCTTCTCCCCGTGTTTGTGCTTCTTTTTTTCTTTGTCTTTCACTGAACCACTTTTCTTTTTACTCTGTTTCCCAGAATGATTATGTTTATTTTTTTCACTGACTTTCACAACAGACTCGTCGTCTTCCTCCTCCTCCTCCTCCTCCTCCTCCTCTTCATCCACTTCTTGACCTTCATCCTCATCTTCAATATCATCTATTTCGCCAAATAATTCGTTATGTCTTTCACTGATGTAATCAGCGCTGCTCTTCTCATCCTCATTTTCTTCTTCATCACTTCTATAGTCATTATTATTGTAATATAAGCAGACATCGGGCTCCATGTCGTCATCATCCTCCTCCTCCTCCTCCTCCTCCTCCTCCTCATCCTCGCCCTCGCCAGTCATAACTTCATTACTTACTTTTTTACTCACATCTTCCTTTCTGGGTCTACCCACTTTATTTTTTACAGCTATTGTGTCTTCCTTGTGAGACTCTTCAGTAATGGAAAGAGGTTCTGCCATTTCTTCATCCTCCTCCATCTCATCATCCTCCTCAGGATAAGGATCTTCCCTAACTAGAAGGGGCGGTTCCTCAAACTCATCATCATCGTCGTCATCATCCTCATCATCATCATCACGAAATTCATATTCGTCTATCTTTGGTTTGTCTTTATTCTTAGTTTTGTCTTTTTCTTTGTCTTTTTCCCGGGAAAATTTACTTTTTTTCCATTCCTTTTCCTTCTCTGGTGAAACATGTGAATCATTATTATGTTTCTCCTTTGGTTTTCTTCCAACTTTCTTTTTTTTGCGTCCTCGTTTCTTTGGTGTGCCTTTTCCACCGTCTATTCTCGTGTTTTCCTTCTCATCGCTGTTGCTTCTTCTCTTATTCTTTCTCTTTGCTGCTTGCTGGTAGCTCATGTCAATATACATTTCTTCATCAGAGGAAAGGTCTGCTTCAAGGTATTTAGCCTTGAGCTTAGCAAACACTTTCTCAAGCGTGTATGCCATGTGGGTGTATTCTGCAAAACAAATGAATATACAATAATTAATATTAATTAATACACCAATATTAAGCTTTGAATATACTGTATATGAAAAAGGTCTTCAGGCAAGGTCCTGCAGTTTCCATAAACACTACGTGATTATCAAAAGAAGGCACCAAACATAGGCAATCAACATTTTACACTAACACAGCAGGGAAATTTCTCATAAGTTTTTGTTAGGTTATAATGGTGCCATGAAGTCACTGGAGAATGAACACTCCAGCATAGAATGTGCTCAAGAAGATTCACTCATAAGTATGATACCTATCTTAGAAATTCCCAAATTTCAAAAGAATTTTACTAACTGAAAGGTTCACACAAACATGGTAGAGAGCCCATATTTCTGAAAACAATCCAGACAGGCTCAGTACAATATCTAGCCAATCTTATTTTTTTGTAATATTTTTACTATACTTGTGCTTTTAGTAGTAAATGTAAAACACAGATTTCTGATTAAAAATTTTATTCTGTAATAGTGCTATGTACATCATTGCTTCTTACAGCTGAACACTGAACCCCCCACATTCTCCATTGTCTCCTTTGCTCCCAACATGAATATTTAAAAAGATCTCTGTTGTGAGAGTGTGGAAATGTTGATTTTTCCTAACTGCAGTCTTGTACTTTTGTCAATGGGAATAAAAATACAGGACAAGAATCATAAAAGCTCTGTAACTAGAGGTGAAGCTCTATAATAAGAAAGAAGAATTGTCATATATGGGTATTCATGACAGCTGGATGCCATATATCACCCCCTAAAATACTATGCTACTATTTAATCCTTGAGATGTTTATATCATCTTAAGAAAACCCATCCATAGTGCACATATCATCTTAAGAAACTCCACCTATAGTGTGCATATCATAAGAAAATCCACCTATAGTGTGAATATCATCTTAAGAAAATTCACCCATATTGTGCAAATCATCAAAATATGTTTTATGTACTTTGCAACATTTGGATCTACACTGTATATACAGAGTTCTCAATTGGTATTTCATGTCTCTAGTAAACATCTGTCATCTTGGAAAGTAGCTTACTATTTTTTGGACATTTTCCTATGCTCAGGGAACAATATATGAAGACAAAAAACAATTTTTTTTAACATAAACATTACTTGATTTATCATATGTCCATTTCAAGGGTTAAAAATTACTCACCACATTATCACTTTAATTCAAGTAGCATTCTTATGACCTAATCCTTACATAATTATTAATCTGAAAACTTCTTTGGTTATACTTAACCGCCTATCTTACCGGAATGATGCTAACGCAAGGACCAACCCAATGGAATTTATAAGACTGCAACAACACACTCTTTTTATCCATGTTGAAAATAAAGCTTTTAGGAACATGTAGACCAAACCACACACCAGAAGATGAAATGACAACGACGTTTCAGTCCGTCCTGGACCATTATCAAGTCGACTGTTTAACATATTACTGCACATTCTAATGACTATTATGCTTGCACAAAATATATTAATAAAGCCAAAAGTAAACTTACCACTTTCTGGACCATTGTAAAGNATTCTGTTTCATACTGAGACTCATTAGACAGCCTACTACCTCGTAGTCGGTCACATCATTCAACGTTACGATCAATTCGTGTTTTTAATGAGGAATCGCAGACTTGTTGACACATCATAAGTGACGCAGTCTGATAATATGGCGGACCAAATTTAATATCAAATCTATCGTCTAGAAACAAGTTTTATTGTCGTTTTACATCAGTTTCGTTTCTACAGAAATTCCGAATCATGACAGATTATATTTCAAAATGTTTTCAAAGTCCTTGCTTGCGATCTTTGACAATATTGTTATTTCCAGGGAAGGCTTGCTTTCAATTTAGACGAAATTATAAAGTCTTTAATATTACTGATATTCATCTTTTCAGGGGAAATGGTGGCAGTAACTTTATGCAAGGAAACAAGCCGACAGCTGGGGCTCAAGCTAGGAGGGAGGCGTACTGAGCCTGGTATTTTCGTCATGGAGGTACTTGATGGCTCTGTGGCCGCACAGGACGGCCAACTCCACCCACACGACCGCATCCTGGCCATCAATGGTGCTGATGTGCGCTATGCTCGCCTTGACCATGCCTCGCGCCTCATACAGCAGAGTCATACACATGTAAGCCTTGTGGTAAGTCGCGGGCCGGCTGTTGCCTTTGTGTCAGGCTCTGATACGACCGCCCACTCCCCCGAGTACTGGCGCAACAGTTCAGCAACTGACAGCGAGTTCCATGGATCTGCTGGCCACAGAAGTGCAAGTGACAGTGGTTGTGGTGCCATGGAATATGGGCGATCTGCTTCTTGTGATTCTCTGAGTGATCACAGTCTTGTGTCATCCATGATGTCTTCACCCCAGCACCCGTTTGCCTTCTGAGGCTGGTGGTGGCGTTGGGTCTCCCTCGAGAGGTGGCTCACCCACCACTTCCTCTCCTGGGTACTGCACATCAGATACTGACGACACTGAATCCAGTCACCATCATCCTCCAACCCACCACCACCACCACCACCATCGACACTCAACTTCTGTTGATTCCCAACACTATCATCACCAGTTGCCAGCTGACCCTACTCAGGAGCAGGACCTCCGCGATAAACACCCGTCATCATCTGAACACAGTCTCCACCACGATTCCATTTCATTACCTGCTACTCCAAGAGGAGCTCGCTCACCTGAAGACTCTCTTGATATCATGGCAGGACTCAAACGCTTAATGCACACTGAAAACAATCAGCTTCAGCAGAAGAATGTCACTATTAAAAAGGTATGTACACACTAACGGTTCGTTCATTAAAAATAATAAAAATAAATGGGTGAAGCATTTACAGCGTTGTGGTTCAAATAAAATTCGTCAGTGAAGCACTTGTTCCGGAAGTGTTCGAACGAAATCAGTTGGGAGTCGTGTGTAAACCGTTTTTCATTCATAACGGTTTGGTGCCTTCTTTTGATAATTCAGCCCGTCCTCCAAACAAAGATCCAAAAGTGATTCCATGCACCCGCCAAACTCCCTGTTTATGAATGAAAAGTGGTTTACACACGACTCACAACTGCTGACGTTCGAACATTTCCGGAACAAGTGCTTCACTGACGAATTTTGTTCGAACCACAACGCTGTAAATGCTTCACCAACGTACTACAAATACAAATAATCGCCAGCAGAACCTAAACACCTGACCTAACCTAACCTATGCCTATTTATACACAATATGCTAATATATTATAATATAATTTATACTTGAGAAAATTCCCGTTTTGAATGAACAGTATGTTAAAATTTATGAATGCGTCTGTGGGGTTGACCGCTGGATGTAATGGACTTGAGTCGAGGATGGGTTGGATAATTACTTACTTTTCATTCATAAACAGTGGGTTTGGCGGGTGGATGGAATTACTTTTGGGTTTTTGCTTGGAGGACGGGCTGGTACAATACAATACTGTTCATGAAATGAAACTTAAGAATCATAATTAAAATAATAACTTTGTAATTTGCTTCATTAAGCTGTGTCTTTTAAAAATATTTACAATGTAATTAACGACTCACTGACGATACATTTTATGTATATAATGAATGAGGGGTCACTCATGGAGGAAATAAACATCGTGATAAAACATGCGTAACTCTACTTACTGTACATATCGTAAATAATCATTTCCATTTTCAGAACACAACCTAATAGTTAAAAATACCAACTGACAACACCATGCATCATAAAGAGAAACATTATTATATCTATGATGTACTAGTGAAGAGCAATGCGTGCTGTTGTACATAATATGTGTTACGGTTCACATTTTCAGAGTGTAAGGGAGAGCCTGGGCATGAGGATTGGTGGTGGAGTGAACAGCAACGAGGGTGACACTCCCATCTACATTGCCAACATTAACCCCCAGGGTCCTGTCGGAAGGTGTCGAAACATCAAGGTATGGCACGATTGTGGTATGGTTTAGGTCATGAATTATGATGAAACTAGAGCTTAGTTTTGACATTTGTTTAATAGAAATTAGTAATCATTCTTAAGAACATGATTAATAATTGGTACACCGAAATATAGTCCTACTGGCTCATAGAGGTTAGGTTCTATTTAAATCCATCCATTTTCGCTCATATGTATCCTGTTTTTTTAAAGTTTATTCACATCCTCAATTATATTGCCAAACCAATTTTGCTTATATCATTTTTAATAAAAATTCATCAAATTTACAACCATTGCTACAAGTTCTGAACTGTTGATAATCTCAAGGCCTTTATATATCCCTTCTAAATGCCTTTCATTCATTTGTAAATTTGAAACATATTTTTCCTTTTTCCTGTCTCAAGAGAATGTAAGCCAAGTTCCCTTACCCTGTCTTCATAAAAAGATTTCTAATACTAGGGATTAACTTATACTTCCTGTGCTGATGCTTTCGAGAGAACTTATGTCCATACCTATTATACCATAATACACTGTATATCATTTATATATTATCCAAGTGAGACTTTACTGGTGCAAGATATAAGAATAATACGGGTCTTTCTATTGCAAATGCATTTAATATAAAACTAAATGCTTTATCATGTTTGCCTTATTTCATGAATCGATATAGTTTTAGTCTTATTTTAAGTCTATCTAATTATCTTAAGTTATCAGGATGTTTAGTTAGGCTGGAAAGTGTTTACTACAGTTTGTTTGATAAGGAAAGGGTCAATTCTAAGGCATTTGAGATGAAGTTAGGTACCTTATTTGTAACTTGTTACCATTGTACTTGAATTAAAAACTGTTTCATACTTTGCTAATATATTTTTCTCACAGAAGGGTGATGTGTTGCTATCGGTAAATGGACAGTCGCTGCTTGGACTAACGCATGGACAAGCATTGCACTACTGAAGGCTACGGCAGAATTGATAGGCGTCACACTTTCTCTGTTAGATGGTCCTGAGACATCTGGGGATCTGCCCACTTTGTACCATCTTGGCTGTATTGGCAAAAGTTGCCACGCTCTTTACACATCTCCAAGAGTGTTGTACTGCACAGGGCTCCTGGGGCTTCCCTTGTTTCAGTATAGTTGGTGGCTCTGATCCCCAGCAGATAGACCATGAGCGACTTTAGTGACCCAAATGTTATAGGACAAAATGATATACCAATCAAAAGAAAAGTAAATACCAAACCAATTGCCCAAAGCCTAGTCCTAGACGGCAATAGGGATGCAGAGATAACTTTAGGGACAAGACTCAGGGATAATGAAAACAATTATCAAACGGAAGCAGGAAGACGTCGATGAGAGCATCGTCAATATTACTTCTGGGCCACGAGCTTAATATATGCCTTGTGGGGCCCCGTCTTGTGGATGCTGCAGTAAGATAATGGAGTCGGAGTCGGGGATATTGGGGTTACAATGTTAAGGGAAAATTCTGAAAGAAACAGGTCATAGTATACTGTTAATACTTATCGAAATATTTGAGAAACTAATAGCCATTAGAGGCAGTTTTGAGATTTTCAATACTTCCTCTTTATGGCTATATGTAGATTCTCCAAATACTACAAACGAATATTGATATTCTTGAGAAAAGAAAGTAGAGGCCATTAGTTACTGGGGACTTTATGGGCATGCAATGTCGTAACAATCTCGTGAATGCTCATTAATTCTCTGTTCTAACATCGGTCACAAACGTATAATCGTCAGTAAAAAACATATATGTCAAATAGACCCGCATTTCATTATATTTATATCTGCATACCCATACGGTCATCCAGGTGGGTGGTGGTGGAAAGGGGCTTACAGAGGCACATAATGAGTTCAGGAACTGAACCCCATAGGTCGTTTAGCTACGCAGGTGACCAATCTTGTTCAAGCTAGTTTACACAGTGTTAATATTACGTCCACACGCAATATATAAATATATATATATATAAATATATGCGGAAAAACCACAAAGAAATGGAGAAAAGGGGGGTGAACGTTTCGGCTTTCAAGGCCTTTGTCAACACCAGGCAGTCTGGTGTTGACAAAGGCCTTGAAAGCCGAAACCGTTCACCCCCCTTTCTCCACTTCTGTGTGTAGTTTTTCCGCATACAAATGATCAGTGTTTAGTGATCGTCCAAATTGCATATATAATATATATATATATATAGTATATATATATATATATATATACTATATCAATATATATATAGTTATATATATAGTGTGTTGTTTGTGTGTGTGTATATTATTTATTTTATGATGTTGCGCACTGGTTGTTCGTCTGGGAGTGGCCTTTCCAGGACGCAAAGCCAGGGTAGGTTGTATCGGGGGAGAAGCTGCTTACCCTGGCAGCAGGTCCCCCCTCTCCTCGGCGCCGAACGACTCCTCAGTGGAAAGGCAAACGCCAATCGATTGGTTTCAGTGACGCCGGTCACAGAAACTGGGAGATTTCCGGGGTTGACCTCGAAGTTAGTGAAAAAAGGCACAGGGACTCCAAACCCAAGAGACCACCGTGGACGTGGCCGGAGAAAACTCTTCAATTCAGCCATCTGCTGGTATTTGTGTGGTGAGGATTATATTATATTATATGTATATATATATATATATTATATATATATATATATATATTATATATATATAATAAAACAGATTAGGGAAAGGGAGTACCACCTCTGGCTGGAAGAAGGGGGACCCATAGCCTCGGAGGAAATCACGCATAACGCATTGGAGGGGATGTAGGTCCCCTCCAATACAGTTTCTGTGTGCTTTCTCTCCTCCACCCCCTTCCTTTTTTTTCTTATTGCTTTATTGTGTATTTAAAGGTTACAAAACATACAAGACAATGCCTAAAGGTTATGGATCCTTTGAAGCTCCTCCGCTTCCGGACAGGAACCGAGACCGCAGCAAGCATTTCCCCTCGTGATCGCCACACTGAGGCGCTGAAACAAAAACTGCAAGCCCTTGGGTCTCTTGTGACGTCAATGAACTTGGAACCAAATTCCTTGAGAAATCCCAAGGCACTATTTCCCCAGGGGCCATGCGTCTCAGACGCTTATGGAACAAAGAGGTATTGACCTGCAAGTCGCCTGTATTTGAGAGATTTTGCTGTTTCCCTGTGGTTGGCCGCCCCACCCTGCTATCAGCTCCGAAGTGTACATAGTTGTCAGCCAGGGTGGATACACATGTGTAGTGCCCACACCAACTGTCTGCCCATCCCTTCCATGAGTATAATGGTGATGGCCATCAGGGCGAAGCTTGCGGGGGAATCCGGGTTTTGGTCCCCTTAGATGCGAGGTTCTCTCTCCGCTGGGCACTTAGCTGAGACGAGGCTTCTCTTGATGATGTCATTGACCTCGCTGTGTCAGGATATACATATATTATATGTATAATTATATATATATTATAATTAATATATATAATTATTATTATATCATATTATATAATTATATAATTATTATTATATAATATATTATATAATCTATATAATTATATATAATATATATAATT
>WNGS01004946.1:19750114-19775114 GCA_020271785.1 Procambarus virginalis
ATATATATATAATCTCACACACAAATACCAGCAGATGGCTGAATTGAAGAGTCTTCCAGTGTTTAAGATTTAAAATCAATAAGAGGCTATCCGAAGGCGTTGTCTGGAAACGAGGCCCCAAAACAAATAAGTAAATCCATTACTTATTTCCACTTTGAAGTAGCTCATCATAAAAAAACGGAGGTATTCACGATACTGTATATATATTTACAAATAGACCGCCCTCATAAACAGTGGCCAATTGCTCATCAATCCAACCGCCAAACTTTATATTTATTAATGAAAAAACACCTTCCACATGACCTACACAAACGATCATCAGGCTAGGCTCAGCCCGTCTTCATAAACAACGGTCAAATTGTTCGTTAATCCAGCCACCAAATCTCCCTGCATGTAAAGTAAAGACGGTTTACACACGACTCAACTGATTGTGTTCGAACATTTCTCGAACAGTGAGTGCTTCGTTGACGACCTCTGTTAGAATCGTAACTCTGTAAATGCTTCACCCAGGTAATACAAATACAAATAATTGCCAACAAAACTTAAACACATATCCTAACCTACACACAATATGTACAATATACTAACATATATTAATTTGTGAGAAAATACCTATTTTTAATTAACATCATGGAATGTTCATTTAAAAATAAGTATTTTCTGCGTTCATTCCATGCCTCTGCATGGAATAAACGTAGTTTGAGGATGGGTTGTGCGAGTCATGTGTAAACTGTATTTCATTCATAAACAGGGGGCGATTGGCGGTTTGATTTAACGGGCATTTGACGTTTGTTGATAAGGCCGGGTTGTTATATTTTGTACATTGTCAACCTAGGGAGCCGGTCGGCCGAGCGGACAGCACGCTGGACTTGTGATCCTGTGGTCCTGGGTTCGATCCCGGGCACCAGCGAGAAACAATGGGCAGAGTTTCTTTCACCCTATGCCCCTGTTACCTAGCAGTAAAATAGGTACCTGGGTGTTAGTCAGCTGTTACGGGCTGCTTCCTGGGGGTGGAGGCCTGGTCGAGGACCGGGCCGAGGGGACACTTAAGCCTCGAAATCATCTCACAATAACCTCAAGATAAGATCTATGACTCGTAACATCTACCCTTTACTGTAAACATTCCAAATTAATATTAACAAAACACCTTACCTAACCTTTATTAGCTCTAAATATGTATAAACAAACAATATATATTTTTTTAAATTTAATAACAAAAATTTTTTTGCTTTTACGACGTATTAAAGATTCATCCTGTTAGTTGGTTCCCAGATGTGCAAGACAATACGGACCTGACGATATTCAATATTTGTATTATTGCCTCGGAGTGGAGAATGAATGATCAAGGTTACAAATAATAACAATACACAATCGTAATAACAATACCTCATCAATAGTTAATACGCATATCATATATATAAATGCCCAAATGCTTTAATATATTAATATACAGTATGAAAGCCTATTACACTAGCGGAGGATACACCGTACCAATATGGAAATCACAGCCTCTTAAATATATATCAACACATACCTGATATGTTGTCTCATGAATATACGTATCTATCATTTTGAGCAAATATGAGTTTGAACATGAGTTTCAGGTTGAGTATGAGTGTAAATATAAGACCAAGACTAAATTCGTGGTATAATGCTTTGTGTTTATACATGCGTCAAAACTTTAATATAGGTATCTTAATGACGTGAAGTATGATAATGAAGCCTCATTTACATCCGCGGATGAGAATATGATTGTTGACACATCAGTGCATCTGGTGGGCCAAGCAAGGATGTGTTGGACTAATTAAGTTGCGAATGAAGAGCGTATCTTAGAGACAATGTCGGCCCACCTGCTACAGCCGTCCAACAAGTCATTAAGGAAGTGGAGTAGCCTGGAACTAACCGTTTCAGGCGAAGCGATCTTACTGGCAGAGAAGAGGGTTACAGGCGTTGTTGAAAGTGGTGGTGGCGGTGATGTATGACCGCCGTGATGGATGATAAGGGAGGTAATGGATGATGATGATGGTGGTTGATGATGGATTGAGAGGGACAGCAATGGTGGAGATGGTCACTGGTGTTGTGGCAAATGTTACCTTTAAGGAAAATATCTTGTAAATTTGTAATCCTTACGTTACAGTTCGTTGTATAATATTATACATGCAAAAAATGTATTAGTTTTTTTGGGGGATTTTAAGACTGTATTTTCGGTTATATTTGGATCTGCAGTTTTGTATTACGACGCTGTCTTTACACAATTTAAAAAACGCTAAAGAAAATAAATCCGAGAAATAATTCAAGTTATTAATCCTAGCAAATAAAAATGCCAATGACTCTTTTTCAACATAAATTAAATTCCAATTTACATTATTGAGACTGTCGCATATTATTACTGCGTTAAGTTGTGTATAAAGTACCAAGCCATAAAAAAATATTATTTCTGTGGTTTTAAGCAGTCTAAGAATATTAAGAGAATCTTTGTAGTATTTTTACATTTCCCATAACGGTAATTTATTTAACCAGTAAAGATCTCATTACCTACAGGAATGCACCATACTTGTATTTTAAGATACCGTGCACTAGGCTACACATTTAAGCGTTTTGGTATTTAATAATTACCAAGGATAGCTACAGCTACTGGCACTTCGTGTCCTATTGCATTGTATTTTGGGATTAAGAGTGAGGGAGGTGACCAAGTGAACGCTCTTCGGTACACCATATTTCGGGATTTCCAGCGAAGATAATGGCCAGTTGGACCTCCTATTGCAGCAATATATTTATGGATTACCATGCAGAAATGGTGCCATTGGCACCTCATTCCCATGAACTATATTTAAGGATTAGCAGCGAGGGAGGTCGGCCAGCTGCTACACCTACAGCTTGCCCTAAATCCCCAGACAAGTCGTCTGGGAACGACAGGGACCAATTCAGACAAATCCTCAGAGCTGTTAAGATGGTGAATTGTATACTAAGTGTCTGGAGCAAGCGGTGGGGGAGCACTAGACTGGCTTTCATGCTAATCCCTACTGGCTGACTAGACTTTGTGCGTCTCTTAGTTTCCTCTTCTGTGATGTACGTCTTGTCAGGGTTTAGTTGTACGTCTGGTTAACTATGAAGGGTGGAGACAAGAGTGTATGTGAATTTTTACTATTTGCGCCCGCGGGATCGATGTTGTTGGACCTCGCTTTTCTACCAAACGGTTGTCTAAGGTAGTGACTCCCAACCTATTTTTTTCCCCTACTGAGAGTCGAGAACGAGGCTAACTGTACACGCTCACCTCGAGGCTGGACTTCGGTTCTCCTGCGAGCTTCGTATATCCCGGGTAGGTGGGCGAGGTCTTGGTATACTGCGAGGTTCACAGGACGACGAACTCCTGTTTCGTTGACAGAACACAAGGATGGGTATCTCCGCTACTGACGGGCTAAGCAGTCTCTCGTGGAATAACCACCATTTTTTGGACCACCATTTTATTGACTTATTGTAAACACTAATATAGTATTTACGCTCATTTCCTTGTAACTATGGATTCCATAGTAGTTTTTCTCATTTTCTCATTACTTTTATTTGCAAAATATCTTATGTCAAATATTATGATATGACTGATTCTGTCCTTACTAGACTCATAGCATTTTAGAACATCGCGTACTGTACAGTTATAGCATTTGTATTCATCTTGACTTATGTGCTAGAATAATTTATCCATTCAAAACAGGCATAAGCATAACTGCTTCTTCGCTGGTTACATATTCATTGAAAATTGCCAATTCCTTCTCATCTGAAAATACGATGCTGATTCCCGCTTATCGTTCACAAGCAAATTCATATTTGCTAACTATAAAGTTCACGAAGCTTGTACAGTATGAATTGTCTTGGTAATGTCAGCTGGTCACTACGATAATTTCCTCAGAAAAAATGTGTTCACGCATTTGTTCAGAATTCTCTTGCTCAATGGAAGGGTATGAAGTTACGGTAAGATACAAGCTATTAATTTTAGCTCAAGATGGCTGGCTTGGTGTTCGGCTTAAGGCCTATCAATCTCCTGAGGGTTATTAAATATGTGACACATGTTTGCTGTGTCCACGAGTAGTATGTACTTTTTCTGGTGTTTGTCAAGTGATGGATGACAATGTTTTTTCAGTTTCCATTTGCCTCTATAGAACATGGTGTGTGCTCAGTATTTATATATATATATATATATATATATATATATATATATATATATATATATATATATATATATATATATATATATATATATATATATATATATATATATATATATATATATATATATATATATATATATATAATCATATAGATTAAGGGCAAAATCAACTAAATTCATCTAGTGAAATATGAGAAAAAAATTAATGCAAAAATGTAAATGTCAATCAACTGCCCGACGCTTCGTCTCATTCATCAAGCACAACCAATTACCGATAGCCTCAGGAACAGAACCTTTCCGTTTAATTAGTGCTTCCGTGTGTACTCAGCAAGGCTTCCCGCCTGATTAGCCTCACTAGCTGCCTACGAGTCCCTCTCTTCTATCTCCTTACCTGCATTCAACCTTTCTTTGACCTCTTCAGGATGAACGAGGAATGTTATTCGTTTCATTCGCAGACTTTTCTTATTAATATACAGGATTTTAAAACGATGACTAATTCTGTGATTTAAATAACTACATGCATTAATTTTAAGAGTACAATTGTGCCTACGCTGTGATTCAATTACGTCAGCAGCCTGGTTGATCAACCATCAACCAGGAGGCCTGGGCAGAGACCGGGCTGAATGGAATTTGACTAACTCTATTGATTAAAAACATTCAGTATTTGTGCTTTTAATCAACTCTTTTCAAAGTAGATAGAAGCTCAAACCTTCCATCTACTCTATTAACAGATTATTTTGAAATAGCTGACAGCAAACAAATAATATTGTAATATAATTTAGTATTATTTGAGTTAAAATGTTTATATAATCATTTATTTTAAATTATTAAATTAATTTTGCAAAATAACAAATAAAATTTTGAAACTTTTAAAGATTTTGTATACTGTTCACTGCGTAAAAACATATGAAAACTAACAAACATTTTTAAATTGAAAAAAAAAAATGTTTTGAGATTCGAATATTTCGCACCAAAAAAAAAAGGTAACGCCAGCCACACTTTACTAAATTACTTTTCCTGACGTAAATAACTTAATGTATAGTTCACGAATTTTTTAATCCAATTATTATCACTATTTTTTTAAGAATTTCCATAAAAAAACTGACAACTCTTTTTATTAATGTGCACTTGGACTGGACGGTCGAGCTACGGTCTCGTTTCATGCAGATCGGCGTTCAATCCCCGACCGTCCAAGTAGTTGGGCACCATTCCTTTCCTCCAAATTATCCTAAATCCTTATCCTGATATCCTTTCCTAGTGCAATATAGTCGAAAAGTTTAACGCTTTCCTCGATATCATCACGGTACCTTACTATGATGGCGGTGGTTAATATAACAATCGAAATTAAATAAAAAATATATATTGATCGATTTTTTTCAAACAAGTTTAAATTGTTACTAAAGAACGCGTCGAGGGGTTGTGTGGGTTTCGTGCACAGTGAGTAGGGAGGAGCCGGTCGGCCAAGCGGACAACACACTGGACTTGTGATTCTGTGGTCCCGGGTTCCATTCCGGGCGCCGGCGAGAAACAATGGGCAGAGTTTCTGTCACCCTATGCTTCTGTTACCTAGCAATGAAATAGGTACCTGGGTGTTAGTCAGCTGTCACGGGCTGCTTCTTGGGGGTGGAGGGCTGGTCGAGGACCGGGCCGCGGGGACACTAAAGCCCCGAAATCATCTCAAGATAACCTCAAGATAACAGTTCTTATGCCTGCCTTACTGCATGTATTAGCTTTGTTATCCGCTGTTGTGTTCGTGAAACCCGTTTAAAATAATTAATTATTATTAATTAATAATTAATTAATTATTAATTATCACCATTAATTATCGCCATTAATTATCAGTGTGCAATTACTTTCCTTCAATAGGAACTATCAGGGGGAAAGCGCCAAGCCATTACGACTATATAGCACTTGGAAGGGGGGTCAGGATAAGGATTTAGGATGGGACGGGGCAGGGAAGGAATGGTGCCCAGCCACTTGGATGGTCGGGGGATTGAACGCCGACCTGCATGAAGCAAGACCGTCGCTCTACCGTCCAGCCCAAGTGGCTGGGCATACTACTTCAATAGTAAGCGTATATCTACTTGAATACATTAAGGAAAATATGCAAGATTCACCTGTACTCCCACCGTAGCGCAATGATCAACATAGTCGACTCACGGTCAGATGGTCCTGGGTTCGAGTTTCCAGCAGAGAGACGTTCGAGTAAACTGTTGTGGGTTTACTTGGTCAGTAGTTGGTCCAGCCCGTCCTCCCACAACGTCACAAAAATGATGTACTACATTGCCCGAACCTAACCTAACCGAGGACCCATAAATAGAAAACGAGGAAGTGCGTCACTTTTGAGACACGTTATGATCTACAATACATATTTTGACGGTGGGAATTTATACGTCACAATACAATGTTTTATTCAAGAAAACAGGTTGAACGGCTAGGAAAACCTCGATAAATCTACCATGCTTCCTGTCACTGAAAATTGGAAACCATGTACTCGTAGAAAAATAAGAAATCAACAAATATTTTATAACATTAAACCAACTGTTTCCCCATTGTCAATCATACAATCAGCACAATATACACGGGTGGTACGCGGTTACATACAGTGGACGGGTGGTACGCGGTTACATACAGTGGACGGGTGGTACGCGGTTACATACAGTGGACGGGTGGAAAGCGAACAACGGAACACAGGTGGAAACTCAGTACCAAAATGAGCCACTGACATATTAGAAAGAATTTTTCAGTGTCAGAGTAGTTAACAAATGCAATACATTAAGCAGCGATGTGCTGGAGGCTGACTTCATACACAGTTTCAAATGTAGATTTGATAAGAGTCAATAAGCTCAAGAATCTGTACACCAGTCGATTGACAGTTTGAGAGGCGGGACCAAAGAGCCGAAACTCAACCCTCACAAGCACAACTAGACCAGTACAGGAATACTGACCCCCTCTTATTCTATTTCCCATGCAAAAGTATACAAAAAAGTATTCCGATTCGCTTAAACTCAGCAGTAACAAAATTCATTCACTAAATTCTCTTCATCCTACAATAGCGGCAAACATTCCCTCTCCCCTAGTAATAATTCTAGGAATATTAGCGGCGTATGTTTTACCCCTCTCGCTACCCTAGGCAATGACACACAACGTATTCACCATCACCTGGCATCTTCCCTCCTCATAACCGTCCACCATACCCAACACAATAACACGCTACGTGCACCCACGCCCATTGTTCACCCTCCCTCCCTACCAATATTGTCACTCGTCTAACACCTAACGTACCATGTGCATCAATTAACTTCCCCTTAGGCAGTATCATTAATATTAATTACATCAGCACTCATGATGTATGCATGGTAGCAGCAACAGACCTAAATAAAGCTGAAGATTGACCAGAGCTGAACAACCAGAGTACAGCAGGTTTTCTCTCACAGTCGGTCGTTGTAGAAGGAATTTGCGCCAAGTAAGATCAAGTACTATTACAATGTACCCTCGCAGTTGTCTCATAACATTACTAATTATCAATCTCTATATTCAACTGTTAACAACAAATTACACCATGGATAATGCTGAGCGACAGCATAAACTATGCAAAATTATACTTGATTGTGTTCCAGAACCAAGTCCGTCTTTAAGAAGGATTTCGAGCCCTACTCCTATGGGCTGCATGGCAGCTTTAATTATTAATCCAATAACCGGTTGTCCTATTTATTTTTTACTAATCTTTGTGATCATTAACTATTCTCTACACTTTCTTATTCTTAACGTCCAAAAAGTGAACGAGTAAATTTTTAAGGAATCAGACAACTTGTCATTTTTCAAAATGTCATTAAAATTCGCAAACTCCTGCAACGTTGCATGATAGAACAATAGGTGCATTTAAGTCATGGAATTTTTAAACTATTTAACGAGGCGCTTGAGCCTCGCTCGACTTGTCATTATTACTGAGGAAACAGCTCTTCAGTCCAGAGTATGTCCTGACTATTCGGAATATTGCAATTTCCAGACTGAGCCGGCGGGTGTAGACATATTTGACCATGTTGGCAGAGTTCCTGCGAGGAGGCTGAGAAAGAGAAAGGAGGAAGCGAGAGAAGAAGAATGAGGTCAACGTGAGCTAGGGAGAGGAGATAAAGATATGAAAATGAGATAGGAAAGAAGTGAGAGAAAGAATATGAGGAAGAAAGACGATGAGGCAGAAAAGAAGGGAGAAAGGGAAGAGGATGAGGAAGGAGGAAGAAAGAAATGCAAATGAGGTAAGAAACATAAGGAAGGAGAAAGAACTAAAAATGGTAGGAAAGAAGGGAGTGCAGGGCGAAAACAAGGAAGGACGAAGAAAGAAGTGAAAGTGAAAGTGAGGTAGAGAAGGAAGAAGTGAAAACGAGGTAGAAAAAAAGTGAGTACGGGAAGAAGAGGACGGAGGAAATGGGACCTAGAAATTCTATCATCACACGGAAGGTGAAAGCGAGGTACCACATAATTTTTAAATGTGGGAGAATCATTTGCATCTTTCTTGCCTTCCTGGGACAAATATATTTAAGCTAATGGATGAGAAATTGTCAGGGTAAGCTAAGTTACAACACTGAAGCCAAAATAACAAATACCATAGTTCAGCACTATACACTGAACCCAAAAATAAGCACTGAACCAAAAACCATAAAGGAGCAGATGAGCAATGAACCAAAAACAACAGATGGACACAATCAGAGAAGCAGCCTCATATCAACACACAGGCATCCAAACATCCTCATATCAACACACAGACATACAAACCTACTCATATCAACACAGGCATACATCCTCATATTAATACACACATCTTTACTAAGTTGATTGACAGTTAAGAGCCGGGACCAAAGAGCCAAAGCACAACTAGGTGAGTACACAGGCAAACAACCTCATATCAGCACATAGGCATACAAATATCCTCAACAAAAATATCAACAGTTATACAAACATCCTCAGAACACACATGTATACAAAAATTATCATATCAACATACAGACATGTAAGTAATTATCAAAAGAAGGCACCAAGCCGGGAAGGATATAAACATCAACTCAAATTTTTCCAAAAACTTCAAACTATTTTTCATAATTATACAGAAAACTTCATAATCAACAATTTTCTATTTTTTTATATTATTTACTAATAGACGCTGTACAAAAATATACCTAACAAAATGTTCATCATATACACCATGTATTTGTATCACTAATATCCATCCACTCTGACAGGGCGGTAAAGAGACGTCATAGCTTCTTGAAGGGTCGTTATTCGATACCTGATGGTCCAAGTGGCTGGCTGCCTAACTCCGTCCTTTGTTCCAGCTGTTTATCTTTTCTCACATCTCTTCTAAGTGTTATATTGTCATACTAGTTTGGTGGTTCCTCCTGATAATTACAATCCTCATATATGAACCACCTCCTATCATAGAGTGTAGCTTCCAGGTAGTATACATTTCTTCATGAATTTTAACACAATAAACAGATGACAAGATTGTTTAAGTAACCTTATGAATTGCTCTTGACGGTATAGAGTGCTGGCCTGGGGTATAGAGTGCTGGCCTGACAGGGCATTCTCTTCTTGTAGGTAGATGTTGGGGATAATATTGTTGAGATAATGTTCAAGATATGGTAGATAATATTAACTTTTTTTTATTAATACATGAGGTACATCTGCATTTGTGTAGCTACCCTAGACTATATGAAGTGGAGTACAGTGTGTCAAAAAAGCTAACTAGGTGATGCTAAAAAATCCCCATTACACAGGATGGTTAGTCATACAGAGACATGTGATAGGCAGTCTGCACTGGCACACTCCGGAAGCATTTTGAGGATATCATCAACACAAGAGTGAATAAGGTAGCAGTGGTAATAAAAATCCCCATCTCGCAGGATGGTTAGTCATACAGGGCCATATGTTTAGTAGCCTACACTGGCAAATTTTGGGTGCAATATGAGGATATCCTCAAGAATACGAGAGTGAATAAAGTAATTGCAAAGCTCCAGGTACCTCATGCCAACTGGTCTGAAAGGTCTAATAACTGGGCATTCGGTGATGTAGTGTGGGAGATCATGCCGCAGTTCCTGCTCACAGAGTTTGCACCTGGAGTGCTCAGGATTGGGAGATCCGTCACCTGCAGCCACCTGGCACAGGTAGCGGTAACCCAACCTGATCCTGGCAACCACTGTGTCGCACAGTCTGGTGGACGTTTTGTGCTGCCCATAGATATAGGTTTCAGATCTGAACAAATCATAGCTTTTAATACTAGTACTTTCAGGTCGTTGGCAGTCAGTAATTTCTTTCCTATCAGACCTGAATGTTTGAACCAATACAGTTTTGACAGTAGAGATGGGGATACCTAGATCTAATTCAACTTCATCTTTGTTGCACGCTAATTTGGCTGCAATGTCTATCTCATTATGATGGGTTACAATATTAACAAAATTCAACATTGTTTTAGCACAAAATAAAAAACTAGGCTACAGGTCACAGAATAAAGTAAAAAAAAAAAAAGTCAATTTCAACACTTTCCATTTTCATTATGTATTCAAGACAAGCCAGCCACTACTGACACAATATTCTTTTGTCCTTTCTTTTACGTTCCCCCCGACTTTAAACGAGACAATTGTATTTCGAATGTGCGCCGCTGCGTGTAATTCGTGTTTTGCATTATTGAAGATATCGTACGACACAATTTTATTATGTGAATTAAACAAATTCATTTTCCCCCTTTAAATAATGCACCTTTCAATGCATATCAGTTATTATATTTTGTCGATTCATCCAATTTTTGGGTCTCGCAGCGAATTATTTTCGTTGACTTTCAACGCTTAACCGTCTAAAAATGTTCGAGTTAAAACAATATACTTTAAGTAATGAAGTTCATAAAGGTGGCCATACCAAAAGTTTTAGGAACATGCTAGGCATAATTGAGTTTGGTAATTCCGAGATATCTTATCAATTTTATCATGTCAGTAATTACAATTTCTTAAAAGAATAATGCATTTTCCAATAATTTTCCCTGAAAAAAAGTTAATAAATTTGCTGTTTCCAGTTCTGTTGTATGAATTTTACCATTATCCGCTCAAGAAAGACGAGCCACCAGAGACGCTACTGCATAAAAGATTACTATCTTGTAATCTGACCAGAATTCCGTGAAACTTTCTAAGACAACCCTCGAAATTATTGGAATTTGATGAAAAATTTTTGAGGTTGCAAGTGCTGCTAAATTTTCAGTCAATAAATGACAGAGAAAAAAAAGTTTCCTAGTGCCTGGTATTTCCTGCAACAATGTTAATTATTTCTCCCGAGCAATCCTCGGAGATAAAATTTTATCCATTATTGCATTTATTTGATTGCAATTACATAGGCTAGCTAGCAATCGTTAAGTCCAATATGTTTTAGACAAAGCACATATAACGATAATTAAAGCACTTTTTGAAGTTTTGAGTTCAACGAAGATGAAAGTATTCGTCAAACTGTGCTTGAAGGGGCTGAACTTCAGTTCTTTGGTCCCGCCTCTAAATCTTCAATCGACTGAGGTACCGGTTCCCGAAACTATTTACTTCTGTTCTATCTACATTTGAAGCTCTGTGTAGTCTATATCAACCAGTAACGGACCTACAATTTGTGAGGCCCTGAAACTTGAACTGTTATGGGGGACCCCCCTTCGCAACAAGGGCTGAGTAACTACTGTTAACTTCTTCAGTGGGGTTGCTTCAAGACAAATCATCATACGTTTTATTTAACCACTAGATCTCAGATTTTGATTAAATCTGAGATATGAACCCAATATTTTTAAGCAATGTAAATAAAATCGCTTCTGGGGCCCTTCCGAGATTAGGGGCCCCTGAAGCTTAAGCTTCGTTAGTTTTAGTTCTCACCTCCGCTCCCTTGTTAGTGTACCACACTAACTATTTAGCGAGAAGCGTTTCGATGTATTCATGCAGTCTGACCAACAAATATAAACTAGAAAAAGATGGTTACCATATTCCAGTTTTCATCGGTTAATACTAAAATATATCAGTCTTGTTCGAAATTTTCAGAAATGTCAAACATAACTTATATACTCATATGCAAAAGAAAATTCGCAGCGGTATATCAGCTTTAATGAAAGTGGTTGTGTTTTTACCAATTTGCAGTAAAATAACAAATTATCAGGGGTTACCACTATCATCGTATGCTGAACTGTATGCTGACTTGTATGCTGAATTGACATACTGCTGACAGATGGGGACGCAAGGACACTTGTTGAATCTCGCACCAGCGAGAACTGTCTCAACATCTTTGATTTTATTTATTTAAAATATTTTTATTATTCAAATTATTTATTTATTAATTTATTTATTATTTAAATTATTTGATTTTATTTATTTAAAAACGGTCTGTGGAGCTTTTTAACTCAACCTGTTATAGTGCCATGTTGTATTATCATAGCGATTTATAACGATAATTACTTAAAGCTCAGATTTATATTTTCCCTTCTCTGAAGTTATGCTCTACTGAGTTGGTAACTTTGCATTTCCAATAAGTTATTCTAAAAAAAAAAACAATTACAAAAAGAAATCCTTGCCTCACTTACGTTTGTGTTACTGTTTACCAATACATGTGTTACTTTGATACCTAACATTTGTCTGAGCGGCTTGCTTTACATCGACAGGCATCACCCGGCTGCCCATCTTGGAGGGGGAGATCTCGCACATCGAGATCCCAAGAGGACCAACAACTCTGGGCATCACTATAGTAGGCGGCGCTGACACTCCTCTGGTCAGTAGTCCCTCCTCTTTTACTTTAACCTCCTTTGCATTCTTCTGTTTCTTCGCTTGCTTTTGACATACAATTTCAATTTAATTAAAACAAAATTTGAAGTACGATTATGTCATAATTTAATTTTTTTTAGACTACTTAGTTTTTAATTGTTAAAGAGATCAGGTCCTGACATAAATCAAATGCGTAACATATGGAAATGTCACCTCCAACTTCAAGCAAGGCAGAAAAAGTTCAGCAGAAATCTAAGCAAATCACCCCCTATTCATCATCATCACTATTAGAATAGAAGAATATAATATAATAGAATCATAACTATTCTCACAAATTTGCAAGCTCGCGTAGAGAATCTTAATGGAGGAAACCATTCACCACCTCACAGTGCACAATTTTATATAATCAACACAACATGGTTTTGTAAAAATCAAAGCCTACCTACGTTTTTGGAAACGGTAACCAACCACACACATAAAAGGACTTCCAGTAGATAGTCTATGTGAAATTTTCTAAAACTTTTGATAATAAAGCACCACACGAAATATTCGCAGAAATTGAAAGCATTTGGAATAAACGGCAAGATACTAAAAATTAATAAAACAGTGGGTAAAACAAAACAAAAAAAGCACAGGGTCAAAAGAACATACAATATCTACTTTGGAAAAGTTCAACGCAGAGCCACAAAAAATTATCACAGGAAAGGTTGAGGAACCTAGGTGTAACACTTGACACCGGACCTGACAGGGCTGATCTCATCGAGACGCTGAACAAATTGAAAGATCCAGAACAAATACTTAAAATATTCAGAATACTTTAAATACCCAATGTAACTCATACAAGGGGCAACAACCTCGAGAAGGCGCAATATAGGAATGATGACAGGGAATGCTTTTACACCCATATGGTAGTAAACCCATGGAATCGTCCACAAGCCGAAGCTATCAATGCCAAGATAATACTGGAGTTAAAAATTAATTTGGACAATTTTTTCAGGAACAGTAGGGGTGACCTTTGATGAGCCGCCGGCTTCCTGTCCTAGTCGAGACCATTAGACATTGTAGCCCCTTAGGCAAATTCAATGAAAATATGTTCTTTTTCTCACATAGGTAATTTATGCAACTGCTAGACACATGTTCATGCAGTTTTACCTTGTTTCTTCGGTAACTTGAACATTGCCTATAGTTACTGTATGAATATTTTCCATGTTTTTATCTATGAAAAACAATAGGTCAACATAATCGCGTGATTAGGATAAGCTATACAGTGAGGTTGTAAATAAATCCGCATGTACCCCCAAAAAATTGTAATACATCTTCATGTTATTATGTATGCTATGAATTATTTAGTTATTTATCACAATACAAGCATTTATGTACCAGCCCGTCCTTTCGAGTTGCGGCCACGGACAGATTTTTTTTTTTAAGATATATACAAGAGTTGTTACATTCTTGTACAGCCACTAGTACGCGTAGCGTTTCGGGCAGGTCCCTGGAATACGATCCCCGCCGCGAAGAATAGTTTTTACAACCAAGTACCCATTTTACTGTTGAGTTAAACAGAGACTACAGTTAAGGATTTGCGCCCAGTAAATCCTCCCCGGCCTGGATACGAACCCATGACAAAGCGCTCGCGGAACGCCAGGCGAGTGTCTTACCACTACACCACGGAGACTGGTGTACCAAAACACCCGAATCTAATCAAACCTTACCAAGCGACCCACGCATAGAAAAGGTGAATGTGTGTATTTTGAATGTGGTGTAAAATATAAATTATATTTTGTCCGTTGGGGATTTTAACGTCAAAATGCGATATGTTTTTCGAGCTTGTGCCCCTCACAAACACTTAGGTTTCTATTAATAGGTCGCTCGGTTAGGTTAGATTAGGTCCGGGTGTTTCAATACATTTTCTGTCCCTTGCGGCAGCTCGAGACGACAGGCTGTATAAAAGAAAAAAAATGCTTTTACTTTTTATGTATATGTACTTTCTTTCCATATACAATGAAAGTGATTCACAATATATTGTTTTTCGTTTCACGTTATATCCCAACTTGCGTGTGATTTCACGTTACTTTTACGTGTTCACGTTCTCAACTAAAATTATAGGATTTTAAAGAGCGAAATGAATACACAAAATTATCACAAATAAATCCAAAGCAAATGCAAACCGATTCTAACTAGTTTATCACAAATTAAAAATATTATTTGAATTACTTTGCCCAAAGAACATCGGGGTCTAGTTCATGAACCCATTATGTGATTAACATACTCTTCCCCCCCCCCTCCCAACCGCACATAGGGTGGGTTCGATAACAAACCAATTCAATTGCCTACATGATTATTCTTGACCGGCTATGAATATCTACAGCGATGTGTGGTGGTGCAGGAGGTGTTCCCAGACGGGTTGGTGGCCCAAGATGGCCGCCTGCAGCCTGGCGACCAGATCATCGAGGTGGACGGTGTAGACATGACGTCAGCCACTCACCAGGTGGTGTGTCAGGCTCTGAGGCGTCCCCAGACGGTGCTCAGGCTCGGTGTCTATAGGGAGAGGATTGAGGCTTACCGAGCAGCCTCGCCTCAGTCAACAAGTGCTCCACCGCATCATCAAGGTATACATAAAACCCATTTTAGCCAGCAAAAGTAGCTTTTGATTCATTACAAATCTTAAACAATGCTTATCAGCCCAATACTGTGTAACTTATTACTTCCCCCATCTTTAGTATAATTACTTCTTACACTACTTCTGAATGAGAATTTGTTCTAAAACATTTTTACGATTAGCCGGTTATAAAAAACTGAGGGTAGAGTATTGCAAATCTGAACTAAAACTGTGTTGACAGGAATTTTAATACTAATATAAAAAAAGAACAGATAGTGAAATCTGTTATCTTGTTAGCGTCCAAATTATCCATTGAGACAGCTATAGCGGTTACCAGCGACTCAAGCGCCGCCTTGGATTTTATCACCCTTTGATATAAAACACTATTTTGCCGATATGATACAAACTTACTCGCGTTACAATGAAATATTTGTGGAGAGGAGTTGCCAAATAAGTTTTATGTAAGTAAAAGTTTGTAGGTAAGTTTTATCATATTTACGTTGTTTGAAATTCGGACCACCTGTAATGATTGTAGTGCTGTGAGACGAAGAGTATGTTCCTGGAAATCTGGTTGTGTTACTGTACGCGTATTCGTATTTTCTTTAGAAGACACCATTATTATTTTCTGCATATACATTTCGTAAATCATACAGTGTATTTCGACACCTATTATTCATAAAGGTGGACATGAATAACCACAACACTACAATAAATTATGCACGCTTCACCACTGTGTCAGAACCACAATATCACCACTAACAAGAATAGGAATGATACATATAAAAACATGTCCCATAACCATTTGCACCTGAACTGTTTCACTAGTTTTCCCGAAACTTATTTGTTGTGTATCTATCTTTATCCATTGAATGAACTGAAACACTGAGTGATATACGATTATCTTAATACGCTCATATAGTCACCAGCGACTAATCCTGTCCTCATAGCGAGCCGAGGCTAATCTCACATGTGAAGGGGAGCCCACTGGGGAAGTCAATCCCTTACCATAAGAGTTGATCGCCCAAAGGAAGATTATTATACTACAACTTGTGACCGCCTAACAGCTACAAAAAAAAATACCAAAAGTTGACCTACCGATTTAAGGTGTCCCAGACGTCATCTTGTTAACCTCTTCACTATTAGCTCTCAGGTTTTTTCAGTATATCTTCCTTCAGTTGCAGTAAAATATACAGAAGTCGGGCTTGATATGTCCTTAGAATTTAAATTATTTGTTAACTATCATCACTGTCACCATTTTAACACTTCCTCGTGTACTGCAGGTGATAAAAAAGTTGATTTGATCTTCTGATGCTCTCTCAATAGACACCATTAAGCAAAGTAATTCCCACTACAAGCATTATTTTTTCCTGTCTGCTTAATTTCAAATTTCCTCGAGTAATATTTGTACTGTCTCACAATTCGCCATAAACACTTGTAGTCTCTGTCATCAAAGGACTGTTTGTTCTAACATTTCACCAAATATTATGGGTTTCTCACTGTCCCCAAACTGCATAGTTTTCACTAAAATTCTGTTTTTTCCCAACTGAACCTCAAATTGCACGAGTTCCCTAAACACTGCACAGTTCACCTCATTTACTAAAACATGTCTCCTAACAACTTTCCAAAGTGTAACAAAATGTCAACGGGTATTGAGGGATCCCAAAGGCTCTTCTTTTGACCCACTTCCTCTATAAATTGCCGGTGTAATTTTACCCACCAGTAACAATAGGGGCCGAACTATTCCATTAGGAACTTTGGACACTGCCTTCTTGGCACTACCGATCGACTAGCCGGTTGACAACTGACGCCGGGCCGGTTTCTGCCGAGCGACATCGGGTGATATTGGCTCGGTTTGATGTTGACCATTAGCCTGTCAACCGCTGGAGAGTTATTAAGGCCTCGCAAGTGCTTAGTGGCCAGTTAGCAAGTATAGCCGGCCACTAAGTCCTGAATATAGTCCAGAACTAATGTAAAATATGAGTGTATGCATACCGAGAAATGAGGTACACCTCTGCAACACTGGCGACTTCAGTCGTGGACGATGACGTCACGATTGACACACACCATGCTTCCATGCAGCCATTTTATTTGTTCACTTGTCTGTCTTGCAGCCTTTACTTCATTGTAGTGAAATTTCCCAAGACGTAACTAATTACCAATGACTCTCAGCGATTTCAATCAAATTCACACTGTTGAGTTCCCATTTTAATACGCGTGCTACTTTTCATACTTCTTTTTTTTCCTGATTTACTTTATTTCCACACGTACTGATAGTTTGTGTTTAATTTGAGCGCAAGTAAGGTTTACATCTGTCAAATGATTTTGAATGGGCAATGAAATAAGATAGGTCCTTGTATTGCAGGTGTTTGACAAACCACACATTGTTCAACTACAGATGACAAACCACGGATGACAACTACATATGACCACTCAAAATACAATACAACACACGACACAACCACAGTACACCTGAACAATGGCACAATCGCGAACGACAAAAATCAACCATATTCTGTTTCATACTGAGACTCATTAGACAGCCTACTACCTCGTAGTCGGTCACATCATTCAACGTTACGATCAATTCGTGTTTTTAATGAGGTATCGCAGACTTGTTGACACATCATAAGTGACGCAGTCTGATATATGGCGGACCAAATTTAATATCAAATCCATCGTCTAGAAACAAGTTTATTGTCGTGTTTACATCAGTTTCGTTTCTACAGAAATTCCGAATCATGACATTATATTTCAAAATGTTTTCAAAGTCCTTGCTTGCGATCTTTGACAATATTGTTATTTCCAGGGAAGGCTTGCTTTCAATTTAGACGAAATTATAAGTCTTTAAATATTACTGATATCCTCTTTTCAGGGGAAATGGTGGCAGTAACTTTATGCAAGGAAACAAGCCGACAGCTGGGGCTCAAGCTAGGAGGAGGCGTACTGAGCCTGGTATTTTCGTCATGGAGGTACTTGATGGCTCAGTGGCCGCACAGGACGGCCAACTCCACCCACACGACCGCATCCTGGCCATCAATGGTGCTGATGTGCGCTATGCTCGCCTTGACCATGCCTCGCGCCTCATACAGCAGAGTCATACACATGTAAGCCTGTGGTAAGTCGCGGGCCGGCTGTTGCCTTGTGTCAGGCTCTGATACGACCGCCCACTCCCCCGAGTACTGGCGCAACAGTTCAGCAACACAGCGAGTTCCATGGATCTGCTGGCCACAGAAGTGCAAGTGACAGTGGTTGTGGTGCCATGGAATATGGGCGATCTGCTTCTTGTGATTCCTGAGTGATCACAGTCTTGTGTCATCCATGAGGTCTTCACCCAGCACCCGTTTGCCTTCTGAGGCTGGTGGTGGCGTTGGGTCTCCCTCGAGAGAGGTGGCTCACCCACCACTTCCTCTCCTGGGTACTGCACATCAGATACTGACGACACTGAATCCAGTCACCATCATCCTCAAACCCACCACACCACCACCACCATCGACACTCAACTTCTGTTGATTCCCCAACACTATCATCACCAGTTGCCAGCTGACCCTACTCAGGAGCAGGACCTCCGCGATAAACACCCGTCATCATCTGAACACAGTCTCCACCACGATTCCATTTCTACCTGCTACTCCAAGAGGAGCTCGCTCACCTGAAGACTCTCTTGATATCATGGCAGGACTCAAACGCTAATGCACACTGAAAACAATCAGCTTCAGCAGAAGAATGTCACTATTAAAAAGGTATGTACACACTAACGGTTCGTTCATTAAAATAATAAAAAATAAATGGGTGAAGCATTACAGCGTGTGGTTCAAATAAAATTCGTCAGTGAAGCACTTGTTCCGGAAGTGTTTCGAACGAAATCAGTTGCGAGTCGTGTATAAACCGTTTTTCATTCACTAAACGGTTTGGTGCCTTCTTTTGATAATTACTTACTTTTCATTCATAAACAGTGGGTTTGGCGGGTGGATGGAATTACTTTTGGGTTTTTGCTTGGAGGACGGGCTGGTACAATACAATACTGTTCATGAAATGAAACTTAAGAATCATAATTAAATAATAACTTTGTAATTTGCTTCATTAAGCTGTGTCTTTTAAAAATATTTACAATGTAATTTACGACTCACTGACGATACATTTTATGTATATAATGAATGAGGGGTCACTCATGGAGGAAATAAACATCGTGATAAAACATGCGTAACTCTACTTACTGTACATATCGTAAATAATCATTTCCATTTTCAGAACACAACCTAATAGTTAAAAATACCAACTGACAACACCATGCATCATAAAGAGAAACATTATTATATCTATGATGTACTAGTGAAGAGCAATGCGTGCTGTTGTACATAATATGTGTTACGGTTCACATTTTCAGAGTGTAAGGGAGAGCTGGGCATGAGGATTGGTGGTGGAGTGAACAGCAACGAGGGTGACACTCCCATCTACATTGCCAACATTAACCCCCAGGGTCCTGTCGGAAGGTGTCGAAACATCAAGGTATGGCACGATTGTGGTATGGTTTAGGTCATGAATTATGATGAAACTAGAGCTTAGTTTTGACATTGTTTAATAGAAATTATCATTCTTAAGAACATGATTAATAATTGGTACACCGAAATATAGTCCTACTGGCTCATAGAGGTTAGGTTCTATTTAAATCCATCCATTTTCGCTCATATGTATCCTGTTTTTTTAAAATTTATTCACATCCTCAATTATATTGCCAAACCAATTTTGCTTCTATCATTTTTTAATAAAATTCATCAAATTTACAACCATTGCTACAAGTTCTGAACTGTTGATAATCTCAAGGCCTTTATATATCCCTTCTAAATGCCTTTCATTCATTTGTAAATTTGAAACATATTTTTCCTTTTTCCTGTCTCAAGAGAATGTAAGCCAAGTTCCCTTACCCTGTCTTCATAAAAAGATTTCTAATACTAGGGATTAACTTATACTTCCTGTGCTGATGCTTTCGAGAGAACTTATGTCCATACCTATTATACCATAATACACTGTATATCATTTATATATTATCCAAGTGAGACTTTACTGGTGCAAGATATAATAATAATATTGGTCTTTCTATTGCAAATGCATTTAAATATAAAACTAAATGCTTTATCATGTTTGCCTTATTTCATGAAACGATATAGTTTTAGTCTTGGTTTTAAGTCTATGCTAATTATCTTAAGTTATCAGGATGTTTAGTTAGGCTGGAAAGTGGTTACTACAGTTGTTTGATAAAGAAAGGGTCAATTCTAAGGCATTTGAGATGAAGTTAGGTACCTTATTTGTAAACTTGTCACCATTGTACTTTGAATTAAAAACTGTTTCATACTTTGCTAATATATTTTTCTCACAGAAGGGTGATGTGTTGCTATCGGTAAATGGACAGTCGCTGCTTGGACTAACGCATGGACAAGCAGTTGCACTACTGAAGGCTACGGCAGAATTGATAGGCGTCACACTTTCTCTGTTAGATGGTCCTGAGACATCTGTGGGATCTGCCAACTTTGTACCATCTTGGCTGTATTGGCAAAAGTTGCCACGCTCTTTACACATCTCCAAGAGTGTTGTACTGCACAGGGCTCCTGGGGCTTCCCTTGGTTTCAGTATAGTTGGTGGCTCTGATCCCCAGCGAGGGGCTGAACCTATACATGTTCTGTTTGTAGTGCAGTCATCCCCTGCAGCCCTTGAAGGAAAGTTACGATGTGGAGACCGTTTGCTGTCAGTAGATGGCCACTCCCTGGAGCTAGTTCGCCATGCCTCTGCTGTCAGTCTTCTAAAGCAGGCAGGACAAAGAGTTAACCTTGAAGTGGTTTCCTGGCTGGGTACAGAACTGTGACCTATAATGTTTGTTTTCCTAAAGGATCTTCCTGTTAAAGGCAATATCAAACATGGGGATGTACCAGTAGTAATGGGCATCAAAACAGTCAAAATGTGCCTCTGGCGCCTAAACAATTAAATATAAAACTTAAAAAAGGTCTCTGAAGGAGCTAAAATGATAATGCTAAGCGTATTTAAATGGAGGAATTTATTTTTTTCAATACATAGATATATAATGTGTTCTTTCATGCTCTAGTAAAATCTGATGGTAAAATATTACTTAAAAGTGTACTTATTTCTCAAGCCATTTCTTTGAGACACCAAGTCATAATTTTAAATGCTACCTGTAAGTTAAAATTAATTCACAATATTTGTGATAATTATTTCTACAGACATTTAAATTTGTTGTGATGCATAATTACAATAACAAAATTACCTTTTCTAAAAGGATTTACATTAAAAAAATTTGGTGACAGGTAGCATGCATACACCTTTATTGATGTACAGCAGATACAGATCTGAGCTATTACACAACAATAAACAGTCTTGTACAGAACTTTATACTTAAACATCTGTTATAAATTTATTATTATATGGTAGCTTCCTAAGCAAACAATGTTGCTACAGTAATATAAGCCTACAAAACAAATGTGATGGTAAATGATAAATTACAAGAAATAAACAAATACTGTAATTCAAAATAATGTATTTTTTTAATTATGAATTGCATTGTCATCTTTGACAAAGTTGATCCAATTGAATTTTTGTACAATATCTAGAAATTTGCATACATTTTAATTTGTGGTGTTATTTCCGAGTATGAGGACAAAAGCACCTCTTATACAGTATATGGTATTCATCGGTAAAAGTGATGTCTGTCTGTCTGTGGATGGATTTCCATCAAAATGGCATTTTATAGGTTCATTCCTTTTGTATACTAAGTGAATCATTGTTAAACCTTCCCTAAACTTCGACCAAAAGACTGATTTTCTAAACGCTTATTAAACACTTGCACCCACGTTTACATGGAGCATTGCATTAAACTACCAGCCAATATGAGGCAAACCTCATTGGAACCCAAATATTTTCATTCATATCTCTGTCTAACTATGTTTCAACATTTTCCAAGGTGATACTGCCTGGCAGGTTATGCAACGTAAATACTGCTGTAGTATTAATTAGCTAATGCTTGCTTGTGGCCTTTCTGTCTTGTGTTTCGATCACATCATTTATATTCCTCTTATTATGTCTCATTCAGTCATTCACTTCAGTAATATCACCCATCATTCTGCACTTCTCAAGATAGTTTAACCTCGTGCTCACCTAATAAAAATATATGATGCTGGGTATTAACTTGATCATCCTTCTGTAAATTTCTCGGAGGATTTATGTCCCTTCTGAATTATGAGAACTAAAACTGCACAGTATAATCTTAAATGGGGTATCACTCGGTATTTTATACGACAAAGTGTGCTGGGAAGATGGGACACCACAAGCTTATCTCTCATCCTTTAACTATACTTCGGTAATTACACTTAGGTAATTACTAGGGCAAAGTTAATATTATCCCTATGATTAACTCATATTTTGTATATTAATAAACATGCAATTCTTTATTTACCACCACTCCAAAATTCCTAGACACTGGATTTACAGTAGGCCCAATTATATCTACATTGCCAACCTGATTTCAGTCTTATATACATTTCACAAGCTTGAAGTGCACTTAAGTAGTTCCCAAGAGCAAATGTGTAAAACTCTCCACTGGACATATTCCGGGCACCTTCAATTTCATTATATTTGTCAAGGTGGCAACGAATGTAGTGATTGGAAAAACTGATTCGCTCTGGGCTTAATTTCCAAGCAGGATGAGATATTTGGGGGAGGTTTTCGTATACCCAACTCCTCTGATTCCCTGTCAGTAATTAGGTATTGTACCTGGAACTTAGTACTATTGTGGGTCACATCCCAGATTGTTCATTTGTAGGCTAGGAACACTGCATCAAGCCTAACCAGCTTTTTATGCTCAACAATGAAAACATTTAACTAAAAGTGTTACTCATCTGATCATTCTGCGATAATTGCATCAGTTTTCTATGGAAATGTTGTATGACTTAACTCTTGCAATCATCAAGCCTTTCCTTCAGTACCTCTTGAGAGAGAATCTGTAAGTCTCATTACACACATGCCCTAAATTTGGGTCAATACCAAATAAAATTATTTGCTTATTCTGAGAAACATAGAATTGGAAGGCAGCTTCATTCTTGCCAAAGTTCTCCACCAGTGATTGTTGAAACAGGTCAATATGCAGTCTCTGACAGCAGGAATGCTATGAAGGGCACAATCACACAGAACACCTAAGCATCACTAGCTGAGCATTCCTAGATAAGTTAGGGTGGGGTAGAAGACAGCCATTAGATAGCTAGTGATTTGAGCCACTGCAACCAACCCTTTACATGCTGACCACTGTCATGAACTCAGTCAAGCACAGCTCACCTATGTTCATGAATTCCTCCACTAAAAGGACAAATCTGGCTTTGAATCTGAGACCTGAACCTGTTCAAGACCCAGAAAACAGAGGCAGGCTTTTTTGGATGTGTAGAATAGTTAAGGAATAAATGTAGATCACAAAACCTGATTGTGATGAAAGTTTTTAAGGAAGGTTCGATGTGGCAAGTTTATACAAACTGAAATAAAGTGAGATTTGAAAAGTGGAGCCTCGTAAATATGAGAGGGGGTAAAAATAATGAAAGGATTAATTGAAGAGTATGCCATTTAGTGAATAAAACGTCAGCTGGAGAAATAAATGACTTCTCATGACAGTTCAAAGTACAGTACAGTACTTGTGTATGAAATTCAATTAAAATTGACAAAGATAGCTGTAGAGATGGCAAAGGCTTTATATGATGTCAAGTGAAGATGAGAAAATTATTTTATGCGGGTAGTGAAGAGAATAAATGTTCCTATGATAGCAGAAATTAAAGAATAATTATAAAAACATCTTGAGAATGAAACGATACATATGATTAGCATCCTACAAATAAACGATGGTGCTTTTAGACAAAGATTTACCACCAAAAAGTGCAGTCTGACACTCCACATGTCCTGGAATGTTTTTTGTTTCATCACTAGAAATGGGGTCAGTCTCTGAAACAGATTTTGTAATTATGTCTAACTTCTTAGTAAACAAGTGTTTTTTTATTATTTGATACAATGTTCATATAATTTTTTAGCTTTCTTTACATAGTATCTACATTTTCACAGGGAAATCACAATACTATATATCTATGAGAAAATCACTGGAGCAGGATAGGGGTCAAACAATGATTTTCTCATAGATATACTGTATCATGGTATTGTGATTTCCTTGTGTATTTGAAGGGAGTGTTGGTGGAGAACTCCATTACTACACCAGAGTGCATGCAAATTATATGTAAAACTTGGATAGGCTACCAGTTCAGTGCCTCTAAATTCCTAATGGATTCAGGCAGATCCCAGGATATATAATTTTTATCATGTTGTGGTCCATGGGTTAAGATGTGCATCTGCAACCCGTTCTCGCACTTGNCTTATCTTCAGTTAGATGCTGTCCAGTTAAACTAGGCGCAAGCTTAAATTACATAAAACTTAGTACAC
>WNGS01004946.1:19780114-19784321 GCA_020271785.1 Procambarus virginalis
AACGGTAACATAATAAAGCACAAAAAAAGGAAGGGGGTAGTAGGAGAAAACGCACAGAAACTGTATTAGAGGGGATCTAAACATCCCCTCTAATGCGTTATACGTGGTTTCCTCCGAGGCTATGGGTCCCCCTTCTTCCAGCCAGAGGTGGTACTCCCTTATTTTATCATAAAATATTATATATATATATATATATATATATATATATATATATATATATATATATATATATATATATAACTTTTAATAAAAACAATAGGGTGTTAGAAGAAAATATTAAAATGTTCAGTGAGAAGCCACAACGTTTTCTCTGAATACTCTTTATTTTCTTCTTCGAGGCTATGGGTCCCTACAATTACACCAGAGGTAGTACCCCTATGTATATAATCTATTAACAAAATTAGGGGAATTGCTGCATAGTCAGGCCTATTAACGACGAGAAGGATAGGTCTTAAAATACTTATAGTTATCAGAATTAAGTATTAATTAGAAAATCAAAACTTTTCACACCGAACCTCACGTAAGCAAAGAGCATCAATAAATGGCGTCAAACGTTAGTCAAAATGAGTGTCAATAAATGGCGTTAGATTTAGAAGACTGCCACGCATGTCATACCATCACGAACAAATATCACTGCAAATCTGAAAACAAGTTAAAAAAATCATATTTGAATAAAGAAAGTCAAACGAAAGCGCTAAGCCAGTATGGCTGAATATATCATTATGCAAGTCACATCGCTAAGCCAGTATGACTGTATATATTACTATGCATGTCATAATATGTACAGTAATTTTTGTGACGTTGTGAACGCTTGAAACGATCGACTTTTTCCCAAGATTATTTGTCATAAATGTCGCCTTGAACTACTGATGGTTGGTCCAACCTTCTGCAGCTATTCGCAAAAAAAAAGGTGAGCTTTCGTATATATTTTCGGCACCTATGTTTCCTTAGGTTGCATCAATGGTCTCTTGCTCTTGAAGATGAGGTTTTCATAATTTTTTTATTTACTTTTTTAGATCTATTTTGTTCATTTCTGTTAATATTTTGCACATTAATTATATAGCCACTTTTTCCCCCTTCTTCCAACCTTGACATATCTAACTCTTCCAACTTCTCCCTATAGCTTATGTTTTCAAGTTCGGGAATTTATTTAGTAGCAATTCTTACCCCCTTTCTCATATCCCAGGAAGCCTAATCTCAAGCCAGACTGATAAAAATTAAAATTCTCGAACTAGGTCACCTGCAAACAGAAAAGCCGAGGTAAACTCCGTGTGAGGGATACATCTTTCTCTGAAAAACAGAGTTCGTGAACTGTAGACCCTCAATCCGGTCTCTGCAATAGGGGGCGACACGGGAAATTGCCCATAACAAATATATGCAGTAATTCCGGAAAACATCAGACATTTATACCTCAGTCTCCCCTACTTGCACTCCCAAAATGCAAGCAGGGAACACCCTGGGACGTCATTAGCAGAATACTAAAGCAGTCTCAACAGAGCCAAAGGCTCAAGTAACGCACTTTGTATCCTGCTTTCCCTATTTCTCCAGTAATGTTTACTACTCCATCAGATACCTTGCGTCACGTGACGTGGATCAAGCCTGAAAGGCTCCAGGTCATGAAAAAATCTTTCTAATAAATGTTTCCGGAAAACTACGATGGAGAACTAAGAACTAAGCATGGGAAAACACGAGGCGCATAAGGCAGAAAATGACAATAGAAATTATACAAATTGTGAAGCAGAACACACCAAAAGAACAAGATAAATGAAAAATGGTTATCTTGAGATGATTTCGGGGCTTAGCGTCCCCGCGGTCAGGTCCTCGACCAAGCCTTCTTTTTGTTACACTCCCCCCCCCCAGGAAGCAGTCCGTAGCAGCTGTCTAACTCCCAGGTACCTATTTACTGCTAGGTAACAGGGGCATCAGGGTAAAAGAAACATTTTGTCCATTTGTCTCTGCTTCCACTGGGGATCGAACCCGAAACCTCAGGACTAAGAATCCGAAGCACTGTCCACTCAGCTGTCAGACGCCTGGGTATGCAATATAACGTTCCGGATATATGGATAACAATAACGTTCCAGATATTTGGATAACAGCACCTGGAAAATATTGATAACAAATTACAGCATAAGATTTACCCAACGGGGCATAAGACTGTTACTGCCAATATGAGAGTCATGGAGCGTTTTTAATAGCTGATATTTGCATAAACTCATCACGCAGGAGAGGAATAAACATTTTACGCACCGAAATTTAAATAGTCATTATCGGCTATCACCTTTGAGACGGTTTGGCAGCTTCGCGGCGAGCAGTAAACCCTCTCTGCACATATTGGCTTCTTTGAGGCGAGCAGTAAACGCTCTCAGCACACACACTTCTCCGAAGAGAGCAGTAAACGCTCTCAGCAAACACTTCTTCCAAAAGAGCAGTAAACGAATTCACAATACCCAAATTTGTCTATTCCAGTCAGGTCGTGTGTATTAAACGCTACAGCTAAAATCCATTCTATACATTCCGCATAATACTGTACATACTACAAAAGCTAAATATTTAATAAAACATTAATCACAACCTACGTGCCTGATCTGTAATATAACAGATTGAATTTTAACATTTAGATTGCAAGTTATAGTAAATACGTGTAATGGCATTCAAAATATATAGTTATTCAAATTACATATATTTATATAAGAGTCCAGGTTCCAAATAATAAACTAAACATCAAACATTACTAACGCATTAATAACTCCTAAAACCAAAAGCAATCGTTTAACTAAATCTTTTTAGTCAAAAGTTTATAGACCCAGATCTTTTAACTAAAGATCTTAGGTCTATAAACCCAAGACAGTTGTGCGCATCACCCTATCTATTAGCACAAAAAACGCCAGATCAGGAAATCTATAGATGACAGAGAGAACATGCAATTTAGATTCTATATCTAAAACTATCTAAAGCTAATATGTTGCATTAAATAGTATTAGAAACCAGAAATATTGTCTCTCAAGCATTAAAGGAAGAATTGTGAATTAAATTGCAGTTTGAACAATAACATTTGCGATCGTGATGTAACAGCATTCCTCAGTCTGTGTTCCTTTACCCAACATTAGGAACCACGAACCACAAAAGCCCAGGATAACCTACGGGTCGAGATCGTGCAGCCTACTAGCATTTGGAATTAGATTTAACAAAAGCCATTATTACGTACATATTAGATTCTACAAAACCAGTATTAGTTAATTAAATTCTACAAAACCAAACAATGTAAAACAGTAGAGACCATGAGCGACTTTAGTGACCCAAATGTTATAGGACAAAATGATATACCAATCAAAAGAAAAGTAAATACCAAACAATTGCCAAAGCCTAGTCTAGAGGCAATAGGGATGCAAGAGAAACTTTAGGACCAGACTCAGGATATGAAACAATTATCAACCGGAGCAGAAGACGTCATGAGAGCATCGTCAATATTACTTCTGGGCCACGAGCTTAATATATTGCCTTGGGGGCCCCGTCTTGTGGATGCTGCAGTAAGATAATGGAGTCGGAGTCGGGGATATTGGGGTTACTGATGTTAAGGGAAAATCTGAAGAAACAGTAATAGTATACTGTTAATACTTATCGAAATATTTGAGAAACTAATAGCCATTAGAGGCAGTATTGAGATTTTCAATACTTCCTCTTATGGCTATTGAGATTCTCAAATACTCAACAATATTGATATTCTTGAGAAAAGAAGTAGAGCCATTAGTTACTGGGACTTTATGGGCATGCATGTGCGTAACAAATCTCGTGAATGCTCATTAATTCTCTGTTCTAACATCGGTCACAAACGTATAATCGTCAGTAAAAAACATATATGTCAAATAGACCCGCATTTCATTTATTTATTATGCATCCCATACCCATCCGGTGGGTGGTGGTGGAAAGGGCTACAGAGGCACATAATGAGTTCAGGAACTGAACCCCATAGTTCGTTTAGCTAAGCAAGTGACAATCTTGTCAAGCTAGTTACACAACTGTTAATATTACGTACACACGCAATATATATAAATATATATATATATAAATATATGCGGAAAAACCACAAAGAAATGGAGAAAGGGGGGTGAACGTTTCGGCTTTTCAAGGCCTTTGTCAACACCAGGCAGTCTGGTGTTGACAAAGGCCTTGAAAAGCCGAAACGTTCACCCCCCTTTCTCCATTTCTT
>WNGS01004946.1:19840001-19852340 GCA_020271785.1 Procambarus virginalis
TGAGGCCTCTCCAGACCAGGCCGACAACAGAGCGCAACTCCATAGTCTCCTGAGACTGATGGATGCCTACTACTACTAGGCTATCATGTAAGTTAAAGTTTATGTGATTAGAGTTATACTTTATATGATGCCAGCCTTGTTGGCAAGGTGCAGGCCTCATTACACACAGAAATCACAATAGCGTGATGCATCAAATGAACAAATCCACAAGGGGCCGTGACGAGGAATCGAACCTGCGTTCCGAGAGCATCCCAGGACCATGTCGTACCTCAGTCGATTAAGGCAGCTCCTGGGATGCTCTCGGACGCGGGTTCGAGTCCTCGTCACGGTCCCTTGTGGATTTGTGCAAGCCTCGTTACCAGGGGTGCCAACCTTGCTCGCACCGTGCAACATTTGCGCGGTGAAAGTCCATTTAATCACGAAAAACCTTTAATACCTTCACGATATTTTTACTAAGCCTATTTGATGAGTTGAATAACGAATGGGAAGACGTATTGTGGTATTTATACCGTGTACCCATGATTGGGTACCCGTGATTGGGTACCCGTGATTGGGTACCCATGATTGGGTACCCGTGATTGGGTACCCGTGATTGGGTACCCATGATTGGGTACCCGTGATTGGGTACCCATGATTTAAGCCATCATTTGGGTACATGATGGGCTTAATATAGGCTTCATGTACCCAAAATGTTCCTTTAAAAACTGCGTCCTGTACCAAATTGGTCGATTAAATACCGCTTCGTGTGCCCAATTGGTCGATTAAATACCGCTTCGTGTGCCCAATTGGTCGATTAAATACCGCTTCGTGTGCCCAATTGGTCGACTAAATACCTCTCCTTGTATCCGTTGTTAATTTACATATTGAAGAAAACGACAAGTGCCAATTCATGTCGTGGGTGTACGATGAAGCAAGAACGACCTGGGGTAAAAGAGGGCAAGCTGTCGTAATCCCCGGCGTGAGTACAACAAGTCGGTTGTCATTGAATTTGCATTTCAGAGCTCATGCAAATTTTATGGTGCGGGAAATTGCCAAACTTGTGTGCACAGGACTCGATCGCTTCCTATGGACATACGGTGAGCGACTTACGTGTGTGTGTGTGTGTGTGGTGTGTGTGTGTGTGTGTGTGTGTTGTGTGTGTGTGTGTGTGTGTGTGTGTATTCACCTAGTTGTGTTTGCGGGGGGTTGAGCTTTGCTCTTTCGGTCCGCCTCTCAACTGTCAATCAACTGTTTACTAACTACTTTTTTTTTATTTTTTTATTCTTTCATACACCACACACACACACCCCCGGAAGTAGCCCGTGACAGCTGACTAACTCCCAGGTAACCTATTTACTGTTAGGTAGCAGGGGCATTCCAGGGTGAAAGAAACTTTGCCCATTTATTTCTGCCTCGTGCATGAAAATCGAACCCGCCACAGAATTACGAGTCCTGCGCGCTATCCACCAGGCACCCAGGACATATTTTTCTTCCCCCCCCCCCCACACACAAAACATCCCCACGAAGCAGCCTGGAACAGCTGTCTAACTCCCAGGTACCTTTTTACGCTAGGTGAACAGGAGAACTCCAGGGTAAAAGAAACTCTGCCCATTTGTTTTGCCTCTGCCGGGGATCGAACCACAGTCCTAGGACTACGACCCCAGAGCGCTGCTCACTCATCCACGAGGCTCCCAAAGACCCGAGGGTGTGTGTGTGTATTCAGTTTGTCAGCTGCATTCACAGTAATGCCAAACTTTTTCTCCCACGTGATGCCCAAAATAGCATCATTGAAACCTTGCCATCTCTGTTGTAAACTTCATTGCTGCTGCACCTATAAACTACATTATATTATATATATATATATATATATATATATATATATATGATATATATATATATATATGTCGTACCTAGTAGCCAGAACGCACTTCTCATCCTACTATGCAAGGCCCGATTTGCCTAATAACCAAGTTTTTCCTGATTAATATATTTTCTCTAATTATTTCTTATGAAATGATAAATCTACCCATTTCATTATGTATGAGGTCAATTTTTTTTTATTGGAGTTAAATTAACGTAGATATATGACCGAACCTAACCAACCCTACCTAACCTAACCTAACCTATCTTTGTAGTTAGGTTAGGTTAGGTAGCCGAAAAAATTAGGTTAGGTTAGGTTAGGTTAGGTTAGGTTAGGTAGTCGAAAACAATTAATTCATGAAAACTTGGCCTATTAGGCAAATCGGGCCTTGCATAGTAGGGCTGAGAAGTGCGTTCTGCTACTAGGTACGACATATATATATATATATATAGATGATTAATATATATATATATATATATATATATATATATATATATATATATATATATATATATTATACACATGTGTGTGTGTGTGTGTACTCACCTAGTTGTGTTTTGCGGGGGGTTGAGCTTTAGCTCTTTGGTCCCGCCTCGCAACCGTCAATCAACTGGTGTACAGATTCCTGAGCCTACTGGGCATCATATCATAGCTACACTTGAAACTGTGTTTGGAGTCAGCTCCACCACATCACTGCCTAATTGCAGTCCATTTGTCAACCACTCTGACACTAAAAAAGTTCTTTCTAATATCTCTGTGGCTCATTTGGCACTCAGTTTCCACCTGTGTCCCCTAGTGCGTGTGCCCCTTGTGTTAAATAGCCTGTCTTTATCTACCCTGTCGATTCCTTTGAGAATCGTGAATGGGTGAATGTGTGTGTGTTTGTGTGTGTGTGTGTGTGTGTGTGTGTGTGTGTGTGTGTGTGTGTGTGTGTGTGTGGTGCATTGAATGTATCTAGTATTGGGGGGGCCTTTCTATCAGGCACTGAGACGTAATTCAAGAAAATAAAGAACAGTTTTTTGTCGATCTGTACCTTTTGTGATGCTATTAATAGTGAGGAGATAGTTTTTAGCACATTTTATCATTTAATAGAAAATAGCTAAGGCTTTCTGAATAATGTGTGCCAATTGCTAGGCTCGTGGGGGGAAGCTACCGTAAATATTAGACAACAGAATAACACGGCCTCAGGTTTGACTCACATCAACCTGTCCTCTTACAAGAACGTCGCTTTTCATTGGAATGCGCACTAAGGCTAAAATTTTCGTCCTGGAAAATGGAAGCGGCTCGCGATAGTGGCGTACTGTCCCGTTTTCTGTTTTCGGTCCTCTGGTTTATTCAGGTTAGGAAAGGACACCTTAAATTAACCGTTTTCTTGACGTTTTGAAACCTTTGGAAGACGGGCTGCACACAGGGCGTATCTACCATCAGCAAGCAACCACACTAGAAACCACCTGCTCCTGATCTCCCACAAATATATCGTGGAGTGGTCACACTGTAAAATATGTCAGTCTTGCCTTAGCATAACTGAAAGGGATTATCATATTACACGAATTAAGCATATATATATATATATATATATATATATATATATATATCTATATATATATATTATATATATATCTATATATATATATATTGCTTAATATATATATATATCATATATATATATATAGCTATATATAGATATATATATATATATATATATGTTAGAAAAGTATATATTTGATCACAAAAACTCCTCACCTTGGCAAATGATGAGCATATTTATAATTCGTCCATACAGGTGAAAAAGACTTCCAGCTTCTTTTATTAGCTCGTCTCTCCATGTTTCGTCCTCTCTTGGGACTATTGTTGTCCACTCATTTTTTTCACGATTGAAGTCCCTCATTATTGGTAGCCTAGCTCTGAATTTAAGACTGTGAGTGGTGTGTGCGCGCGCGTGGTGTCTGTGTGAGTGTGTACTCACCTAATTGTACTCAACGAATTGTGCTTGCGGGGGTTAAGCTCTGGCTCCTTGCTCCCGCCTCTCAACTGTCAATCAACTGGTGTACACATTCCTGAGCCTATTGGGCTCTATGTGTGTGTGGTGTGTGTGTGGGTGTGTGTGTGTGTACTCACCTATTTGTACTCACCTATTTGTGCTTGCGGGGGTTGAGCTTTGGCTCTTTGGTCACCGCCTCTCAACTGTCCAATCAACTGGTGTACAGATTCCCGAGCCGTACTGGGACTCTATGTGTGTGTGTGTGTGTTGTGTCGTAGTGTTGTGTGTGTGTGGTGTGTGTGGTGTGTGTGTGTGTGTGTGTGTGTGTGAGGACGTTAAGTGACGGTGTGATTAGTAGTCGTAATTGGTGTTATA
The DNA here is from genome assembly GCA_020271785.1 of Procambarus virginalis. NCBI lineage: Eukaryota > Metazoa > Arthropoda > Malacostraca > Decapoda > Cambaridae > Procambarus > Procambarus virginalis. The sequence continues at coordinate 19,844,198 of WNGS01004946.1, forward strand.
TTTGTCTCTATCTCTCTTTATCGCACTCATCTCTTCCACTTTCTGTCACAAGACAAATGCGCACGCACGCACTCACGCACACACACACACACACCACACACACACACACACACACACACAACACACACACACACACACACACATAGAGCCCAGTAGGCTCGGGAAGCTGTACACCAGTTGATTGACAGTTGAGAGCGGGACCAAAGAGCCAAAGCCAACCCCCGCAAGCACAAATAGGTGAGTACAATAGGTGAGTACACACACACACACAACACACACACACACACACATAGAGCCCAATAGGCTCAGGAATGTGTACACCAGTTGATTGACAGTTGAGAGGCGGGAGCAAGGAGCCAGAGCTTAACCCCCGCAAGCACAATGAGTTGAGTACAATTAGGTGAGTACACACTCACACAGACACACGCGCGCGTCACACACCACTCACAGTCTTAATCAGAGCTAGGCTACCAATAATGAGGGACTTCAATCGTGAAAAAAATGAGTGGACAACAATAGTCCCAAGAGAGGACGAAACATGGAGAGACGAGCTAATAAAAGAAGCTGGAAGTCTTTTTCACCTGTACTGGACGAATTATAAATATGCTCATCATTTGCCAAGGTGAGGAGTTTTTGTGATCAAATATATACTTTTCTAACATATATATATACTATATAATATATATAGATAGCTTATTATATATATATATATATATATAAGCAATATATCATCTATCTATATATACTACTATATATATATATATCTTCATCCTTTTCCTCTCTCTATCTTCTCTCTCTATATATATATACTAATATCTATGCTTAATTCGTGTAATATGATAATCCCTTTCAGTTATGCTAAGGCAAGACTGACATATTTTACAGTGTGACCACTCCACGATATATTTGTGGGAGATCAGGAGCAGGTGTTTCTAGTGTGGTTGCTTGCTGATGGTAGATACTCCCGTGTGCAGCCCGTCTTCCAAAGGTTTCAAAAACGTCAAGAAAACGGTTAATTTAAGGTGTCCTTTCCTAACCTGACTAAACCAGAGGGACCGAAAACAGAAAACGGGACAGTACGCCACTATCGCGAGCCGCTTCCATTTTCCAGGACGAAAATTTTTAGCCTTAGTGCGCATTCCAATGAAAAGCGACGTTCTTTGTAAGAGGACAGGTTTGATGTGAGTCAAAAACCTGAGGCGTGTTATTCTGTTGTCTAATATTTACGGTAGCTTCCCCCACGAGCCTAGCAATTGGCACACATTATTCAGAAAGCCTTAGCTATTTTCTATTAAATGATAAAATGTGCTAAAAACTATCTCCTCACTATTAATAGCATCACAAAAGTGTACAGATCGACCAAAAACTGTTCTTTATTTTCTGAATTACGTCTCAGTGCCTGATAGAAAGGCCCCCCCAATACTAGATACATCATGCACACACACACACACACACACACACACACACCACACACACACCCACACACACACACACACACACACACATTCACCACATTCAAGATTCTCAAAGGAATCGACGGGTAGATAAAGACAGGCTATTTAACACAAGGGGCACACGCACTAGGGGACACAGGTGGAAACTGAGTGCCCAAATGAGCCACAGAGATATTAGAAAGAACTTTTTTAGTGTCAGAGTGGGTGACAAATGGAATGCATTAGGCAGTGATGTGGTGGAGGCTGACTCCAAACACGTTTCAAGTTAGATATGATAATGCCCAGTAGGCTCAGGAATCTGTACACCAGTTGATTGACGGTTGAGAGGCGGGACCAAAAGAGCTAAAGCTCAACCCCCTCAAACACAACTAGGTGAGTACACACACACCACACATGTGTATAATATATATTATATATATATATATATATATATATATATATATATATATTATATATATATATATATATATATATTATATTATTATGTCGTACCTAGTAGCCAGAACGCACTTCTCAGCCTACCCTACTATGCAAGGCCCGATTTGCCTAATAGGGCCAGTTTTCATGAATTAATTGTTTTTCGACTACCTAACCTACCTAACCTAACCTAACCTAACCTAATTTTTCGGCTACCTAACCTAACCTAACCTACAGATAGGTTAGGTTAGGTTAGGTAGGGTTGGTTAGGTTCGGTCATATATCTACGTTAATTTTAACTCCAATAAAAAAAAATTGACCTCATACATAATGAAATGGGTAGCTTTATACATTTCATGAGAAAAATTAATTAGAGAAAAATATATTAATTCAGGAAAACTTGGTTTATTAGGCAAATCGGGCCTTGCATAGTAGGATGAGAAGTGCGTTCTGGCTACTAGGTACGACATATAATATATATATATAGATATAGATATATATATATATATATATATATATATATATATAATGTAGTTTATAGGTGCAGCAGCAATGAAGTTTACACAGAGACTGGCAAGGTTTCAATGATGCTATTTTGGGCATCACTTGGGAGAAAAAGTTTGGCATTACTGTGATTGCAGCTGACAAACTGAATACACACACACACCCTCGGGTCTTTGGGAGCCTCGTGGATGAGTGAGCAGCGCTCTGGTGGTCGTAGTCCTAAGGACTGTGGTTCGATCCCCGGCAGAGGCAAAAACAAATGGGCAGAGTTTCTTTTACCCTGGAGTTCTCCTGTTCACCTAGCAGTAAACAGGTTACCTGGGAGTTAGACAGCTTGTTCCGGCTGCATTGTGGGGGATGTTTGTGTGGGGGGGGGGGGGTAAGAAAAATATGTCCTGGTACCTGGTGGATAGCGCGCAGGACTCGTAATTCTGTGGCGCGGGTTCGTTTCCTGCACGAGGCAGAAATAAATGGGCAAAGTTTCTTTCACCCTGAATGCCCCTGCTACCTAACAGTAAATAGGTACCTGGGAGTTAGTCAGCTGTCACGGGCTACTTCCTGGGGTGTGGTGTGGTGTGTGGTGTATGAAAGAATAAAAAAAATAAAAAAAAAAGTAGTTAGTAAACATTGTTGATTGACAGTTGAGAGGGCGGACCGAAAGAGCAAAGCTCAACCCCCGCAAACACAACTAGGTGAATACACACACACACACACACACACACACACAACACCACACACACCACACACACACACACACACACACACACGTAAGTCGCTCACCGTATGTCCATAGGAAGCGATCGAGTCCTGTGCACACAAGTTTGGCAATTTCCCGCACCATAAAATTTGCATGAGCTCTGAAATGCAAATTCAATGACAACCGACTTGTTGTACTCACGCCGGGGATTACGACAGCTTGCCCTCTTTTACCCCAGGTCGTTCTTGCTTCATCGTTACACCCACGACATGAATTGGCACTTGTCGTTTTCTTCAATATGTAAATAACAACGGATACAGGAGAGGTATTTAGTCGACCAATTGGGCACACGAAGCGGTATTTAATCGACCAATTGGGCACACGAAGCGTTATTTAATCGACCAATTGGGCACACGAAGCGGTATTTAATCGACCAATTTGGTACAGGACGCAGTTTTTAAAGGAACCAATTTGGGTACATGAAGCTATATTTAAGCCATCATGTACCCAAATGATTGGCTTAAATCATGGGTACCCAATCACGGGTACCCAATCATGGGTACCCAATCACGGGTACCCAATCACGGGTACCCAATCATGGGTACCCAATCATGGGTACACGGTATAAATACCACAATACGTCTTCCCATTCGTTATTCAACTCATCAAATAAGGCTTAGCAAAAATATCGTGAAGGTATTAAATGTTTTCGTGATTAAATGGACTTTCACCGCGCAAGTGTTGCACGGTGCGAGCAAGGTTGGCACCCCTGGTAACGAGGCTTGCACAAATCCACAAGGGACCGTGACGAGGATTCGAACCTGCGTCCGAGAGCATCCCGACGCTGCCTTAATCGACTGAGGTACGACATGGTCCTGGGATGCTCTCGGAACGCAGGTTCGAATCCTCGTCACGGCCCCTTGTGGATTTGTTCATTTGATGCATCACGCAATTGTGATTTGTGTGTCTAATGAGGCTGCACCTTGCCAACAAGGCTGGCATCATATAAAGTATAACTCTAATTCACATAAACTTTAACTTACATGATAGCCTAGTAGTAGTAGGCATCCATCAGTCTCAGGAGACTATGGAGTTGCGCTCTGGTTGTCGGCCTGGAGTGGCCTGGAGTGGCCTCACCAGGGCGCAAAGCCAGGGTAGGTTGATTCGGGGGAGAAGCTGTTACCCAGGCAGCAGGTCCCCCCTCTCCACGGCGCTGGAGAGGGGGACCCTAAGTTCAGACAAAAGTTTGGAAGTATGAAGCCTGGGTAGCAAGTGTTACTTCACAGATGCTTATGCTAAAAACAAAATATAGAGAATGGCTATTATTCCCCTCTCAAGTTAGCATTTAGTGACCAGGAGCGTCATCTTTTGAAACTGACCCCATTTCCAGGAAGAAAACGAGCGAATTTGTGTCTTGTTCGCTCGCATCAAGTCAGAAACAACATGTGAGTCAAAATTAACAGGCAATAATACTCGTGATATATGAACAAAAAATTGCCACAAAAGTTTTATTAGTATGTAATTATAACAAAAAAGGTGTTGTTATATAACAGGGCGAGAGTCAGTATAGGTATATTTATTTATATTTCCTCTATTTTTCCTGGTATTATATATTTTTGTATATATATTTTTCCGGTATTTCGGGCAGTATATTTCCTGCCCGAAACGCTGCGCGTACTATAGTGGCTTTACAAGATTGCAATACCATGCTATGTATCCACACAAACCCAATGTACCTTCTTGTATATATATAAATAAATAATAAATAAATAAAGGTATCGCGTCGGGATATCGAACAAGGACACGAGTCAAGAATTATAGGCTTTACCGAGGAATTTTCGTCGAGTTGTGCAACGGGAACACTTGAGAAGTATATCTTGAGGTTATCTTGAGATGATTTCGGGTTTTTTTAGTGTCCCCGCGGCCCGGTCCTCGACCAGACCTCCACCCCCAGGAAGCAGCCCGTGACAGCTGACTAACACCCAGGTACCTATTTTACTGCTAGGTAACAGGGGCATTGGGTGAAAGAAACTCTGCCTAGTGTTTCTCGCCGACGCCTGGGATCGAACCCCAGGACCACAGGATCACAAGTCCAGCGTGCTGTCCGCTCGGCCGACCGGCTATAATGCTTCCGGTCATCTTGGATATGAGCGTATTCAGCCAGGTGGGCGAACATCAGCCTAACAAGGCAATTCCGCCAATAAGGTGCAGTTTATTAACCTTGCGAGGCCCCTGTGCTACAAGGCCACAGACAACGCATATTTCACATTTTCGAGGACAAAAAGAGTCAAGATCTTACCAGGAGAATATCTTTAAGATCCTACCAAATATGAAAACGTGAGGAGAAACTTCGCCATGTCTGATCGGGTTGGGAAAAGTTGTCGAGTTTCCTCATAATTCGTCAGCTGCAGCGGCACCTGTCGAGGTGAAGACTGAGGGGTGGGTTGGGGTCTCGCTCCTCCCTCCCAGCGGCCCCAAGGTTACTGTGTATTCATCTAGTTGTATTCATCTAGTTGTATTCATCTAGTTGTATTCACCTAGTTGTATTCATCTAGTTGTGTTGAGCTGTGCTCTTTCGGCCCGCCTTTCAACTGTCAATCAACTGTTACTAACTACTAATTTTTTTCTTCACACACACACAGGAAGCAGCCCGTAGCAGCTGTCTAACTCCCAGGTACCTATTTACTGCTAGGTAAGAGAGGTATCAGGGTGAAAGAAACTCTGCCCATTGTTTCTCGCCGGCGCCGGGAATCGAACCCGACCCACAGTATTACGTGTCCAGCGTGCTATTTACACAGCCACCGGAGACCCCTACTTGTGTGTGTACTCACCTATATGTGTCTGCAGGATCGAGCATTGACTCTTGGATCTTGTGTGTGTGTGTGTGTGTGTGTGTGTGTGTGTGTGTGTGTGTGTGTGTGTGTGTGTGTGTGTGTGTGTGTGTGTGTGTACTCACTTAGTTGTGCTTGCGGGGGTTGACCTCTAGCTCTTCGGTCTCGCCTCTCAACTGTCAATCAACTGGTGTACAGATTCCTGAGCCTACTGGGCTCTATCATATCTACATTTCAAACTGTGTATGGAGTCATCCTCCACCACATCACTGCCTAATGCATTCCACCTGTTAACTACTCTGACACTGAAAAAAAGTTCTTTCTAACGTCCCTGTGGCTCATGTGGGTACTCAGTCTCCACCTGTGTCCCCTTGTTCACGTACCAGCCAGGAGTGTGCTAACGCTGTTCACCTATCAGTGCCCACGGAGAGGCGAGAACTAGCTCCTCATGCCCCCCTCATATTAGCCCTATTGTGCCTCTTGTTTTATAAATTACTCTGACGTGTGAATTCTTTGTACAAACCTGTCCGCTATGGCTTCCACATTTACTCCAGCGTCGAACACTGAATGTACGGGCGCGTCTCTTCTGTTTGATGTGTGCTTGCATGGACAACGATACAGCTCCCAAGCCCCGCCTCCTAACAACTGACTGGCATACGTAATGATCCACAACCCCCCCCCACAGGGGTTCTAATATTAACATTACGGGGGTCCGAGATCTGACGCTGAACACCCCCCTCTCTCCCCTCCACACACACACACATACCCACAACTAGATCATTACAACTAGGCGAGTACCTTGGCTCCACCACCCCCCCCCCCCCCCACGGACACGCCTCGCCTCACTCAAACACGCACTAGCCTCAATTACCCCTACACACGCAACTATCCCCCTACCCCACCTCCCCACACTCTGGCCTCGCCCCCTCCCCCCTCCCATACGACATGACCAGGGCATATCGACTGCGTGACACGAAACTACCAATCCTGATCTGGAAATGACAAAGACGGTCAAATGAGAATGTTCATTTTTTTTTCTAATGCACACATACACTAACGTCAGCTACCCCTGCCAACGTCAATCCTTGCTAACGTCAATCCTTGCCAACGCCAATCCTTGCCAACGCCAATCCTTGCCAACGCCAATCCTTGCCAACGCCAATCCTTGCCAACGCCAATCCTTGCCAACGTCAATCCTTGCCAACGCCAATCCTTGCCAACGCCAATCCTTGCCAACGCCAATCCTTGCCAACGTCAATCCTTGCCAACGCCAATCCTTGCCAACGTCAATCCCTGCCAACGCCAATCCTTGCCAACCCCAATCCTTGCCAACGTCAATACTTGCGAACGCCAATCCTTGCCAACGCCAATCCTTGCCAACGCCAATCCTTGCCAACGCCAATCCTTGCCAACGCCAATCCTTGCCAACGCCAATCCTTGCCAACGCCAATCCTTGCCAACGTCAATCCCTGCCAACGCCAATCCTTGCCAACCCCATTCCCTGCCAACGCCAATCCTTGCCAACCCCATTCCCTGCCAACGCCATTCCCTGCCAACGCCAATCCTTGCCAACGTCAACCCCCTACTTCAACCACTCCCAAAGTCAACCCCTGTCAATGTCAACCTTTGCCAACATTAATTCTTGCCAACCCTGCCAACATCAACCCCTGCTAACGTCTACCCTTACCAACGTCAGTCCCTACCAGCGTCAATCCATGCCAACGTCAATCCATGTCAATGTCAACCACTGCCAACGTCAATCCATGCCAACATCAACGTGTTTCAACTTGAGCTGCTACCAATGAGAAATTCTGAAGCTTAAAAAAAAAACTTCAACGCATTTTATGGTCATTTATATGGACAACACCATTAACAAATAATATTTATTATGAATATCAGCATAAAAAAAATAGCATCATTCACGACTATCATATTTTTTAACCCTGGCAAGTAGAATGAGCCGAGACCCATCGTAAACAAATATCTTTACTCGCTTAGAACGAACGAACAACAATTACGATCTTTATTTAGATATTTCCAGCAAAAATCTGTCTGCTGCTTATATTTGTAACAAGTCCTAGCGAGGCGTAGATTAACACACCACATTCTCTATTATCTTGACACGGTCCACTCGCAGCAAACTCAGCAGCTCCTAGCAGGGCCCAACAGCTCCATAGCAGGGCCCAGCAGCGCCTCACGCAGGCACAGAATATTAGAAATATTTTTTACAGTGTCAGGGT
>WNGS01004946.1:19860731-19865731 GCA_020271785.1 Procambarus virginalis
AGTGGGAAAATGGAATACATTTAAGGAACAGGTTGTGGAAGCAAATACTATTCATAATTTTAAACTAGATTATGATAGGGAAATAGGACCGGAGTTATTGCTGTAAACAACCGATGCTCGAAAGGCGGGATCCAAAGGAGGCTGTTAGTTAGGAGGCTGGCTAACGTTAGGAGGCTGGCTAACGTTAGGAGGCTGGCTATACATCAGAACAGCGTTCAGGAACCTGTGTAAGGAATCATTCAGAATCTGTACACCACATATGTAGACCAATCCTGGTAGGTATGCGCCAGCATGGAGTCCCGTACCTCATGTCAAACACAAGACGAAGCGTGAAAAAGTCCCACCAAGGTATGCCACTAGACTAGTCCCAGAACTGAGAGGCATGAGTTACGAGGAAAGGCTGCGGGAAATGCACCTTACGACACTGGAAGACAGAAGAGTAAGGGGAGACATGATCACAACCTACAAAATCCTCAGGGGAATCGAACCGGATAAACAAGGATAAACTATTCAACACTGGAATGGTGGTACGCGAACAAGGGGACACAGGTGGAAACTGAGTACCCACATGAGCCACAGAGACGTTAGAAGGAACTTTTTCAGTGTCAGAGTAGTTAACGGATGGAATGCACTAGGCAGTGATGTGGTGGAGGCTGACTCCATACACAGTTTCAAATGTAGATATGATAGAGCCCAGTAGGCTCAGGAACCTGTACACCAGTTGATTGACAGTTGAAAGGCGGACCAAAGAGCCAAAGCTCAACCCCCGCAAGCACAATTAGGTGAGTACAAATAGGTGAGTACCACACACAAACACACACACACAGTGTTATGATAGCAGACAGCCCGCCTGCTATCATAGCTCACTATACTCCACATGCCCACAGTTTCCCCCCCCCTCACCTGCAACATAGCGCCACGATATTCAAGAGCTGTTGTTGTTGTTGTTTTAGATTCGCTACTGGAACAAAGTTTCAAGTAGCACGGGCTATGGTGAGCCCGTATAGTGGACTTACCTGGCCCAGGAGCGGGGCAAGTAGTAGCACGGGCTATGGTGAGCCCGTAGTGGACTTACCTGGCACAGGAGCGGGGCAAGTAGCACGGGCTATGGTGAGCCGTAGTGGACTTACCTGGCACAGGAGAGGGGCAAGTAGCACGGGCTATTGGTGAGCCCGTAGTGGACTTACCTGGCACAGGAGCGGGGCAAGTAGCACGGGCTATGGTGAGCCCGTAGTGGACTTACCTGGCACACGGAGCGGGGCAAGTAGCACGGGCTATGGTGAGCCCGTAGTGGACTTACCTGGCACAGGAGCGGGGCAAGTAGCACGGGCTATGGTGAGCCCGTAGTGGACTTATGGCACAGGAACGGGGCTGTAACGCTTGTATTCAAGAGCTTAGATATATATTTATATATTATATATCATATACATTTTGTGACACCCCAACCTACCTTCTGATAATAAAGGAAGAAATGGGTGATTTAGGAAGGACTCAAACCGCGTTTCAATATTTCCACTCTCCTCTACACTGCCATCGTTATCTTGAGGTTATATTTGAGATGATTTCGGGGCTTGGTGTCCCCGCGGCCCGGTCCTCGACAGGCCTCCACCCCCCAGGAAGCAATCCGTGACAGCTGACTAACTCCAGCTACCTATTTACTGCTAGGTAACAGGGGCATCAGGGTGAAAGAAACTCTGCCCATTGTTTCTCACCGGCGCCCGGGTTCGAACCCGGGACCACAGGATCACACGTCTAGTGTTCTGTCCACTCAGCCACCGGCTCCCTATTTCGTGGCTTAGGCTTTTTTTTTCAATTACTTGATATTTCTGTCTATTATATCCAATTAGTAAATATATTTACAGACAGAGGAATAGAGTAGTTTATGGCAATATACCATTCAAATTAATACGTGAAAGACTGACATTAATTTCAGCCATAATAATCCGCAGAATTTGACACCACGGTTCAGTGGTTCGGGAAGGTTAGCGAGCGCCAACTGGCTCACATATTAATAACTGCGCTGAACAAAAGGCTTAACGTATTCTTTAAAATAAATAAAACGAACACCTTTTTTTGGGGGGTGGGGTGGGGGTGGGGGGAGGGGGGGGTTCTAATAAACTAGAATTGATAGATTCCATTTTGAGTGCACACCAGCTTCCATTTCAATTCGACTTAAAGCTGTTAATGATATGTGGTGCGTCGACCGTGATGACGGGCTGGTGCGTCGACCGTGATGACGGACTGGTGCGTAGACCGTGATGACGGGCTGGTGTGTCGACCGTGACGATGTGCTGGTGCGTCGACCGTGACGACGTGCTGGTGCGTCGACCGTGACGATGTGTGGTGCGTCGACCGTGACGACGTGTGGGCGTCGACCGTGACGATGTGGCTGGTGCGTCGACTGTGACGACGACGTGCTGGTGCGTCGACCGTGACGATGTGCTGGTGCGCGACCGTGACGACGTGCTGGTGCGTCGACCGTGACGACGTGCTGGTGCGTCGACCGTGACACTGTACTGCACCGTAGATGCACTATGCCCACTAGGATACCTTGGGTATTCTTCTCCAACACTACATGCTGGTACTCCACTATATGCACATAACTGTACTTCCCTAACTGTGCATGCTAGGGTTGAGCTTCAGCTCTGGGCACGCCACTCTACCTTTAGCTGGGTGTACAGGTTCCCGGGGTTATCGGACTTACGTCTGCATTGTGTTCAAAGTATGGTACACAACGGAGCCACTAGAAACTAGGGGCCAGATTCACAAAGCAGTTACGCAAGCACTTACGAACGTGTACATCTTTCCTCAATTTTTGACGCCTTTGGTTACATTTATTGAAACAGTTTACAAGCATGAAAACTTCCCAATCAACTGTTGTTATTGTTATAAACAGCCTTCTGGTGCTTCGCAGCTCATTGACTGTTTAATAATAGTAAACAAAGCCGCCAAAGATTGAGAAAAGATATACAGATGTTCGTAAGTGCTTGCGTAACTGCTTCGTGAATCTGGACCCCCCTGAAGTCACCGAGCTGATAGTCGGTCCACCACAGCGTGCATCTGGGGCGACCCAGAACGCTGGTTCCATCCCCTCGTCCTGATCATAGGTCTTCTCATGGACTCTTGACATTGAATAGGACCACAAGCCACCCGGATGGAACTTGGAGACGAAGGCGAATCGGAGGGAGGTCAATATAAGCACTGCTTTAGTGCAACAATTGCAACTAAGTGTGACAGGCTAAAGGAAGAGATTGTCGAAGCGAGCACAATAACCAACTTCGAAAGGAAGTTCGACGAGAAACATCTGGAATGGTGGTCATTACATTAACAGATCAGCTGTTGTACAAGTGGAGACTCATAGAAACGTATGAGAGGCCTGTAACTTACTAGATCAGTACATACAGGTGAGTACAGATGAGTACACGTAGGGGAATACACGTAGCTGAGTACACATAGGGGGAGTACATACAGGGGAGTACACACAGGGGAGTACACACAGGAGAGTACACACAGGAGAGTACACACAGGAGAGTACACACAGGAGAGTACACACAGGAGAGTATACACAGGGGAGTACACACAGGAGAGTACACACAGGAGAGTACACACAGGAGAGTACACACAGGGGAGTACACACTCATAAATCCAAACTCACACACACGTCCTCAAGCCCTGGGGACTCTGTATATCATTATTCTGCGAACACAATCCAATTACGCACATTTATACGGAACCCCAAATTGAAATTCCCGGTTATTCACTGGAGTAAATGCAAGAGTTAATGCACTTTGCTTGTCTCTTTGCCAACATGAAAGTCGAACCCACGCTGACTGCATACCAGATGGCGAAGCTCCAGGCCTCCAACCCCATCTCCCTCCACGTATCTACTAACCTTAATATCTACCTTTTTCTTCTATCAACGCCCTCTCCCTTTCTACTACATCCATTCGTCAGCTTCGTCCAGCTCAACTCAAACGCCACCAACACCATAAGCACTTACCATCCACCAGAACTATTAACCATTCACCACCACCACCACCACAAATATTAATTATCCACCACCATAATCCTCTATCATGTTGTAATGACCTAGTTCCCAAGTAGTACTAATTATGCCTTAAGGCCCCAGCCACCCAATCCAGCCTATTGCTGAAGAAATCCCATTTTCCTGTCTGTTGTCAATAATTTAGAAGGTAATTACAAACTACAGGCAACCATATCTAGGCGTCATTCAAGAGGTAAAATAAGGATCAGTAGGTGATAAGAGTTACATTAAATTATGCCAGCAAGTCCAATATAAAGGAGCATACGAGTAAATCTTTATCTTAAACCCAATCTTAATCAGTATTCAAATAATTACACTAAGTAACCAGTTTGTTTTAACTGGATGATTGATAAACACAAATGGAACAGTGAAAACTTAATATTACATCTTAAGGAGTGGCAACTCGGTTCACTAATGAACAACACCTAAATGAATAATAATTCCTACCCAAATATATATATATATATATATATATATATATATATATATATATATATATATATATATATATATATATATATATATTGCAAAGAAGGCACTTTGCACCCTACTCAATCAAATGTACAGAAGAAACAACTTTGTACTACAGTAGGTGTGTAGGGGGACCCAACACCAAGCTGTACATGTCAACCAAGAAAGTCTTCTCCCCTACTCAGCCAGCTAGCACAAGTCGTCCAGCTTCCTCTCTCATATTGACAATTATACAAGTACCCCGTGAGCTATAAACAAATGGTGGTCTCTCTAAGTACATCTCTTGGTAATCCTTCATACAACTCACAACACTCGTCTCCCATTTACAATCAGTAAAGTACCACAAACACATTCTAATGTTAATATACGAGTGGAAATATACGAAATGTTCACACTGAATACTAACAGAATAAAGAGACATGGGTTCTTGAGGTTATCTTGAGATGATTTCGGGGCTTTTTTTTTGTGTCCCCGCGACCCGGTC
>WNGS01004946.1:19868231-19875731 GCA_020271785.1 Procambarus virginalis
GGGGAGAAGGAAAGGTGCCCAACCACTTGTGGACGGTCGGGGATAACTAGAACACATTTGCAAAGATCACCTGATTGGAGGGCAGGAGGAGGAAGAGGAAGAGGAGCAGTTAAAAGTAGTAGAACTAAGAGATAAAACAGGAATAATGGAGAATGAGAGACTACCCCTGACCTCTCTCATTCCCCCCCCCCCCTCTCGAAAAAAAAATCCTAAAAAAAAAAATCCCCTTCCATGAGGATTTACCCAAAGTTTACAAATTTACAGACAACGGCGCAATATTACCAAACATATTGGCAGCCCTCTCCCCCCTTCCTTCCTTCCTTCCTTCCTTCCCTTCCACCTCTCCACCTTAACATTTCTCCCAAGTTTTTCACACAGTCTCACAAGGCGAGGAGTTATCACGTGATAACTCCACCCCCCCCCCCCTCCCCCTTCCTCAAGCTGACTTGACGGCTCGGGCGGTAATGCTAATCGGCCTCGCTTGGCGCCCTCGCGAGGCATCATAATACGACATGGAAAGTATGATGAAAAGTATGATGATGATGATGATGATGATGATGATGCTGATGACGAAGATTAGATCGGAGTGGTAAAGATGGCCTGATAGGCCATACGACTGATGATACATGTTAATAGGCATTGAGCAACAGCCGTAATGGCTATTGATGATGATTACGACGACTAAGGATGATTCTAATGAAATGATGTTGATGATCATCAACATCATCTCATTAGAAGATGTGTGTGTATGGTTTGGGTAAAACAATTAAATAAACACATTACCAAGCCGAACAAGAGAAAAAAATCACAACAGCAACATGAATTGTTAATTACGCTATTAATTACCCCTATTAACCCTACAGTACTCCAACTTATCTGAGCGAGTTACCATTCGCTTCAAGCATTAGTGCACAAGATACTAATATATTACTTTCGAGTGTAAGGAAAATAAATCAATGCTTTATCAAGCTACGATTTTACTGACAGGAATAAATCAAGTGAATAAATTATAGACAAACTCCAAGGGGTATTGTTGGGAACAGATTATACACAAACTCCTGTTCATTCACACGTAATGCAATCAAGACTGTGCCTCTCTCTTCAAAACTTTCAAAATCTATAATCAAAGACGTTTAAACAAATATTGTTGCAGGAGCGTACACAGCTCTTTCTTTCCTCAAAGATACATTACCAGGACGTGTAAAAAGATTCCTTAGTAAGTTGTTGGTTTAGCTACATTCAAATACTTTTCTGTCAATCGGTCCAGCATTTATGGAAAAATTATCCATCTATTTTTTCAAAGACCCATTCTAATCCTGTATAATCTAGATAATCCTTTATAATCTAATCCAGATAATCCTTTTCCCCCCGTTCCAGCAACCTCAATCCCTTCCAGATGATCCTTTCTCCCAATTCCAGCAACGCAGGATCCCTTCCAAATGAGCCTGTATCCCTTTCCAGCAACACAGGAGCTCTTCCAGTTGACCCTTTGCCCTCGCTCCAGCAACACAGGAGCTCTTCCAGTTGACCCTTTGCCCTCGCTCCAGCAACACAGGAGCTCTTCCAGTTGACCCTTTGCCCTCGCTCCAGCAGCACAGGTTCCCTCCCAAAATCCTTGGGAAATTTATCGGCATATGACGTAAGTCTTGGCAACAAATGTGGCATTTCCCAAAACTTAGTTACAAGACCAACATTTCACCCACCAACTTTTTAAAAAGCATGAAATTCACAGAGCCTCAAGATCTTTACAGCCACTACATGTAATTCTCAGGAACTCAGCCGCAGTAACATTGCATCTCTCTTATCCAAGCCCTCGCCTTATCTCTGTGGGAGTCAGCGCACCTTAGGCAACATTGATAATATCGCCGTACACCAGACGCTCATAGCAATGACGGTATGAACGGTTACAGAATCAAAACACACTGTTTAGAAAGGGATATGTACACTAAGAAGTATCACCCGCTTCTCGGTGTATATACACTGAGAGTTAAATTTAGTCCTGCACTATGTTCCGAACTAAAGAAGAGTTGCAGGTTGGTCAGTAGGCTACAGTGGTGGCCTTAACCCCAACACCAAACCAAGCACACACATATTGAATCCCAGAAACATAGCACACACACATATAACACTGTCATAATACCCCCAGCAAGGTGACAGTAGCTCCATCACGTTTGCAATAACCCCAGAACGACAAGTTGTTTAAGATTCGGTACTTGGAACAAAAAGTTCCAAGTAGCACGGGCTATGGTGAACCCGTCCCCAGAACTACAAGAATAGCCCAATGTATTCATTCATGACAGTCCGGTCAAACACCGGGCTATACAAACCCAGCACACCTCACCATTCAAACCCAACAAAGCTGCCATACAAGCCCACAAACCTCCCCCCCCCCCCCATCATGATACACAACCCAGACCAAACACAACATTCACCAAGTTACAACCTTCAAGTTGAGCCATTAATCTTCCGAACTCGTGAAGACTTGCTCCAGCGCGTCCCCGGCCTGCACAAAATGCCGCTCTCTGATGACCCACACCGACAAACAACAGTATTTTCCAAGAACTGATGAACGTTCTCGTCTGGTCTAGCCTGTTGTATCCAGGATCAACTATATACGCAGAAAATAAGTAGCGAACAGTTGAATTTATCATATAACGCGCGTTTCGATTTTAAGTATTATATGAATTATATTATGTATAAGTATGTATTATATTCACCTTTCCATTGGGAACTTTCGGTGCCGTGGAGAGGGGGGGGGGGGGAACCTGCTGCCTGGGTAACAGCTTCTCCCCCATATCAACCTACCCTGGCTTTGCGCCCAGGTGAGGCCACTCCAGAGCGCAACATCATAGTCTCCCGAGACTGGTGGATGCCTACTACAAGATTATATGAAGAAATTATATTGTTATTCATATATTTTACAGGTTATACTATCATTAGTATGTTATCTTATTATTAGCATATTCATTAGAAGGATTGTATTAAGTTCGCTTAGCCATTCCCTCAAGCCTTCCAATCATCACAAGGATGTCTGCAAATCGTTTCGACTTAGCCAGGACACGCTCAACCTGAAACCCAAGATTAGGGTTCATCAAGCATTTACGCGTGGCCAGTTACGAAACCTGTACATCTTTTCTCAATCATGGCGACTTAGTCTGTGTTTATTAAACCGTTTAAACAAGATTGGAAACTGCGCAAGCCAAGGTTGTTATTGTTATAGACAACCATGTAGCACTTTGGAGCTCATAAACCGATTAATAGTAAATGTAATCTAAGCCACAATGATGAAGGAAAGATGTACAGGTTTCGCAAGTGTACACGTAGGTGTTTGATGAATCGTGGCCACTGCTCCACCACTTATTGGTCATTGTTCCACTGGGATCGCCCATCACACTGGAACATAAGAGAGGATGAGACACAGCCGAACACCGCCAGCGTGCCTAGTGTGGCTGCTCACATCAGGGCGTCCAACCCACATTGGACTGGACTGTAGAGCGACGGTCTTGCTTCATGCAGTGTCGGCGTTCAATCCCCGACCGTCCAAGTGGTTGTGCACCATTCCGTTCCCTCCGTCCAAGTGGTTGTACACCATTCCGTTCCCTCCGTCCAAGTGGTTGTACACCATTCAGTTCCCTCCGTCCAAGTGGTTGTGCACCATTCCGTTCCCTCCGTCCAAGTGGTTGTGCACCATTCCCTTCCCTCCGTCCCATCCCTAATCTTTATCCTGACCCCTTCCTAGTGCTATATAGTCGTAATGGCTTGGCGCTTTCTCCTGATAATTACCCCCCCCCTTCCGTAGGCACAAATAGTAAATACACGAGTACTTAATAACGAAGAAAATTGACAGCGGCAACTGTCAAAACCTTCCTGGATGATTCGCTCCCAAGTAACACTGGACGAGTCACAGGTCTCAACAGCTCGCCCCGTGGCACCCCAGTCTACCCAGCCACTTACAATTAAACTTCTTTCGTCTATGGACAAACCCCCCCCCCCCAGTATCGATTCCCCTTGTGTTTATGCTATCGTCCTCAATGTCAGGGAGCAGCGAGCCAATACTCTCGCTGAATGAGCCTCTAGGTGAACTTCTCCACCAACAAAGGGGGGTAGAAATAGCCTAAGCTACTCTATCCCTTTGAGATGTATTTCTTGCTTATCTCAATAAACATACTTGAACCAACAAAACCAGTGTCAACTCTTCATCCTTGACGGAGACACGAACCAACACCGGGTGAAACGAGGGGGGGGAACCAGGACCATTTCCAAGCCCTCCTTGGTACAAGGAACCATGTGAACCTCTCTAACCACTTGTCAGGATCATCATCTAACCCGATCATCTCACACAACCTGGCAGAACACCTTTATCGTGTGTCGATCGACCACAGGGCTACGCTGGTTCCTCGTGCCATCAGGCTGTGGCTGTCCCAACATCAAGATTAAAACTGACATAAATAGGTAATATTATCATTAATATCAAATATTACTACTACTACTACTTTCAAATTATTTTGCTTTCCTTATCAACAATTATTATATTGAACGCTAGTGTAAGTTAATACGGAGTCTCAAAATTGTAAAATCTCCCGTCCGGCTTCTTTCCCAAAGAATTTGAGAATGGTACAAAAATTCCTGCTTTAGAAACCACTTTTGTTTAGTAAATATTATATATATATATATATATATATATATATATATATATATATATATATATATATATATATATATATATATACTTATACATATATATATATATATATATATATATATATATATATATATATATATACATATATATATATATATATATATATATATATATATATATATATATATATATATATATATATATATATATATATATATATATATATATATATATATAATTAGTAGCACCAGCTGACGGACACCCAACATCCGCCGAGCTCAGTCTTCCAAGATCCAAAGCAGAACATATAAATTAAATTGAACTTCACTCAGGGAGTGCTCTCACTACCCCACGCCTCTCTCAGATTAAGAATGGCCGCTCCTTTCATCTACCCTAGAGCGCTCCACATCAATCCCACCTTTCGCAGCGCACGAATATCAACAGCTCTTACCAGTGTGTAATTCGTTTGGTATGGTCACGCATCTGGTATGCTGATGTGTATATATTCATGTGTATATGTTGACGTGTATATTAAATTTTTTTGTATATGTTGTGTGTAGGCTGGGATTACGAGATCAGTCTCAACACGCGCGGCGATGTTAGTTCCAACATAAACCGTATTCGCTGAGGAAAAAAAGTCATTTGTAGCACAATGATCTTTTACTCAACACCTTGTGTAGCTCAGGAACCATTCTCTCAACGCCTTGTGTAGCTCAGGAACCCTTTTCTCAACGCCTTGTGTAGGTCAGGAACCATTCTCTCAACGCTTTGTGTAGCTCAGGAACCCTTTTCTCAACGCCTTGTGTAGCTCAGGAACCATTCTCTCAACGCCTTGTGTAGCTCAGGAACCCTTTTCTCAACGCCTTGTGTAGGTCAGGAACCATTCTCTCAACGCTTTGTGTAGCTCAGGAACCCTTTTCTCAACGCCTTGTGTAGCTCAGGAACCATTCTCTCAACGCCTTGTGTAGCTCAGGAACCCTTTTCTCAACGCCTTGTGTAGCTCAGGAACCCTTTTCTCAACGCCTTGTGTAGCTCAGGAACCCTTTTCTCAACGCCTTGTGTAGCTCAGGAACCTTTTCTCAACGCCTTGTGTAGCTCAGGAACCCTTTCTCAACGCCTTGTGTACCTCAGGAACCATTTACTCAACGCCTTGTGTACCTCAGGAACCATTTACTCAACGCCTTGTGTAGCTCAGGAACCATTTACTCAACGCCTTGTGTACCTCAGGAACTATTCAACGCCTGGCACCGCGGCTGGCGAGCTGGTATATACCGGGAATATAATGAACAATAAATATAATGAGCAATAAATATAATGAACGTAATGAGTATGGTGGCTGGTGCTTTGCACAACAACGGGTGGAACAATGCAGCGTATAATGTACTTTTTTTAATTTGAACATTTTTGTACAACATTAATAGGCTGGCAAGGTAATTTACGTCTGGTGCTGCTTACATATTAAGTACTTTATAATATACATGCAAATTTACACTTTAATTTACACTTTAATTATCAAATATAATGAGGAAATGTAGTGTTCGAAAGTGGGGCCTAGGGACCTCCACTGTGGGGAAGGGGGGGGGGGGCGAGCGATCTCCACCGTGGAGCCTAAGCCATTCAACGCCCTAAGTGTCTGCCTTTCTACCTTTCTGAGAGTTATTCTACCTGCCGGACCTGAGATTGAGAAGTCAGAGGGAAGATGTATATATTAAATAACTGAATGAACGTCAATGTATCTTAGGATACTAGCAGAGGATGGGCGTTGGTCATAAGTGACATGAAGTGAGATGTCGATACTTTGGGGGCGTGAAGTGACGCTAGCGGGAGGTCGTGACCTCACTTGAATCACAACTGTCGTCAGAGGTGGTTCGTTGATTCTCGAGGAATAAGAAGGAATATAGTTCCCTGTGTTAGTGTCGGAGTGAAGACTACTTGTCTGCAAGTGTGAGGGAGCTGTTGGGGGACATAGTACACCATTTCTCTGTGATTTTGGTAAATTTGAGGCGGCCTGGATGTGAGTGTTGGTCGCGCCTTGGTGAAACTAATTGTTGTGCCTTCAAGTGGAAGGAAGTAAGTAGGCGTTTCTGTTGTGGAGCCTGCCAGGCGACGTTGTGAACTAGAGTCGTGGACTGGAGAAAACCTTGTGAAACAGTCCTGAAGCATTTTTGCCAATGTGAGCGCCATGTTTGAGCTTCAGTGAGTGAGCGTCCTCACGTCAGAGATTTCTGGGGCAAGCCTGTTTAATCAGTTGTTAATTTAGTCACTAGTGTTTGTTCGTGTGCCCAGCGATCATATTGAACATATGTATGTGTAGGATAGATATTTTATTAAAACAGTGAGCTTAAATGAGTAGTTAAAGTTGGGAGGACACGCTACAGGGGTGGTGGTACGTCCGCCCTCACCGAAGGTCAGTGGCTGACTGAGGGGTGGGAACGCCCCCAGCTTCGCGACCGGGGCGGCGGCCCCCAGCAACGCGTCTGAACATGTTCTCATAGTGGCCTCGCCCAGGTTGGGGGAGGACCGTAGTGGCGACGCAATAGTGTTTAAGGAGGATTGATTTTCTGTGAATGCATTTAATTATGTTTTATTAGGAAAACATTTTTATTGTCATGGTAATGGAATTGCAGGTTTGTTTGGGAAGGAGTTCGTGGAGAAACTTCAAGATTAGAGAAGAAGTTGATGGAGGAACTTCAAAGCTGGAGAAGAAGTGTATGCTGAACTCTGTGGTAGAGCAAAACTCCATAGTGAGGAGTTGATTCCAAGCAGTGTAGAGGAGCTACACGTGTCTCTGTGGAATCAGTGGTGGAGCGTCACTGAAGTTGGAACAGAACTTCGTTGTGCAGCAGCTTGGGAGACCT